>JASVEL010013123.1:0-178103 GCA_032618575.1 Nicotiana noctiflora
TTTGCTTCTAAATCTCCAAACACATATAAGTTAGCATATTGAAGTATTAAATGGAGAAAATGGGGCGATAAATTCCGTAACGACGGGCTGGGTCGTTACAATATCTCCTGAGGAAAAGGTAGTCAATCTAAGTCTTCACCATTGTACTTTGGAAAGTAACCAAATGCTCTTCCCACTTTGGAAAACTTGAGTTCTCAATCACCAACTCAAATACCTTGACAAAGTCCAATAGTGAAGTTCCCCATCCATTCCGCTCCCCGAAACCGAAGACGCCATGCACCTCCTTATAGCCACATGCAGGCCATCCAATATGTCCATTGAAATATCCTCCTATGAATAAACTCTTGCCTGGCGGAATATTACACACAATATCATCCAACCCCCTCCCAAAAGTGCCTTTTAATCTCCTCATCCAAGTGCGCTTACGGCGCGTAAACACTAACAACATTTAGGGTAAACTCACCAACCACTAACTTAATAGTTATTAATCTATTATTCACCCATCTTACCTCTACCATGGACTCTCTAAGATGCGTATCTACCATGACACCCACTCCAATCTTACCCTTCAGGACTCCAAAGTACCACAACTTATACCCATCCACATCTTTCGCCCTCGATCCTACCCACCTAGTATCCTGAACATACACTATATTAATCTTCCTCTTCTGAAGGATCTTCACCAACTCTATGGATTTACCCGTCAGTGTACCTATGTTCTATGACCCGATTCTCAACCTATAGGCTCCCTTGTACCCCTTACGTCCCTTGTCTCCCATCCCACCCCTGGCCTCCGCCCCATCCCTCGCCCTACCCTCTGCCTTATCCAAGGATATGCCATTACTCTACCATCCCAAACTACAACCATTACACGTACGACATGCTAAAGAAGACTCACTAGCATACAATGAGTAATGAACCAAACTAGAAGAAAATAAATAACAACAGGAACGCTAGTAGTATTATTGAACTAATGAAAACTAAAGTGACAACAATTTAGCTAACACCAAATAGACAAACAGGAAAACTGGAGGCACCAATTCCCGAGAATAGAACCTAGGATTGACTTGATGTACTCGATGTTGTTGCACGTTCACGTACAACTTCCCACCACCCTTTGTTGACACTCGCCCTGGTTTCTCTACTTAGCTTGTGCACATGCACCTAGCTCGTCTCCAATAACTCAAAAAATTTCCCTAAAAAACATAAAATACCACAGACTAAAAAGTGGAGGGGCTTTCACCGTTACTAGTAGTGAAGCCCCGAGAGTAGCAGGGAAAGGGAGAGATAGAAACAGAGAAAGGGAGGGGAAAAAGAAGGGACAAAAAAAGAAAAACGAGAAGGGAAATTAGGAAAGAAACGGCAGAGGTGGGGGACTAGCTGACAAGTAAAAAAAAGAAGAAAGGGGAGGGAGAAAAAGTCGTTGAAAATGGTTTTCTACGATGCAGTCACCGGAGATGACCATCGCAATTAGGTTTGGGGTAAGTGAGGAGAAGGGGGAGAAATGGGGGTGGCTTACGTGCTGGGGGTAGGTTAGCCGATGCTGTTGCTGGTTGCCAGTGGGGTCGTCGGTGTTTAGGATTTTTATACCTAAGATTCAATAGAATTTTAATCACTTTAGGTTTAGGATTCTTTTACCAATTAATGTTACTTACTTTGATTTTTTATGTTTGTTTTTGGAATCAAAATATGGTTGCTGAAACACCAAACAGCCAATGTCCAGTAGCAGCAATTGAAGGTTGCCTAACTACTTTCTTTGTAGGTTTTCAGGGTTAGCTTGCTTTAGCATCCATGTGATGATTCAAGTTTGTGGTAGGTTTAGGATCTGGGCAGAGCTATGGAGAATATCAAGTGGTAATGCAAGTGCCCGGTGAGCGTAGTAGCCCCCTCGGGCATGCTTTTTGTATAAGCAAGCAAAGAGCTAGTAAGGGCCAGAATGGAATATCATATGTAGTGTTAAATCCAATCTGATACTCTTTTGAAATCTTGAGAACCTTTCTAAATATCTGTCTTCATAGAGCGATTGGAAAAAGAAAGAAGTATTTAATTCTTTTACTACCTTCCATTCCACCATTCTGATCGAATTAATTGCTCTTCCAAACAACCAAGTCATAATGAGATTCAAATTTGACGCTTCCATCAAAACTATTTAGAATAAGGAGAGGAGTTGAACTCTTTTATAAAAAGGAGTAATTTCATGAATATTCATTCAAATTTTATTTTATTATATTAAAGTAACTAAATTATTTTTTGTAATAAAAAAGGTCAGTACTCAACTTTGCTTAAATATCATAGAAATTAAATGTCTCAATTGTTTCCCCTTAACTTTGCTTAAATATCATAGAAATTAAATGTCTCAATTGTTTCCCCTTAGTAATAACTATGATACTTCGATAAAGTTGAGTAATGATTTAGTTATAAAAGTAGTAATAATTTTTTATACTTAGACAAAGTGATATTTTTGTTACCGAAAATAGCTTAATGACTTTGGTGCAATAAAATGAAAATTTAGTGACAATCCATAAATTAACTTTAAAGGTACAATATTCCATATTCTCTATAAAAGTACAAGAGAGGGTGAATTGTAATCGATTTTATAACTCAGTTGATTAAGAAAGGAATTAGTCGACAAAACTTCACAGTAGGATCAATTAAAGTAGAAATAATTATGACGAATGGGAAGTAAAGGAGGCACCGTAATTTATGTTGGTTCAGTAGCAGTGTAGTACCTATGTCCAGTTCCCTTAGGTCATAAGAGTTCTCTTAGATCTTTAATATGTCTTTACAATAATGACGGTTTTAGTACGTTCACCACCAACGATATTCAACCCCAATGTTTGTCTAGTGTTGACACAACTCTTGTTTTATTTTCTGACTCTTTCAATCTTTTGTGATACTTGTAGACTTAATAATACGGTGTTTGTACTAAGAACTAGAAAGGCATAGAAACAAATATTAAGTTGTGTGAGCTTTCTTGTCCTTCTACTTCTTCTTTAATAGTGTTTGATGAGGCTTCCAGTCACGACCCCGCCCCGATCATGATGGCGCCCAACACAACTGCTAGGCAAGCCCGACCATTTGCACTCTCAACTCGAGCAGGAAGCTCAAAACTAGTCATTTGAATATAAAGCTAATAGTTTTAATTTATAGATAGAAATAAGCAGAATATCAAGATAATGCTGAATACACTCCCAAAGACCTGGGGGTCATGAGTCTAGAGCCTCTAATAGTACAGTGTAATAAGATTCCAATAATACATAGTTTCAAAGCTACGAAAAGATAATAAAAGGGATAGAGGAGGAGTTGGGTCCTGCAGACGTCAAACAACTACCTCGACAAATCCGAATAAACTCTGAAAGTAGCAAGGTAACTCAGCTAAGCTCCCGAGGTACCTGGATCTGCACACATGGTGCAGAGAGTAAAGTGAGTACTTCCAACTCAGTGGTAATAGACATGTATAATGACTGGTAGTAAGGAATCCCGAAATATAACAATGCAAAGCTATAACCAATACTCATACACATTTATAGTGTAGTAACAACAAGTAATGATAGATAACACAAGCATATATAGATGTATGAATGCAATGCAATACACATGATCGCTGCGGCGCGCAACCCGATCCATTTGGGTACCCACACTCACTGTCGGGGTTCAGACTCTATGGATAGATTGACCAAGTCTGCCTATTTCATTCCGCTGGCGACTACTTATACGGCAGAGAGGTATGCTCAAATTTACATTCGGTAGATAGTGAGATTGCACGGGGTGCCGGTCTTCATCATATCAGACAGAAGCCCTCAGTTTACTTCCCATTTCTAGAGAGCTGTTCAGAGTGAGTTGGAGACCCGCATGGAGCTTAGCATGGCATTCCATCCTCAGACAGACGGGCAGTTGGAGTGGACAGTTCAGATTTTAAAGGATATGCTCAGATTATGTGATTGACTTTGGAGCGCAGTGGGATCAGTTCTTACACTTGGCAGAGTTTGCATATAATAATAGCTATCAGTCCAGCATAGAGGTGGCCCCGTATGAGGCATTATATGGTCGGCATTGTCGTTCTCTGATCAGGTGGTTTGAGCCTGGTGAGGCTAAGTTGCTTGGTACATATTTGGTTCAGGATGCCTTGGATAAGGTAAAGTTGATTCAGGAGAGGCTGCGCACAACTCAATCTAGGCAGAAGAGTTACACGGATCAGAAGGCACGTGATGTATCATTTATGGTTGGCGAGAAGGTTCTCTAGAAAGTTTCGCCCATTAAGGGAATCATGACATTCGGAAAGAAAGTCAAGTTTTGCCTAAGGTTTATTCACCCCTTTGAGGTGTTGAGGCGAGTTGGAGAGGTTGCCTATGAGCTTGCTTTACCTCCCAGTTTATCAAAAGTTCATCCAGTCTTCCATCTATCGATGCTCCAAAAATATCATATCATCTATTTACATGTGTTGGATTTCAGTACCATTCAGTTAGATGAGAGCTTGGGCTACGAGGAGGAGCCGGTTGGCATTGTTGATAGGCATGACCGCCAGTTGAGGTCTAATAGAATTTATGTAGTGAGAGTCCAGTGGAGGGGCCAACCGGTCGAAGAGGAGACCTGGGAGTCCGAGGAGGACATGTTGAGCCAATATCCCCACTTATTCAATAGTCTAGGTACTTTTCTATGTCTGTTCGAGGACAAACGTTTGTTTAAGAGGTGGAGAATGTAACGACCCAACTGGTCATTTTGCATTTTCGAACCATATTCCCTTAAATAATACATTCCGTTTTTGCTTTAGCTAATTTATGACTTGCGGAGGCAGGTGGTTCGGAAGTTAGAAGAGTTTTGCCCAAGATTAAGCCTAGTTGCTTCTTTAAGTTTCTTTAAAAAGGCCAAGTTTGACTTTGGTGAACATTTTGAGGAAACGGATCCGGAATCATGATTTGACAATTTCGAGGGTTCGTGGGAAAATATGGGACCTGGGTATATGCCCGGAATCAAATTTCGAGGTCCCTAGCACTAGTAATGAATTTTTATGTAAAATTGTTAAGTTTCAGTTTCAAAGCTTCTAATAAACTAAGAAATAATTGTTTTCATAGGTATCAGGTTCGGATTTTGATTCTAAAACTTGGTATAAGTGTGAAATGTCAGTTAAGACTTACATATAAAATTTGGGGCCATTCCGAGTAGTTTAAGGGCATTTTGACCCGTTGAAAGAGAATTAAGAACTTGGAGTTCAATGAATTGATTTGTTTGGTTTTGGGGGTTGATTCCTCGATTTAGCATTTTTTTAAGTATTTCGAGGGTTTGAGTAGGTCCGCCTCGTGATTTTAGACTTATCGATATGTTCGAGCGGGGCTTGGGAGCCCCGAGCACCAAATGGTCGAAGTTCGAGTAAAGTTGAAAAACTTAGAAAAACTTTATATGCTACTTATGTCATAACCGCTTCTGCGGCTCCTGGACCGCAGAAGCGGGACTGCATAAGAGGTCGTGTTATCGCAAGAGCGGAAGGGGTCAAGCCCAGGGGAAACAGCAGAAGTGGACCCCTGACCGCATAAGCGGTCCATCCGCCCCAGGCTCAGAACCGCAGAAGCGGTGGGCTCTCCGCTTAAGCGAACTTGCAGAAGCGAGTTTGGAATCGCAGAAGCGGCCCATTTCCGCAGAAGTGGGATTTCTTCCGCATAAGGAAATCGCTGGGGACAGAACCTTATTTAATACGAGCTTAAGCTCATTTCTTCCATATCTCTCTCAACTCTTAGGCGATTTTGGTGATTCAAAAGGGGAGGTTTCAACATAACACTTCGAGGTAAGTAATCCCCCTCATTTTTAGTTCAAATACATAAACATTAGGTAGATTTAACACTAAGAATTGAGTAAATTCAAGGTATTTGAGTTAGACCTAGGGTTTAATGAGAACTAAAGTTTTAACACATAATTGGCCATGTAATGAAATGGAAATCATATATTTTTTATACTTAGGTGATGGAGAACAACTTCTCTCGAAAAATCTCAGAATCCGGGCATGTGAGCTCGGGGTTGGAATGTAGGAAACTTATTAATGGCTAGGAAAATTTTTAAATAACTCGAATTCATCCTTGTATGCCTTTATTTACTAGCTGTTGCTTCGTTTGATTAGTTTGAGATTATCCGGCTTTGAATTGAGGAATTGGGCATGTTCTTGGATATTAGGAGTGCACTTTGGAGCGAGGTGAGTCTCCTTTCTAACCTTGTAAGAGGGAATTTGTCCCCATAGGATTTTAAATAAGTAATTGTTGCTAAATCGGGGGCTACGCACGTATGAGGCGATGAGAGTCTGTGCTTAGCTACTATATGATAATTATTCAGGTAGTTTAGGACCCACGTCATGTTTAATTGGGTAATATTTCTTACTTTAAAATTTCCAATATGATCGTTATAAATTGCTAGAGACTTGAGGACATAAAAGTGAACATATAAAAAATTGTTGATCCTTGGTAGGAGTTCCCTTGTATGTACTTGAGCCTTATGTGCTTTTCTTGATATTTCTTGATTATGGATCGGGACGATCGCCTCGGTGATAATAGATGCATCTATGGTTCGTTCCGCTCGACCCTCGGTAGTGCACAATTTACTTTCTATAAGAGCGGGCCGTCGACCTCAGTATGTTTGTGCATGATTTATGTGCTTACATTTTGTTATGACCTGATTACTCATTTGATAAAAATGGGAAACTGGTAATTCAAATAAGGCAAGAGCATGAATATAACTTTTTTGTTGATCTTGTGTTATTGGTAATCCTTTATATTGTATACCTCACTCTATTACATTATCTTATTTTGGACCTTAGTAAGTATCAAGTCGACCTCTCGTCTCTACTTCTTCGAGATTAGACGGGATACTAACTGAGTACATATGGTTTATGTACTAATGCTATACTTCTGTACCTAAATGTACAGGATTTAAGGCAGGTGGATCTGGACATTATCTGTGTGCGCAGCAGTGAGCACACTTAGGAACTTCTGATGTGAGCCGCCTTCTTTATCATGTCGATCCGCAACTGAAGGAGTCCTCTCTTGTATTTTGATTTCTGTCTATTCTTATTCAGATAGTAGGACAATATTTTATATTTTGTGTATATCCTACTGGTCGACCGTAGCTTGTGACACCAGATTCTAGCACACACTGTAGTAGAGATTTATTTGTTTTGGGATTGTATTGCTATGTGTTAGTACTTCATGATATTTACTAGCTTCACCTTGACTTGAAAACTTTAGTATTTCTGTTATTGGCTAAACTAGAAGGAGGACTTAATCATATTTTTGCAATTTGGCTGGCCTGACTATGGTGTTAGGCGACATCATGACCTATTATGAAAAATGGGTTATGACAATCACTAACTAAATCAATTACTGAAATAATAAAATTGAAATCAACAAAACAAAACATATATCAAAACAAGTTCAAAACATAATTAAACTAATATCAAGGATCACAAAACAAAAAAACAGAATCAAACAAAATTAAACTAAAACAAATCAAAGCATCACCGAAACAGAATCAGTCATGTATAACAATAACAATTGGACTAAAAGAAAATCGAAAACTAATGATAAAAGAATCAAAACTAAGAAGAAAACTTACCGGGTCATCAATTAAAACTAACCCTAAAGAAAATTATGGCAAACATACTGAAATTAAACGTCCTAATTACCAAAATAAAACTATGAGAACAGAAATCATGAATCAAAGAACACAAAAGGGGAATAAAAAACAAAACAAACAACAAAAAAATAAAAATACCTCAAACTCGAATCCAGTGGCCCTTCTTGACAAATTCGAACTATAATCATCCTTAATTAGGTATTTTCCATGAGAAAACACCTAATTAAGGGCTATTATAGCCCGGAAACCCTTTATCTCCAACTTGTAGGCATTAGGGTTTTTGGCTAGACTTCAATCTAAAATTTGAAGAGAACCGGTGAGACCCGGAGGAAACTAATTAGAGGTTTAGGAAGAGCGGGTCGAGGAGTCCATGGAATGTGATTTTGGTTGGATTTTGGGAAGTTAGGGTTTTTGGCCGGAGTTATAATTCAATATTTGAGGAGTTTAGGCATGTTTTGAGGAAAATTAAGGGCATGCATGAACTGGGGATATGAAGACGGAGCTATGGTGTTAATTTGGTATTGTTTAGAGGTAGCGTCGATGTGAACGGCGGAGGCGGTGTCCACAGATTTGGTTATTCGAACAATTTGGCGAAGATTTAGGGGATGGTGTTTGGAGCTTTGAAAAGAGGAGAGGGAGTGTAAATTTGGGTGTCAATGGAGCTTCACCGCCGGCAGAGGTAATTTTTGACCGGCGGCTTAAGGCGGAGCCAGTTGAGGAGTCTGTGATAGAGTGGGGTGAAAGAGAGATGGATGAGGAGGGGTAGGCTTTTTCGACACTTATATATTAAATTAGCCATAGTTCCTGACCGTAGGATCAAGAATCCTCGATGGCCAGGACTGATTTCTATTAAAACGACGTCGTTTTGTTACAAGGGAAGCTGAGCCGGGTTTCCTGATGCGGGTTGGGCTAATTGCGAACGAGTTTGGGGCAGAAGTTTTAAGCTAGAATTAAAAATAGCCCAAATAATTTATGAGCCTGCTAATTTGTTAAAATCCCCTTTTTAATTTCTTTGTTTGTTTTCTTCCTTTCTTCCTTTTTAATCAATTTATTTTTTTTAGGTTTTATTAGGTACAAAATAAAAATAGACAAGATTTGATTTAAACTCTAAAATTAAAACTAATTAATTCTCAAAAATTAAATAAATTCTAGTTTAAAAGAAAACTTAAGGAAAAATCAAGATTAAAAGTAAAACAATACAATAGACTATTTTTTAGATTATTTTCTCTTATATTAAATGATGTTAATTAATCTAAAAATCTAGAATTGGGTCCTAAATACAAGTATGCTATTTTGTAATTTTTATTTTCTTTTACTTTTTATGACAACTAAAAATGCACACAAAATGCAAACAAAACACAAAATCATGAGATTAATTTCTTAAAATTAAAATAATAAAAGAAAATTTTTAATTTTAAGAATTCTATAGGAATATTTGAGCGAGGCAAAAATCATGTACTCACAGCTATTGTGGAACCAAATGTCGAAGTAAGACTTATTCTAGATATTTCTATCTCCCTGTTGTTATTGTTCATTGATTTGGTGAGGGGGAGTGTTAATGCACGAAGGGTGACGTTCCATGTTTTGTGAGAGATAATGAATGAAGAGTCATGTCGTGCCATATTGTGAGTGCTAATGCACGAAGGGTAATGTTGTAATGTTTCTATTGTTTACTATAATGAGGTTGAGAGTAAAAGCACGAAGGGTGATGCGATTCATTTTCCTGTCTTGTTTTCTTTTATTGCTGTTATTCGTATATATATTTTTATACAACACAAGTTTCTTTGTAGGTGTCTTGTCCTAGCCTCATCACTAATTTATCGAGGTTAAACTTGACACGTACTAGTATGGGGTCGGTTGTACTGGTTCTGTATTCTGCACATTTCGGTACTTGTCCGAGCTGATTCTATTATTAGCTCCTGGCTTCACTTGATCGGAGACCCAAGGCAGACCTCTTGGCATCCGCAGGCCTTGACGACCCCTTCCATATATTCTCTTTACAGTTTTTTATTTTATTTTTATTTTATTTATATCGAAGACAGTTGTATTTCTCTCAGACATTTGCTTGTAGTTAAATCTCAGAAGTTCGTAAATTGTAACTCCAGATCTCGGAAGTTGTGTATAAACTTCAAAACTGTTATGTATTTTCACACTCTTTTAACTTGTTATTGTTTATATTAAATGTTGTTAATCACTGAAAAATTGAAAGAATTGGCTAATAATTCTCTAATGTTGGCTTGCCTATCAAGTTAAATGTTAGGTGTTATCGCGATCCCGACTGTCATGAGAATTGTGGATCGAGACAACCGGGCTGTCCTTTTACACTACTGCACGGGGAATCTAATAATAAGAGAACTGGAACCTTAAGGCGATGGAGAATAATGCATGAAATTTTGTTTTCTAAACCTAGACTTACCTCTTAAATAATTCTGCCCTTCTAATTCGTAACTAAAGTACCAAAATAATTAACCTCTCTTTCTCTGTTTCTGTGGGAGAGAGAAATCTCCAGCTTTTCTGATTTTAAAGGCTAAAAAGGTTCCTTTTGAAATTTAAGGTATTTCGTTTTTCACGAAAACTGCTATCTTTATTTACCAGTATTTTGAATATGCTCATTCTTGTTTTATTAACTAACATATTTACTCGATAACTACCTTATATCTTAACTATGATAATAGATAAACCAAGATTTGAAGCAAACATAAATACTGCAGATTCAGGATTGAAGAGGTAGGAGAAGAAAAAATTGGGAGCCGGATGTGAAAATAATGTCTGCTGCAGCAACGGAAGTAAAGAAAAATCCTCTTCAAAGAGTGCCATTTTCAAAGCCCCTTTTACAATTGGTGACATATTTGTCTCCATCTTTTACTATATTGCCACAATTTACTTCCAATTCCTTCTGTCTCCATATAACCACCTAGCATGGCCTATTTATGGATGATTGGCCATGAGTGTGGCCACCATTCCTTCAGTGTGATTACCAATGGGTAGATGACACTGTTGGTCTTATCCTTCACTCTCTACTTCTAACACCATACTTGTCATGGAAATATAGTCATCGTAGTCAACATTATAACACTAGTTCCCTTGAACATGATGGAGTATACGTGCCTAGGCTTAAATCCAACCTAAGACAGCTCACCAAGTATTTGAACAATCCACTAGCTAGGACGAGTAGTCGGACTTTCCTTCACCATTATTCTTGCCTGGCCTTTGTACTTGGTCTTCAATTCCTCCGGTAGACTATATCTTCGCTTTGCATGTCGTTTTTATCCATATTAATAGCCCAATATATAATAATCCCGATCGAGAGGACGCATGTGTGATTGCAACTAGTAATTATGTGTTGTATCGCATTGCTTTGGCACAAGGTCTAGCTTGGCTTATATGCATCTATGGGGTGCAACATGCCCCTCCAAATTATGAGCATCTTTATAGTGTTAATCACTTTTTTGCACCATACTCCCTCTTTATTGCCACACTATGATTCATCTGAGTGAGATTGGTTAAGAGGAGCTTTAGCTACGGTTGACAGAGACTACGACCGGTGTGCTAAATTATAAGGTCTTTCACAACATTACGGATACTCATGGTTTGCATCATTTATTCACCACCATGCCACATTATCACGCAACGGAGGCAATCAAAGCAATCGAGCCATTACTAGGAGAGTATTACCAATTTGATGGTACCCCATTTTATAAGGCAATATGGAGAGATTCGAAAGAGTGCATCTGCGTTGAGAACGATGAAGGATCTCAAGATATAGGTGTTTTTTGGTATAAAAACAAACTTTGAAAGATATATAAAAAAATTACTTGGATTTGGTTAAATGTAAAGTTAGAGTTGTAGTATATATATATATATATATATATATATATATATATATATATATATATATATATATATATATATATATATATATATATATATATATATATATATATATATGCATTTTGAAATAAAGTTTAGTTACAGTAGAAGAACGACCTATCGAATGTGAATACCGACTCTAGCGACCTTGACATGCACTTTTAACCTTCTCTGTATAGCAAATCTAATGTATTTCTCGATGAGTGGAAAAAGAATTTCAATCTCCACCTTTCTTAGCCATAAAGACTGTTGTGATACACTCTAGGGATCTAAAACATTCATCTCCTTCTAGAGGCGGAACCAGAATTTGAAGTTACTAGGTTCAATGTTCTAGCCATTTTTATGTTACTAGGTTCTGAAGTAAGAATTTATACCGATTCAATGAATTTGACAAATAATTAAATTTTTTTGCCCGCGGTAGGTTGGTGTGAGAACAACCAAACTTTAATCAACAACTCAAGTCAATGGGGATAAAATGATATCCGAAAATAACAAAGGAGGACAACATCACAACCAAAACTCAACATATATGAAAGAAACTTCAATTTTCTCTTGGCTGAATTTTCTAATCAAGAGGCGATCTCATACTGATGAAGCTTTTTCATTAACATTTTTATGGAGTTTTTTGTGTCTAGATGAAAAGATAACAAAATCATCAGCATAAAAGAGGTGGTTTATCCGAGGACCATTCATGTTCATCTAAAATCCCACATACAGTGTCCTCTTTTTCATTTAAATTTTTTGTCTCTTTGTTTCAGCCCTTGAAAAATTTCGTGTTAAATTTCTCATTTTCTTGATGTTTTAGGTTTAACTTTTTTGCGTCTATCTTGACTAGATGAAATTTTTAATTCTTTGACTATTAATATGTATATTTTATTTATATATCTATTTTGGTATTTGAAGTCTAGCATATATGACTTCAGAAAAGGATTTAATTATTTATGATATACAATTATTTCATGATGTATATATCACTTTTTTAGTTGCTGCATGAAACTTTAAAATAATCCTATCCGAAGCTCCCAAGTTGCTATCAAAATGCGACATGGGGAGATTCGTAGAGCTACCATACACTGAAGAAGCCGCCCCTTACTCTATCCCAAAGACCTTCAAGATGCCTCCCTACTTGATAGTGTACGACGAAACCACAAATCCCGAGGATCATCTGATCCACTACGTCACTGCTGTGAAGGGGAACGACTTATCAAAAGAACAGGTACCATCGGTGCTGCTGAAGAAGTTTGGAAAAACATTGACAGGAGGGGCCTTGACATGGTATTCTCAGTTGCCAGCCAAGGCAATATCAACGTTCGAGGAAATGGGGGATAAGTTCGTCACCGCCCATACGGGTGCGAAGAAAGCGGAAGCCATAGTCAACAACATCTTCGTCGTCAGACAAACCATAGGAGAAGGGCTCAGGGACTTCCTAGCCAGGTTTTACAAGATAAGGATGAGTTTGTCAAATGTATATGAAGGTATGGCAGTCTCCGCTTTCCAAAACAGGCTAAACAGGGACGGTGTCAAGAGCGACCAAGAAGCTGCTAAGCTGCCTCATGAAATATCCCCCTACCACATGGGAGGAAATCCACAATACCTATAAAAGTAGTGACAACCTTCCCCTTGAGAAGCATCTTAAATAAGCCTGAGCAGGCTCGCCAGGTGGGCCATAAAGCTCAGCGAGCATGATATCTTGTATCTTCCGAGAACCGCCATCAAGTCACCATTACTCGCTGACTTCAGCATAGAGATACTGCCAGAGGCGGAACAAGAGGCACATAGTGCTTCCTCCAACACCGACATATGGACTCTCGAGTATGAGGTTGTTATTATGTGTATAAAACTAGCCATCAAGTATGGAGCTCGACGACTTGTCCGCCATTGCGACGCCCAGCTCATGGTGAACCAGGTCACTGGGACTTACCAAATCAAGAAGCGGAGATTGCAAAACTACCAGTCGGAAATCCACAAATTAATGATTGAGCTCGACGAGTGCCGCTTCGAATAGGTTCTGAGGCTGTGGAATGTCGAGGCAGATAGCCTAGGAAAACGGGCCGCAACCACGAAAAACTTCGACAAAAAAAGCGTGGTCACCCTCCTCCATTCAGCCATTTATCATACTGAGGTACTCTCCTTAAATTTGACTTGGGACTGCGCAACCAGTTTGTGTCCTATTTGCAGGATGAGACACTCCCACCTAAAAAAAAAGAAACCAAGAAGCTCCACATACAATCTGCCCGATATTGCTGATAAACCACGAGCTCCACAAAAGGACCTTTGGCGGACCCCTGGCCAAGTGCCTAGGGCCGCACCAAACGACACCAGTACTCGAAGAAGTGCACGAAGGCCATTGCGGCGCCCATACAGGTAATTGCGCCCTTGTGCGTTGCTTAATAGGGGTTGGCTACAATTGGCCAACTATGAAGAAAGACGCGGCGGAAGATGTCCGCCGATGCGAACAATGCCAAAAGTACGCCCCTATGATACACCAACCAGGAGAGCCTCTCCACTCAGTCACTTCCCCATGGCCTTTTATATAAAAAGGGGAATGGACATAGTCGGTCCGCTACCAGTAGGACGAAGAAAGGTACGATTTCTATTAGTTTTAACTAATTATTTTTCCAAGTGGGTGGAAGCAGGTGCGTACGCCCAAATACGCGAATAGGAAGTCATCGCTTTCATATGGAAGAATATCATCTGCCGCTTAGGCATCCCCAAAGAAATCACCTGCGACAATAGATGACAGTTTATCAGCCAAAAAATAACTAAATTCTTCGACAAATGTCATATTAAGCGAATAATCTCCACGCCACACCACCCCTCTGCCAATGGCCAAGCATAGTCGTCCAACAAAATGATACTAAACATACTGAAGAAGAAGCTCAAAGACGCCAAAGGGCTATGGCCTGAGCTACTACTAGAAGTATTGTAGGAACACCAGACGACAACCAAATCCTCCACAGCAGAGACACAATAATCACTGGTCTACGGAACCGACACTGTCATACCGGTAGAGGTCGGTGAACCAAGCCTTAGGTATTCCAATGCAAGCAGAGCATGAAACGAAACGAACAGACTTCAAGACCTCGATGAGGCCAAGGAAAGATAAGAAATGGCCCACATAAGAATGGTGGCCAAGAAATAACAAGTCAAAAGGTACTACAACAAGAGGTCCAAAATATGACCACTCAAAATGCATGACTACGTCCTCAAAGGCAACACATTGGCGTCGAAAGACCCAAGCGAAGGAAAACTGGGCACCAACTGGGACGGACCATACAAAATCACAGCAGTAGCAGATAAATGGGCATTCTAGTTAGAGACAATGGAAGTAAAGGCGCCCCAAAACAATTGGAACATCTCCTACCTAAAGTATTTCATTTTTGAAAGGCACCTCCCGAGTTGCACTCTTTTTCCCTTACCCGAGTTTTGTCCCAATTGGTTTTTCTCGGGGATATTTTTAACGAGGCGTCAGAGGGGATGCTTGGAGATACTTACGAGACAAGTTTATCACACCAACCACTCCATACGTCCTCCCGACTGGCATGACAAAGGGACTGGACTAGCATGATCTCTAATATATGAAAGGCTATGACCATCTCCAATGTATGAAAGACTACGACCATCTCTAATATATGAAAGGCTATGACCATCTCCAATGAATGAAAGGCTACGAACAACTCCAATGTATGAAAGGTTATGGCCATATCCAACGTGCAAATGGCTAATGCCATCGTCGTCAATAAGGTGACCCAGCTCGACTATGACAAATGAACTCGATGACAGTCGAAGTCACGTACATATCTACAACCACCTCAAACGTGCAAATGGCTAAGGCCACCATCGCCAATAAGTCGACCCAGCTCGACTACAACAAATGAACTCGACGACAATCAAACTCATGTACATGGCTACAACCACCTCTATGTGTAAATGGCTAAGGCCACAGTCATCAATAAGTCATTCCAGCTCGACTACGACAAACGAACTATATGACAGTCGAAGTCACGTACATGGCTACATCTATCTCCAGCGTGTAAATGGTTAAGGCCACCGTCACCAATAAGTCACCCTGGCTCGACTACGACAAACAAACTCGATGACAGTCGAAGTCACGTACATTGCTATGGCCATCTCCAACGTGTAAATGGCTAAGGCCACCGTCGTCAATAAGTCGATCCATCTCGACCACGACCAACGAAATCGATGACAGTCGAAGTCACGTACATGGCTATGACCATCTCCAACGTGTAAATGGCTAAGGTCGCCATTGTCAATAAGTTGACCCAGCTCGACTACGACAAACAAACATAACGATAGTTGAAGTCACGGACATGGATACAACCATCTCCAATGTGTAAATGGATAAGGCCACCGTCATTAATAAGTCGACCCAGCTTGACTACAACAAATAAACTCGACGACAGTCGAAGTCATGTACATGGCTACGACCATCTCCAATGTGTAAATGGCTAAGGACACCATCGTCACCAAGTTAACCCAGCTCGACTACGACGAATAAACTTATGACAATCGAAGTCACGTACATGGCTACGGTCATCTCTAATGTGTAAATGGCTAAGGGCATCATCATCAACAAGTCGACCTAGCTCGACTACGACAAACAAAATAACTTAATGACAGTTGAAGTTAGATACATGGCTAAGACCATCGACTATATCACGGCTAAGGCCGCCGTCACCATAGGTTGCCAACCCTGTTCGATTACGATGCAAAGCACGTAAGTAACAGACAAAGCAGTGCCACTATTGGTAAAAACCGCTTCCTATCGGCGAATAACACAAGCAACGTTCGAGAAGAACACTAAAAAACACTACAAACAATCAAGCATCCACTATGTGGAGATGAGATACCCAAAATAAAAGGTACAAATAGAAACAACAAAAAAATAACTTCTATTATTGTCAAAAAAATATACATGCACAACAGGATCTATTTACATCTCCAAAAAATAGCAAAAATAAAACAAGTACAGGTCCTAACATGCCCCGCCATCCCGTCCCCCGTCACTAGAAGCCCTCAGCCTGATAAGTTGCTTAGATCCAGGACCCGGAAGCTAGGCTGTTAACATCTTTAGAATTATTGCCCGCCCGGTCTAGGGAATCAAAACTATATCTGCATGCTTCACGGGCAACCCGAGCTATATGCCGCTGGTCCTCTACCTCTATCTCAGTGGCTCGGCCTGAAGCAAGCAACTCCTCAAACATGACCAGCTTAGCTTAGGTGTACACCCACATGTCTCGCGCCCATGCACACCATCATCGGACCTGGACGCAGCAACCTGCTTAAGAGCCTCAATTTCAGCCGCCTTGTCATTGAGTTCGGCGGTTAAGGCATAGATCTCAACATGCAAATTAGCGGCCTCCACTGCTACCCCATGGCCAACCTCCAGTTCATCCTCCTTTGACTGGAGAAGAGTCTCCAGTTCAATATTTTGAGCCCAAGCGGCCATCAGCTGGTCATCCACTTGCTCCATCTGAACTACCCTTCGTTTCAGTTGGGCCTCTGACTACTTCAGGCCCTCACAAAATATTTGAAATTGTGGGTCCTGTGTGAGTAGGTCCGCCAGCACTTGATGCTTGGTGTGGCATTCTCGATACTTCTTCACCACCTTGTTAAAGGCGGCGGCCCTCTTTTGTACTCGCGGCCTCTCTCTATCTCCAAAACGAGAGTCGAAGAGGAAAATAAAAAGGTAAATCAGCATGCACCAAAGTTTACTTTATGATACATGAAGAAAATCGAAATATACCTGCAAGGCCGCGCCGGCAACTCTCCGAGATAAATCCATGTCGCTAACATCTTTTAACATTTCTCGCTCAGCGGCCGCACACATCAGGGTCATATTCGCTGCGGCATGTTCGCTATGCTACAACAGGTTATATATACCCGCTTAGGATCAGAATCCAGCAGTTAGAACCACCCGCCGTCATCCCCATGCGGGCTCGATATCTCCTAAATACATCCGTATCCGTGGGGGCCTTCTCTGGTTCTACCCACTCTTCATCGCCCACTTTCTCAATGGCAGTCGACAAGCAACCCTCCGGAGCACGTGTAGGAGTGGCGTAAAGAACTGCCCTCCCTTGGAAAGCCAACCTTCTTTAATGGATGACATCGGCCATAAAAACTAGCCTCGACTCCAGATGGGGCTCGATCACCCCTCGTCTTCTGTGGCTATCCCCTTGCAAGAATTAACCGGCGTCTTTTCCTTTCTGGAGGCTCCTCGCCCTTTGAAGTTTCCTCCATGGGCTGTGGGGATGGCGGTGAAGGAGTTGCTTCACTTATGGACGCAGTCACAGGCGCAACCTCAGGTTGAGGAACCTCTAGAACGCCATCACTGGGCGAGACACATGGTACGTACTCGTCTCCAGAGTCAGTCCCCGCCCCAGACGAGGCAGCGACGTTCTTCTTCTTCTTCTTGGGGGTGCTCCTACCTGCCAACATGAATAAGTCAGGTAACGAAGCCTAACGAAACACCCAAACCATAGTCAAAGAGTTACTTGGTGTGCCGTATCGCTAATGAAACGCAGACCAGGTGCGACATTCCTACGAAAATGGAATCAACCTCTCGACCCATGACCTAATATTTTCAACGAATCGAGGTGGAGAATCCCTCGCCGTAAAATGAGAGGGAAGCAAAAGGAGTCACAAAGGCCTTAAGGTCAAAATCACAAACAGTACTGAATTCTACAAGTAAAAATTACTTACGTTCTGGATTCCACCTTTCCAGGAACACTTCAGGATTCGACACCATGTGCTCCATCCTAATGTAGAAGAACTTACTCCTGAAGTGGCAGTTAGTCTTATCGTCGGCCTTAATGACCAAGCCCCTTGTGCCACGGCTTTTTAGCTGCAACATGGTACCCCGCATATAACCGGGACTGAATAGCTGAAAGAGCTGGTGGACCGAGATGCTGCACTCAGCCCTGGCCGTGTAGGTGTTCATAATAGGACACACCTTCAAAGTATATGGAGTGAGCTGAGCCGGGCACACATTGTAAAAACAGAAAAGCTCCTCTATTAGGGGGTAGATTGGGAGGCCGTAAATGATCAATAACGGATATTCATAGAAGGTGTAGTATCCTGACCGGTACACGTTCGCATAGTCCATCCCAGCTGGCACCATCTCCACATTGTCCGGAATCTTGTACGTCTCTCGAAGGTCATCCAAATGTGATTGTAATAACTCACTGTGATCCCAAAGAGGGGTCAGGCTCTTAGTTGGGAATCTCTACGAGCGTGTATCTACTTTGGGAGGACGTTATCTATACGAAGATAGACAAGGGGTTTCTGTGCCTTTCTCCCCTCACCACCAGAAGATGGTGGAACCCTAGGTGGGGTATCACCCTTAGTCTTTTTGCCGTTTTGTCCACGTTTTTCCATGATGTTTTTATGAGAAATCAAGTTCTAATAATAAGAAGTGTGGTTTCAAAAGAAATGGAAGAGTTTCAGCACGTAGTAGCAGTTTTTGGAAAGAAAGATGAAAAAGGAAGTAGAAAGAGTTCAAAGGTTCGAAAGATAAAAAAGATTGAACCTTCCTCCTATTTATAGGGCTAAGATGGACGGAATTCGAATTGTGTTACCACCCATTGATGACATCTACTAGATACGCCTCCAAAGAGCGGAGGGACTAACTGTATGGGGTCAAATTTTGCCCTATACGCCTCTACGCCGAAGGGTACGCCCTGTAAGCATATACCTACTATAGTAGAGGCATGGCTCGGACGTAAGGGCAAATGCGACGCCGTTTAAAACCAGGCGTCCTCGTTAGGAGGATGTCGACCACGTTTGGTATTTTCATTATTATTTTAAGGAAGGCCTCTTCTTATATAAAGGGGACCTTCCCATTGTAAAATGCATCAGTGTTATTATTGAATAATACAGCTCTCTCATTCTCTCCTATTCTCTCTCTATCTCTATCTCTGACGAGCAACTTTTCTTGAGTTCACAATATCATCTGGTAATATTAGATCTACAATATTATTATCGTTCTTACATCTCTAATTCTATTATATTTGATTACCATTTACCCTCCCATATTTTTTGATTGTTTTCTAGCTTGCAAAATGCACTTTTAACTTTTGAGTCAAACAAAAGTCATGAAAATACAGCAAAGAAGAAGGCTTTGCTTCAATATATGAATCTTCTTTCCCTTCTCTACTTTATGGGATTATTTTGGTCTTTTGAGAAATAAAACTTTCATGATATATATATATATATACTAATTTACATGTTTATTTAAAAATATAATTGTAATAATCTTTAACAGGTTAACGGTTTATCCGATATGTAAATTGAGTAATTCGCCTTGAGACTGATAAGCTGTTAATTATAAAATTTTAATTCGTTCGCCAACTGTTAATGCGATAACCTATTACTAATAAGCTAGTAAGCCATTTTACGGTTCAATTATCAATTGCAGTTCGTTTTTGAACAACCCTAACTGCTATGGATGTTTATAATAAGTGCATTCCTAATTGTTATAGCTAGGTGGTCCGCCACTACCACAGAGGCTAGCCCACTTACTTTTATTGTTTCTATACTTTATAAAAAAAATAATTTGTCGTACATGAGCTACTCAAAGACATGTCCATATATATATATATATGATTTACATTCATATATTTATAAATATTTAATGAAATACTTAATATATATGATTTACATTCATATATTTATAAATATTTAATGAAATACTTAATAAAAATATAAAATTTGGACAAAAGCTCCCATAAGCTTAATGCTAATTGCGTACACTATTCCCCTTTCACAAAACAATTGACTCTCAATCTTGCCTTCCACAGTGCTATAAAACGTATTTAGCCATGCATATACTCTCTGCGCTATTACATTATTAGCTACATAACTACCTAAAGTAAACAATGGAGCCATGGAAAGACCTGAGGGGAATAGTAGTGATGGTGGTAGGGGCGTCCTCAGGAATTGGGCGAGAGTTGTGTCTCGACTTGGCGAAAGCCGGCTGCAGCATCATTGCTGCCGCTCGTCGTGTTGACAGACTCAAAACTCTCTGCAACGAGATCAACTCAGAGGGCACCCGGCATGCATTCCCCGTTGAGCTTGACATCACTGCCAATGGTGCTACCATTGAGGCCGCAGTACAAATAGCTTGGGACGCCTTCGGACGTATTGATGCCTTGGTTAACAATGCCGGCGTTCGAGGTTGTGTATTATGATGTTATTTTTGAAAAAGAAATAAAAGATGACTACATCTTGTACTTCCTCCGTCTAAATTTATGTGGCATCAAAAAATGTTACTGTTGTTTAATTAGAAATAATTTATCTTTAGAATTTCTTTTTCGCCCTTAATTGTATATTTTATATTATCATCAATGCATGATACTCAAATCATTATATCTATATAGGTAGTACAAGCTCTTCACTAAAATTGTTAGAGCATGAGTGGAACCATACATTTAATACAAACCTAAGAGGAGCATGGCTGGTGTCCAAATATGTCTGTAGACGTATGCGCGATGCTAAACACGACGGAGGATCAGTCATTAATATATCTTCAGCTGCTGCACTGAACCGTGCACTACTACCAGGGAGTCTCGCTTATGCTTCTTCAAAGATGGCTCTTGACATGGTCACTAAGGTACATAAAGGAATTTTATTAAGGGTGTTCAAGATTTGACATGCATGTCCAAAAAGGCTGCATCTACCATTGATTTATCTGCAATTTTCTTCTTTGTTATACATATAATTGCATTAAATATTCAAAAAACTACTGGCAGATAATGGCCCTTGAATTGGGAGTAAACAATACTAGAGTGAACTCAATAGCACCAGGAGTTTTCAAATCTGAGATAACAGAGAACCTTGTCCAACAGAAACGTTTCCATAATGCTGTTTTCAAAGCCGTTCCTCTGAAAACTTTTGGAACAACAGATCCAGCTTTAACATCAGTGGTCAGGTACTTAATCCATGATTCTTCAGAATACATATCGGGCAATGTTTTCATTGTCGATGGCGGAAGTACCTTACCAGGTGTCCCCATTTTCTCATCACTCTAGAAATAACTGATGAAGACACATGAAGACGTTGAATCTGATCATTTGTTGATCGAGAAATATATATACACTATTAGCTGCACAAATAAAATGGACATATACGTAAATGGCAACTGCCCAAAGAAGCTAAAGGCCCATTCATCATGGATAAATGGCAAATGCCTACTATTACAACAAAATATGAGAAGAGCAATTTTTTTATGAGCTGATTTGGATGTAAACATAGTTAGTGACGGTCGAGAGACATGTGTATACCTCTACTGTCTTTTTGGGTGATAAAAATTACCATGTTGTATTGTGTTTCTGAGGTAAGGCTTAGCCCCCCCGCACTGATAATTTTTTGTAATACAACACCCAGATATCTGTCTAGGGAGCTTTACATAAGCTATAAGAACAAACATTGCATAAATTCTAAAAGAATTAATTTCTTTACAAAAGTCCCCTATAACTAGTCTTTCGCTTTATCTTTTTAAAAGAAATATATGTTGAAAAATATTTTTATGCGAAAAATATTTTAAAAAATTTATTTGATTTGTTTGCCAACAAAAATACCCTCAAAGTTGCATTAATATGGTAGCATATTTTAATTAAGCATAAATTTTAAAGAATAATTTTATCTTTAACTAAGCTAATGCACGCATTAAACTCATTATAGTTAATACCACACTTTCTCATGCATTAATCATGCATGTATAACTTATGTTTGGATAACTAATGCATAAATTTAAGAAGTATACCAAACAATATATTATTAATACACAATGTTAATGCATCTATTATTTTATGTAATGCATCCTATCAAACCACCTCTAAGAGTATACATAATTTTCCCACTATTATTACAGGTAATTAGGAGTATACATAATTTTCCCACTATTATTACAGGTAATCTTCCATTAAAAGTGAGATATGTAATCTTAAAAATAATATAAATTAATACTTGCAACAACATGTAAATGTAGCCAGCGAGTGTCAAAATTAAACTCTTTTGATATCTTACACGTGAACTTTATGATATACAGCACGGCCGGCTCTAAGGTTATCACAAGTAGGGGTGTGAATTTGAATTGGTTTATCGATAAATCGAATCGATTATTTGTTATCGGTTCATCGATAAATGAAATTGAAAAAGTCGAAACCTTATTGAAACGATAATGATAAGCAGCTGTACAAATCAATAATCGATAAGTAATTATTGATAAGGGTCAAAATCGAATCGATAGAATTAGCGTTGATGTATTTCAAATTAATGGAAAATAGAATTAGCAGTGATGATGTATTTTTAATTTTTTTAATACCGTTGAAGTGTTGGTGGCATATATTTGATCCCTTACTTTAGTTTTGTTGCATATGTCTATTGACACAATTTTTATGTTATAAATAGTGTTCGTCTTATTTTAGCTTCTTTTTGTCCATATTAGTTATGCCTATTTATCGATATACTTTCCGTGGAATCCAGCAAATTTTCTTATCGGTGTAATCGATAACCGAATCGATAAGCCCCAGAAATTAATAAATCAAAATCGAAAAAACTGAAACCTTATTGAAACAGATAAGCAGTTGTACAAATCGATAATCGATAAGTAATTATCGATAAGGGTCAAAATCGAATCGATAAGTCGAAGCACACGCCTACTTATTTCATCTACCACATTCAAAGAATGATCATATTTAAAGCTGAAGGGAATGAAGTTCAAATTAATGAAAAATAGAATTAGCAGTGATGATGTATTTTTAATTTTTTTAATACCGTTGAAGTGTTGGTGGCATATATTTGATCCCTTACTTTAGTTTTGTTGCATATGTCTATTGACACAATTTTTATGTTATAAATAGTGTTTGTCTTATTTTAGCTTCTTTTTGTCCATATTAGTTAGGCATGTTTATAGCGATATACTTTCCGTGGAATCCAGCAAATTTTCTTATTGGTGTAATCGATAACCGAATCGATAAGCCCCAAAAATTAATAAATCGAAATCGAAAAAATCGAAACCTTATTGAAATGATAACGATAAGCATATGTACAAATCGATAATCGATAAGTAATTATCGATAAGAGTCAAAATCGAATCGATAAATCGAATCCCCTAATTACAAGTAACTTTAAGCACCCAAATTTGGAGGCCCATTTTTTTTTTTAGAAATAATAGGTTTGGAGATACTTAAAAAATTAATATCTAATATTTTAGTACAAAAGTAGGATTTTTTTGTAATAGTTGCCTCAAACAAAATAATTTTTTTTTAAAAATTATAATTGATGAAATCTTATCTAAGATCAACAATATTTCAAGAAAAAATTGAACGAAATTATTAGGGAAAATCAAATATAAAAAATTATTAATAATTTTGCATCTCAAAAAGCTAGAAAAATAGACTTCAAATAAAAAATATATACTATAACATGATTTTTCTAAATATTTAGGCCTCACATTAAATTGTGGCTTTTATGCTACACATGTTTGAGCCGCACCTGGATCGTAGTGTGTGACTTGAAAAACAATGAGTTAATATTTGTAAAATAATTCAATTGTAAGGCATACACAAAGTGACGATAGGCTCCTCGACCCCAAATTATGGAATGTATATAATTTTCAATCGTTTTTCATGTGTTCGTATTTTATATGATCATACAAGACTCGACTTGGTT
The DNA here is from genome assembly GCA_032618575.1 of Nicotiana noctiflora. Taxonomy (NCBI): domain Eukaryota; kingdom Viridiplantae; phylum Streptophyta; class Magnoliopsida; order Solanales; family Solanaceae; genus Nicotiana; species Nicotiana noctiflora. Next base: position 24,178 of record JASVEL010013123.1, read on the forward strand.
TAATGAATTAACATCATGTTGAATCTTTAAAGTCTGGTCTTGCCTTCTTCGCCCTCTTGGACCTTGGAAGTTAACGATGTAACTGTTGATATAAGATTTTCTGCCAATTTTTTTTCATACTATCACTCATCTAATAATATTACAAGTAATTGTCTTGAGATACATTCTCTTTCTCCACATAGATGTACTCCTTAAATTCCCTCCATATTGTCTTATGAATTAAATTGGTAATATTCTCCTAATAATGGCTTAATAGCTTTGGTGGCCTCCGCGCATAGTAATGTGGAACGGCTGAAAATAGATGACGCACAACACGAGTATCTACAATGTGGTGGACGACCTTATTTAGCGCACCATAGTCTCTTAACCAATCCCACTCGGAGGAATCATAATGTGAGAATGAAGGGCGGGTATGGTGCATAAAAAGTGACTAACGTAAAAGAGTCATTCACAAATAGATGATTGTTGTCGAGATCTCTGATTAAGGGTATCCAAATCACCCATCACACCATTAATTGCTCTGAGATTAAAGAGTATTATCCAAGGAGAAATCAGTCCTAAAACACTGTCAAAATTACTAGGCATTGTTTGCTTAGAAACCATACAAAATGCAAAAATGACTTTACACAACTTACAATATATGAATATAAACAAACCATTTACCCAAAAGAGATACTAACTAGCCCATTTTTCCAAAAGATCATGTGGATTAGCTTACACAGCTTCAAATATATACATATGGAACATACTGTTTCCCCAAAAGAGATACGGATAAGTATTGATTAATTATACACAAATAAACATACCATTTACCTATTAACAGAGCTTGATGTTGCACAAAAAGACAGCATATGACATCTACTCCGCAGCAGATTTTTCTTCAGACATAGTTGGAGGTGATATTAGAACCTGTGTTGCTCGGACTCTCCGAAAATGTTGCCGGATACGTGTCGGATCCTCAAAAAGTAGTGCATTTTTAAAGATCCGACACGGGTACGGCTATATTTTGTAGAGTCCACTCAACTTAGATTAAACACAAGTCCTCATGGCTTAAAGCCGGAGACGGCCCCGTTTAATGTCACATCTTCACCTTCTGGCACTAAATCTTGCATCAACTGAGAGCAGTTTAACATGGTCAACATACAAGTGAAGAAAGAAGATCGATGACAGAAATATAGATTAAAAAAAAAGGGCAAAGGGCAGCCCACTACACTAAGCTCCCGCTATGCACGAGGGCGCCGGACCACGCGGGTCTATTTTATGCAGCCTTAACCTGCATTTCTATTTCTGTAAGAGGTTGTTTACACAGCTCGCACCCCTGACCTCCTAGTCACATGACAACAACTTTACCAGTTACGCCAAGGCTCCCCTTTGATAGAAATACAAATATTTACAATTTATGTTCTTGAATTTGTGTTAGTGTACCTTCCAATCATTATAATCATATCTCAGGATAAACTGGTGGCGTGCAACTTCAAAACGTGCACTGCTCCGTGGAACTGGAGAATCAATTCATCATATACTCATATTACAGATACAAAAGGAATCACAGAAAATTACAAATGAACAGATGATGTGCATGAATATCTTAATAGTGTATCTCACAAAGAATAGCAGAGTGATTACCTATCTCGCAAAGAAAACGAGAACCAGTTTCATCAGCAGAAATAGCAGCCTCCCCATTGTGTACTAAAAAGGAAAGTGCAAACAAATTCTCAACAGTATGAGCAAAGGAAGTTCTCCTAAAAAGGAGTTGGTCAAGCATGACACATTTCTTCTCCTTTAAAAGCTCCGATATGGTTGACATATTCTTGTTAACATCAGGTTTCTCTTCGGCAGTTTCAGAAGTAACCTGTTATAAAGACTCAGCAAATGATAAATTATTTACCAACCAAACAAAGTAAAACTCAAGTTCTTGTGATATTCTTCCTTTTCCTTAATTCAGTCAAACCTTTCTATAACAACATTGTTTTTTCCAAATATTTTTGGATGTTATAGCGAAATGTTGTTACAGAGAACATATATTACAACATAACATAAAAATTAGTTCTAGAAAAGCTTGCCTTTTATAGTGAAACGCTGTTATATAATAATGTTGTTATATAGAGGTTTGACTGTATAACTCAACTTCTTTGAAAAAAGATAAAAGTGGGGGAACGACCAATACCAATTTTGGTCGAGTAAGGTAGACCTTCCTGGGAGGCATTTTTCTATAAAATGCAGTCGTGTTTGGATACGAATCATAAACTTCAGGCTTCTGATCTCCACTATAAACTACAAGTTTCCTTGGCTTAAATTCAGTTTTCAGAACTCCAAGCCTGAGAAAGAGCCAAAAGCAATCACAAATTAACCTAATTTACATTTTCTTTGCTCTCTTCTTCCATGTTAAATGAAGGAAAAATCTTACATCGTCTTGCAACCTTTGCCTTCCATAAACACTAGTGAAACATCAGCGCCAATCTTTTCCCAATTCACAGCTTTTTGTGATTTCTCAAATATCAAACTTTGTTGTTGTTGTTGTTGTTGTTGTGTTGCCTTCTTTGAACGTCCTTTTTGTAAACCATAGGATTTAAGCAAACAGGATATGAACATAGAAGGTGAGATACTATCATCAGAACGTAGTGCGAGAGATTCCACCACGGTATTGGTAAGCCCGAGCAAGGCCTCTGCATCCGACACTTGCTCTCTTGGCCTTTTAACTGAAAAACCATGTACACACATTATATATAAAATCACATTTATAGTTTAGGAAGGCATAATTAGCAGGGTTTCGGAAGGGGATTAAAAAAAAAAAAACTCTAGAATGCCACACTTGGATTAATTTGAAGATATGACCTAAAGCTATTTTTATTTTTTAAAACTCCCTTTGCCACTACATTAGAACATTCCCTCGTGTCATGAGGATTCAACGGTTTATATGTGACACAAGAAATTTATTTATACCTATTTGAACAGTATAATTTCTCCGCAAAGGGTTTCAACTGAACCCCTTGTCAACATCCAGCTCAGCTCCGCCCCTGACTAGTTGGTAAACTGGAGCTTAGTATTATTTTTAAACTGCGTCAACCTAATGAGTATGTGTATTTATAGAATGTGTGTGTGTGCGCGCGTGTTTCTACTGTTTTGCCCAGGATAATTTGACCTATTTCTTACTCATTTGAGGCAGATGAACAATTTACGGACACACACAAGGGAGTTCATAAAGTGAAGCACACATATACCATTGCGATACATACACACACACACAAGGGAACTAATAAAGTGAAGCATATATACCATTTTGACACACACACACAAGGGAGCTAATAAAGTGAAGCATATATACCGTTCCGACACACACACACAAGGGAGCTAATAAAGGGAAGCATATATACCATGCGACACACACACATACACACACACAAAAGGGAGCTATTAAAGTGAAGCATATCTACCATTTTGACACACACATAGAGGGGAGCTAATAAAGTGAAGCATATATACCGTTCCGACACACACACACAAGGGAGCTAATAAAGGGAAGCATATATACCATGCGACACACACACATACACACACACAAAAGGGAGCTATTAAAGTGAAGCATATCTACCATTTTGACACACACATAGAGGGGAGCTAATAAAGTGAAGCATATATACCATTGCGACACACACAAAGGGGAGCTAATAAAGCGAAGCACATATACCATTGTGATACGCACACACAGAGGGGAGCTAATAAAATGATGCATATATACCATTGCGACACACACACATGGGAGCTAAGAAAATAAAGCACACATACCATTGCGGCAGTCATGCAAGGGAGCTAATAAACAGAAGCACATATACCAATGCGACGAGCGCGCTGTTATGAACCCAGGTGACAGTCGAATTTATATAATCTGTTAGTTTGGTTGGTTATACCATTTGTTTCACGTGCGCACACATAAGGGGTGAGCTAATAAAGTGAAGCACATATACCATTGTGACACACACACAAGGGAGTCAATAAACAAAAGCATGTATACCATTGCCTATTGGAAACAGTCTCTGGTAAGGCTGCTAATAAAGTGAAGCATATATATACCATTGCGATACAAGTCGTCAACGCCAGCCAAGACAATGTTGAACTTATTTGACTCTGCTGCTCCTATTTCATCTCTCTTCTCTGTATTTCAACAAAACCCCAAGAAACAAAAAAGTATAAGAATTCATCAACAAATAAAAAACAACCTTAAAATTGTAGAATCAATATGTAGCAAAAAAGTTAAAATTAAATACCATCAATAATGGTTCTAATCACAGAGTACTGTAACCGAACACTCCTACGAAGTGAATTAGATTGGTGAGTGAAGTCAGTGAACTCATTGAAACTAACAAGACTATTTAACCTTTGTGATAAAGCATCGATTCTACTTAGTTCTTGATCTTTTTTTTCTTTCTCCTGTTTAACTTTCTTAGCTCTAGTTATGGGACTCATGGCTTTACACTTTCTCTACTTCTTCTTTCTTTTTCTTTGTTTGCCTCAAGACAACAAATACCATAGGATTTATGATTATGGAATGGTTTGGAAGTTGAAATAGTAAGAAATAAAAAGAGCTTTACTTCATTGGGATATGTGGGAGTTTGAGTGAGGAAAGAAGGTTAGCTATAGTGTTTTTGAATATGAATCTGAAGAGACTTTTCAGGTACTCAAGTACATTATATTGTCATATCTCTTGCGTAAGCTGCTTTTACATTTAAGTAGGTTTAATTAACTCGATATACAACATTAAAAAATATTCTCAACAAACACGATTATTATAAAGAAGTTTAATTATATATAGGATTACATAAAATATTTAGTGGACGTTTGGCTATAAAAATTGTAAAATTTTGAAAAATGTGAATTTTTTCTTCAAGTGAAAATGACATCTGAAAATTAGAGTTGTGTTTGGCTATTAATATAATTTCATGTTATTTTTGAAATTTGTGACTAATTTAAAATGAAAATTTTGAAAAATAGGCTAATAAAGTTTTTAAATTTTCAAAAAATTCCAAAATTTATTTTTAAATAAAATTTATAAATTTTATGGCCAAACATTAATTTCGAAAAAGTAAACTTTTTCGGAAAAAAATGAAAAAATTTGTAAGGCCAAACGGGCCCTTAACTTACATACTCTTGCAAAAGAAGACAAAAAGAAATAATATACAAGTACAATAAATAAAAATTATAACAAGAAATAATAACAAGACAAAACTAACTGAGTTATGAAAGTTGACAAAAATTTACAATAACACCTATGTACGAATCTTTTGGAGAATTTTATTCGGGAGATATCAATAAAAATAATTTAATACTGTAACAACTAAATTTCGCTTCTGAAAAATAATAATCAAGACAAGAAATATAGCGACAAATATTATATTTAATTTTAAGTGATAGGGTTACATTCTCTAAAATATTTCTAAATCTAAAGAGATATAATCCTATGATTCTTCTCCTCACGGATGATGGTTCAAAAGCTTGAAAGCTTGATCTTGAACTTGACGTATTTCAGGTTTGTAGTACTTCACGAATAATTTGAAGCTTGTCACAAACCAAAATTTGGTGTTGGGTTATCACGAACGGAAGATTTGAAGTTGCCCGCCTAAGACTTGAGTTCGCCTTTGAAATTTGACCATAGACGATGATTGCAGATATGGATGGAGACTTTGATGCTATTCTTCAGAGCTTCTTTAGCCTTTCCTTCTGCTTACCTGCTTCTCCCCTTAGCCTTCTCCTTTGACGTGTGGGGTGGAGAACTCTCCAAGAAAACCCTAGAGGATCATTGAGCTTGAAGCTTATGGGCTGGTCCATTTGATAGAAGACCAACTGACACGCTAGCCCAATAATACATTAGACTTTTATTTAAATCAATTTATTTAAGATTAAAATAATCGGCCCGATTATACTAGCCCATAGTATCATTTGGACTAATACATATTTAATATATGATAAAATCCAAATTATTTGTGGATTCAAGTTTAAAAAGCATAATAGAGGAGCGAGATAGAAGAAGGCAAAATAAAGAAGCACAAATAATTAGAATTGAGTTAAAAGTAAATTAGGAGAAAAAAATAAAATATAAGGCGGCAAAATACCTTTAACGATAGCAGATGAAATTTAGGAAAAAAATAAAGTAGATTATAGATTGGAGATTTAGAGTTAAAATATAAATTAAAAGAAAAAAGTAAAGAAAATGGATAAAACAGAATTATGGAGTAATAAGTTAGGGCTTAATTGAAAAGAAAAATAAGAAACAATTCACCACATCAAATCGGTTGTTTAAAAAAAAGGCATTTTTATTATTCCGGAACAATAAATTTAATAATATAATATAAATAATTTTAATAAAATAATCAAAATAAATATTATTTTTAGATAACAATACAATACATTACAATATAACTAACCGAGAACAACTATCCAAACAAGGTGTAAATTCCAAATGAAATATAAATAAAAAGAATTAGGTCAAAACCGCCTCACATTTTTATTGGGGAAGCAAAATGGATAATACAAACAAAAATTGGACCCCAAAACAAAACATAAAAAGAAAGACTTCTACTTCCTCAAGTAAACTATTCATTCATTTTAGTCCCCACAAAATTACAAAAATGCTTTCCCACATTTCAGCTTCACTCTCTCACACATCTTCCACCACCACCGCTTCCTTCCTCCTCCGCCGCCCATCGCTTCGACCCAAATTCCCCTTTTTCCCTTACAACCCCTCCAAATTACAAAAACGAAACCGTTTTGTGTTTTCTTCAATGGACTCAGCTGCCACCGTTGATTCTGTTGCTAATGATTTAAAGAAACAAAGCTTAAAAGGAACTGAAAATGTTGATATTAGTAGTAAATTGAATCTTGAAGAGCTTAATTGGGATAATTCTTTCGTTCGTGAATTGCCTGGGGATCCAAGACGTGATAGTATTCCAAGAGAGGTTTGTTTTAATTTCTCAAGTATTTATTTTATGTCAATTGATTTTTTATCATTTGAACCTAAAAGGGCTTCTTTTTATTAGGAATATTACTCTTTTATACTCCCTCCGCCCCAATTTATGTGGTGGTGAGCTAAAACAAGCTATAGACATTTGTGTAATATGAGAATTTTTAAGTTCTTTATCGGAAAAAAAAGAAGAAGAAGAGAATGTTTAAGTTAAATTATTTCTAAATATAGAAAGATGATAGTATTGTTTACGGGATAGACTAAAAAGGAAAGAATATCATGTAAATTGAAACAAAGAGAGTATATTAGTTATAGTGGAAGAAGATATTGGAATAATGGTTGAAAATTTAGTTTGATAGAGAAGATGTGGTAGGAATGCTCATTTGCATGATTATGCATTTTCAAAAATGATTTTTTGTTTGAATGCATGAGAAATTAGTTGGAATTTCCTGAATTACTCTCTTCGTTCCAATTTGTGTGTCCGTGCTTGCAGAACACGGTGGTTAAGTTGTTAAATTTGACTTTTATATTGTATTAGTGGTAGTGGAAGAAAATATTAAGGTAATGGTTGAAAGCTAGTTTGGTAAATCGTATCAAAACTTGAAATTCGATAAGTTGAATTCTTGAATGTTGTGAAACCTTTGTCAGAATTGCATAAAAATATTGCGTCCAAAATAATAGGGTGTGTCAGATAAAAATCTTGCGTCCAAAATAATAGGTTGAACTGTTAGTTTGATAGAGAAGGAATGCTTCAGGTTGAATTTTAAAACGTGATATGTGTAAATGTATAGTGAATTTGAATTACTTAAGTTGTGGGTGTGTAGAAATGGAATTATGTTGAATATTCTAGATGCCTCAACGTGGAAAGAATGTCATATAAATCGGGATGGAGGGAGTACTATTTAGTCATAAGTAGATAACAAGTTAGGTTTATATTAGATACTCGTGCTGGTTTATCATAGGATTCGTAGATAGGAAAATGTGGAAAGTGGATATTACCTATGTGATATGCAATGTAGCTTGCATTTAATTTGAAATATTAGTAACTGGAAGATAGAATCCTTTTGCAAGTCTTTTATCTCTGTCAAACATTGCGCTTGTAGGTGTTGCATGCTTGCTACACAAAAGTGTTACCTTCCGTAAAGGTCGATAACCCTCAGCTTGTAGCATGGTCAGAATCAATGGCGGAATTACTTGAATTGGATCCCAAAGAGTGAGTTTTTAAAAGCTTGCTGATTGTTTATTATGGTCATGCTAATTGTGGGTTGATGAAATTAATATAGACTTATTTTAATCTTTCAGATTTGAGAGGCCTGATTTTCCCCTTATATTCTCGGGGGCATCACCATTGGTGGGAGCGTAGGTTTCTCAAAGCTTGTCGACTTTGTCTTTGAATTTTTAGTAATAAAACAGCATCAAAAGGTTGGGTTTGATTCTGCAGGATGCCTTATGCCCAAAATTATGGAGGACATCAGTTCGGCATGTGGGCCGGTCAGTTAGGGGATGGTAGGGCAATAACTCTTGGAGAGATTTTGAATTCAAAGTCTCAAAGGTGGGAGTTGCAGCTGAAGGGTGCTGGAAAGACTCCATATAGTCGTTTTGCGGATGGTCTTACAGTGCTTCGTAGCAGCATTCGGGAATTCCTTTGCAGTGAAGCAATGCATAGTCTTGGAATCCCATCGACGCGAGCACTTTGTCTAGTGACAACAGGAAAAGGTGTCATGAGGGATATGTTTTATGAGTATGTTCCTCAGCCACAATATTTCTCTTTTGATTGATAAGCTGCATAGATCAGCAAGGAATCATCTACCTAGCCTTGACTTGCATGTTTTGTTCTCTTTATCAGCTAATATCATAGAGCATGTCTGTCATTTTTGCTTCAAAAGACAAATCTTTTTTCCTTTTGGAAGAAGGATACTGTGAGGAGTTTTATCGATAAATTGATGAAAAGCACCTGTAGATTTGTCTCGGTGGTAGGTTAGAAGTCTGCATAGGAATTTGTGTTGGAGAATTATACTCCAGATAAATGTTACTTAGTCCATTCCAGTGCGTTATGGTTTCATCTACTGATTATTGTCTTCCTTCTCATGCAGCGGAAATCCCAAAGATGAGCCTGGTGCAATTGTCTGCAGAGTTGCCCAATCCTTCCTGCGTTTTGGTTCTTATCAGCTACATGCCTGCAGAGGTAAAAAGGATCTTGAGATTGTCCGTGCTTTGGCAGATTACGCCATTAGATATCACTTCCCCCATTTGGAGAACATGGCTAGGAGTGAAAGTATATCATTCAACACAGGCGAGGAAGACAATTCAGCTGTGGATTTAAGTTCAAACAAGTATGCAGGTAAAATTATAGATCACCTTTTACGGATGGATTCCCGTGCTGCTCTCCTTTTCAAGACTGAATATTGTGTAGGGAAGGAGAGTAATGGGAGTTGTTCATCGACGATTAATCATTGTCACAAACTTCTCCATTGTTGGTGACAGTGTTAATCATATTCGGATATTATGCTTCAGATTTTGTGAACTTCATTAAATTTCAGTTTGCTTGGTTGTCCAAGTAAATTTGAATCTGAGTGGCACAGGATCTTTATGTATAATCTTAATAAAGCACCAACCCATAGGATAAATTTCTGTCTCATGACTAACCAAAATTCTCATCAAATTCCTTCTCTTTGTAACTTTAATGATATAGTGCTAAATTGCTCTCTGCGGCACTCTCCTCCTATGCTTGGTCCTCTATATCCGGTATCTTGTTTTTTTTCTTGATTTATTGGATATTCATCTTCTTTTTTACTGTTTGTTGGGTGTGTTTTCGCCATTGTTTTGTTTTAACCAAAAAAAAAAAAAACTTGGGTGTGTGTGTGGGGGTTTGGGGGGGGGGGGGGTTGTCCTGCTACTTTTCTCTGCTATCTTGCTAAACAATATGAGTAGCAAAGACTTGTAGAAAGAAAAGTAGGTGCCAAGGTCTGTGCATACTTTGACAATTTGCTTTCTCGCATGTGTTGATGAATGGGTGCATTATTTCAGCATGGGCAGTGGAAGTTGCTGAGCGGACTGCTTCAGTGATTGCCAGGTGGCAGGGTGTTGGTTTCACACATGGAGTGATGAACACTGACAATATGAGCGTGTTAGGACTCACCATTGATTATGGCCCTTTTGGATTTTTAGATGCTTTTGATCCCAATTTCACACCAAATACCACTGATCTTCCTGGCAGAAGATACTGTTTCGCGAATCAGCCAGATGTAGGTTTATGGAATATTGCACAGTTTACCTCTGCTCTATCGACTGCGGACTTGCTAAATGATAAGGAGGCAGATTATGCCATGGAAAGGTTGGTACTTAAATTACTACAAGTTGGCCATTTCCTCTAGTGTTTTCGCTTTGTTATTTGCTCGATTTTTTCTCTTTTACTGTTGAAGATGTTTATCTACTGACTTTTTCAGATACGGCAACAAATTTATGGATGATTACCAAGTTATCATGACCAGAAAACTTGGTCTGGCAAAGTACAATAAAAGGTTTATTAGTGAACTACTCAAGAATATGGCCATTGATAAAGTTGATTACACAAATTTCTTTCGATTGCTATCAAACGTCAAAGCTGATCCTACAATTCCAGAGGAGCAGTTATTGATTCCTCTTAAAGATGTTCTCTTGGATATTGGCGAGGAACGCAAGGAAGCCTGGACAAGCTGGGTAAAGTCTTACATACAAGAGGTATGTGACAATGACATTTTTTCTTCAAATAACAATGAAGCATATAATGCAACATAATACATATAATGAAGTTCTTGTATGTGTGAGATGATTAAGGTGTCACTTTTTCTACTTCGTATAAGGTCACTTTTTCTACTTCGTGCAGCTCTCCACAACTGGTCTTTCGGACGAGGGGAGGAAGTTTTCGATGAATTCTGTAAATCCAAAGTACATACTTAGAAATTATATATGCCAGACTGCTATCGATGCAGCAGAACAAGGCGATTTTGGGGAGGTTCGGCAGCTATTGAAGGTAATGCAATGCCCATTTGATGAACAACCAGGTATGGAGAAATACGCACGGTTACCTCCAGCATGGGCCTATCGTCCGGGTGTATGCATGCTTTCTTGTTCCTCGTAAGATTCCACTATGTAATACAAGAGTTTTAACTTGTATATAACAGAAATTAGTTCTTCAATCTTGTAGTAATGTGTAAAAGGTATAGCTTGCGTCTTTTCCACGTTCTTGTTTTTTGGTCATTAATACGCAACAGTGGAGCAGTAGCCCTGTAGACACGACACAAGGATATCCAGATCTTTCTGCTTAAACACAGAAAAAATTTGAGTTTTTTATACAAGTACTCTTCTTTGTTTAGTCTCTTTCTTACGTGTAAGTTCAGTTGATCGAAATTTAGATTGGGTAGTTTGACGGCAAGAAAAAAAGAATTTTTTAAGGGATTTTTTCCTTCTTATATCATATATGAAATTTTATTATCAAATATATGCATAGTATCTAAATTACTCTCCCAGTTTATATTTTTCCTACAATTTATGTACCATTCGTTTATTAAGAATTAATAGGACAGAATTTTCCTTTAATGACGTGCGAAAAATCAGGAAAGAATTTTGGGATTGATTTATTCTACATTAAATTTAAGTTTTGAATGGAAAGGAGATTTTGTATATGCGTAATTTACTCTTAAACTACAATTCAAAAACTTTAACAAAAAAAAAATACGAACAACTTTAACAAATTACGAACAACTTCAACAAACTAAATTCAAATTATAAAATTCAAATCTTCGAGATTTAACAACTCAAAATTGCTATATTATGTTCTTCGTCATTTTCAGAAATCAAATTGGCGATCATACATCTGTTCTTCATCTTTTTTCTCTCAATCTAGAAATCCAAAAAAGCGAAAAAATTTAGAATGATATGGAGGTTCGTGTGTATATGGAGACCAAAAAGAAGAATAAAAATTTAGATTCATATCCGTTATGTATAAGTGTACGAGATTTCAATATGGAATTGACAATCACCAACAGTAACACAAGTACACGTTTGTATAGTTCGAAATTGCATAGAATTATGATTTTACGGTATTATCTATAAAATTACTACATTTGCCTACAATTAAACTACAAATCGGTTTAATGAAAGAATAAATCAATGTTGTTTTCAAAATTATCTACAAAGTTTTACATTTATATAACAAAATAAACTACGATCTATGATTAGACATTGTCGATTTCAAAATATCCGACATCCTAAAATGAAGACTACAATTTTTTTACTATATATACAAATTATTTACAATTGAAATGGGAATTGGCATATTTAAATTCAATGTATTTGTAGATTATTTGTATTCTGATTGTAGATGTATTGTTTTCTATTTTTACAAATCCAAAACGACTAAAACTTCTACAAAATCTTCTGCAAAAAATAGTCTACAATTTATCTATAATTTTTGCAAAAAATAATCTACAATTTCTTCTTCCACTTCCAATTCTTCTAATCTGAATTTCAATCAAAATCAAGTATGTCCACAATATTTATGGAAAACGGGAAAATTAAACAAAATTCATTTTTCCTAACTCTTTTATATATTGATATTAATTGCATGTCACAACCCGAATTTCCCACCATCGCGATTGTGATGGCGCCTACTCGTGTAGCTAGGCAAGCCAACTTACCTACCTTTTTCATTAGTAAAACTCATTATGTTGATAATTTATAGTATAAATAATAATAATAACAATAACCGCGAAATTCTAATTTATAAGTCTGAAATAAATACGGAATACTCAGCAATATCCTCTACCCAAGATTTGGTGTCACATACTCACGAACCACTATCAAGTTTATCATGACATGTGCTATCTCTTAGTAAACTTCTAGTTTACTATGATATAAAATTTTGCATTACTAAACTTCTGATTTACTATTACTACTTTTGTATTAGTAAACTTCTGATTTACCGTGATACATGATGTAGTACAAATCGAAGAATAAGGCGGGTAACTTCTCATATACATATTATTTTACCCCCTATGATTGTGGAAACGTGAAGATTTTCAATCTTCCAATTATTTATAATTTCAATATGATAGCCATTTATTTTAGTAAACTTCGGGTTTACTATAACATATGTTTTGACCATAATCATATAATATGGATGCCATATTTGTAAATAAGCTCTTCGAGAGCCTTCAATTATTATCCATAATCTAATATTTATCAGACACTACTGGTGTCATGTGTCTTCTAGGAAAACAATTATCTCTTCAGGAGTTGTTAATAAATATTGCCCAGACACTTCTAATATCATAAGAGAAAATCACAATCAAATAAATAATTATTTAAGCACAAGAAAACTCCTCTTCATAATATTTTCCTACTTCCGGAGGCAATTTCAATTGTATTACTTCTTCAGGAGCTAATTTAAAATACGAAATATTGAGTATATAATCTCTCAATTATATTACCTCATCTGGAGGTAAATATATTTATATTAAAAGCGCGTTCATATTTACCAGATTTATTAATATTGTCACATTCACTTCAGGGAATGGATTATTATTATCAAAAGTTCTCATCCTTTAGGAAAATCGAACATAATTATCTGAATGCGCATTAATCACAATAAATTGTGATGCCTCAACCTCTTTTAAAATATTTACTACTTCAGGAGCAAATCGAGGCGTGCATTTAATATAGAGAATATTTATGTAGCTTATCTTCAATTGTAACCATAGAAAGCCTAAATTATCACTTCTGGTGATCATAGGCATATACCACTTCTGGTGGTTAACAAAATATAATTACAACGAGATATACGAAATATAACCACTTCTGGTGGTTGTATATTTCTTGCAAATCTGCTAGAATTTAAGTTGATCTAATAATGTTATCCATACTCTTCAAAATAAATAAGATATATTATATAGTAAACATCATTATCAAATCATAATTTTTCTTTATGTACAACAATTACATAACTATACTATAAACAACAAAAATTAAAATATTTACATTTCTACAGATTCACTACCGATTACATGACTTGTTTCTCCTTCTGGGAGTGCAAAGTAATCAGCTACAACCAAATGCATGAAGTCTAAATTATTTTAAGAAATAAAATTTGCTTCAACATTTTTCTCTATCATCTTTAGGGAGGCTTGATAAAGCTCAACCAGGTGCTTTGGCGTACGACAGGTACGTAACCAGTGCCCTTTTCCTCCACTGCTGGTGGTGAGGAGGGTTCTTCGGTGCATTATTATTACCATGATTAGAGTTTCTTCCCCGATCACGGCCATGACCACGACTGGGGCTACGACCTCTTCCATGTTTAGCTTGGTGGAAGTTCGTCTCATTCACTTCAGGAAATGTACAAGAACAGTAGGTCGACTTTCATGGTTTTTCATTAATAGCTCATTATGTTGCTCATCTATAAGAAGATGCGAGATAAGTTCAGAATACATTTTAAATCCCATCTCTCGATATTGCTGCTGTAGGAGCATATTCGAGGCATGAAAAATGGTGAATGTTTTCTCCAACATATCATGATTAGTCATTATCACGACATAATTTTAATAATTCTGAACATAACTTAATTATACTCACTAATAGATTTAAAATCTTATAGCCTTAGATGAGTCCAATCATAACGTGCCTGCGGAAGAACGACCATCTTCAGGTGGTCATATCTATCTTTCAAATTATTCCACAGTATGAATGGATCTTTAACAGTAAGATATTCCATTTTCAGGCCCTCATCAAGGTGATGGTATAGGAATATCATTGCTTTGGCACGGTCTTGGTTTGATGCCTTATTTTTATCCTTGATGGTGTCTATTAGACTGTGATGACCCGACCCGTCATCACGAGAGTTACCGCCCCATTATCCCCCTCATTATGTTGTTTCATGTCTCTATATCTGTTTTAGAGTCTATCAGGTGAATTTGGATTAATTCTAGTTGAAAATAAGGCATATATAGCCTTTTTGAGTGAAGCTTATTTCTAAAAAGTCAACATGAAGTTGACTATGTAGTTAGACGGCTCGGATGTGGATTCCGGTGATCCGGTTAGCTTTGGAAGACTATTTGTGACCTAGAGGAGCAATCAGAATTTAATTTGGAGGTCAAGTGTAGAAATAGGCTTGAATTGGCTAAGTTGGAATTTTGGCAAAATCCGGTCGATAGGTGAGATTTTGATCTGGGAGTCGGAATAGAATTCTGATATTTACAGTAGCTTCGTTAGGTGATTTTGGATATGTATGCAATTTTTCAGGTCATTCGGACATCGTTTGGTTGGGGTTTTGGTTGGATGTTGGTTTTGGAAGTTTTAGTTGAAACTTAGGTTTGAATCCGCCTTAATTTGATGATTTGTGTGTTTAAGGGTATGTTATTACGATTGGAACAAGTTCGTATCGTGATTTGGAGTAGGTTGGTGGTTCTGGTTGAGGTCTCGGGGGCCTCGGGGGTGATTCCGGGGGTCAAACGGACCATTTTGAGTTGATGCATAGGTCAGATTTGCTGTCATGAATGTTGCAGACAATTGCTCTATGCGATAGCAATGGGTGTGATGCGATCGCATAGAAGGTTTGAGAGGAGGCTCAGATTTGTTCAATGCGATCGCGGAACGGGTGATGCGATCGCATAGTAGTGGAGGTTTGTTCTCTGCGATCGTAGAGGGTGCTATGCGATCGCATAGTGTATTGGCCAACGGTCCCAGGTCCCTGTTTTTGTTCAATGCGATCGCGGGTGTATGAATGTGATCGCATAGGGTTGTTTGGTAAATCAATGCGATCGTAGGGTGATTTGTGCGATCACATAAGGTAATTTTGTGATGGTTGAAAGTTTGTTCTATGCGATTGCACTGAGGGTGATGCGATCGCATAGTGTTATTAAGTGGACGGACAGAACAGTTAAGTAATATTTCATCCGCGGGGTTTTCATTATTTCACCATTGTTGGGCAAGTTTTGAAGCTAGGGTGTCACACCTCCTTTTTACACGCACGCGAGGGCACAAGGGAGTTTTTTCCAATTAAAGGACAATCGAGACGGGATCAATTTATTAAATTCAGAGTCGCCACTTGGGAAAATAATGGTGTCCCAAGTCACTGGTTTAATCCCGAACCGAGGAAATTTATGACTCGTAATACAGTCTGCGAAACTAGAAATCTGGATAAGGAATTCTGTTAAACCGGGAGAAGGTGTTAGGCACTCCCGGATTCCGTGGTTTTAGCACGGTCGCTCAATTGCAATTTTTGTTTCTATATGATTCTTTTATATATTTTAACTATGTGCTTTTAATGCTCCGCTCTTATTTTTAGAAGAATTGCGACGTTACGAAAACATATTTCGAGCCGCACCGTAACCAGTACGCCTGCGACTCTAATGTATTTCAGTTTCGCCGAGAGTAAGATTTGGGTCACATAAATGCACACCCGTATTCAGGAAAGTAATTTTATTTCAAGTCGTGCCTAAAGAGTCTATCATCTATTTACTTTGGGAAAAGGACCGTGAAATTCACTAGACGGTCCTTCCAAGTCTAAGTTTTCATGACAATTATTCGAGGGCCCCACAATGGTGTATTTTTGGCGAGGCTCGTCTCGTTTATTTTAAAAGGACAGTCCTAAAGCGACTACATTTTTCTACTAAGTTCGTCTCTAAATAAAAGAGAAAAGGTCCTAATTTATTGCATGTTTATAAGCTCGGACCTCTTATTAGTTATTAAATCAATGTGAACGGAAATTGCACTCGAGCTTGCATAAGGGAAATTGTTTTATGCCTTATTCTACAAGCGAATAATACTAAAACTAAAATTATAAATAGCATACGAATTTGACAAAATATCATAACAAACTAACCATTCTCTAATTAATTTAAACCGACAGTATTAGATAAATTGAGCCGATGGAGTTAACTATGTGTGATACAAAAGTCATTTTTGAACTTCATGCTAACGTTCATCACTAACATTAGTTACTAATTTTATTCAAATTGCTATTTAAAGCGATGTTATTTACTCAAGTAACCTAGTAAATTCCGAACTAGATACATCAAACTAACATTTTTGATTGATTATTTTTCCACATAATCCATTGTCTTATACGCAGTGAGGGTGTTGTGGTCTCGAAATAAAGGCGAAGCCCATAATCGCTTTTGTTCTAACTAATAGAGCCTATCACATACAAAACTCTTCATGGCCTAACTCATGGATTACTTATTGTATCTTGCAAAAAACCTAGCTGTAAATTATCTTCCTTAATAACAATTGAACCTCTGTTTTTTCATTATCATAATAGAAGTATACTAAACCTTCAAATGAATGCTCACTCTATTATATTAACAATCGTTAAACCAAAGCTACTAACTCTTTGATTGTTAGCTGCATACTACTAACCATAAGAATCTATTACTAACATGAAACAGAACCAAAATTATCTAACGTTCTGAAAACTCATTAGCGTTACAGTCCAAACCCACTGTTAAAAATAACGAGAAACTAATTACACATTCATCCGGACTTAACTCAAATCACTATGATACTTTAAAGTACGAACTTCATAACATATTTCTTAAATTGATATCAGTTTGCAAATGAAAACAGTGAAGCTGAAAGAGATCCACAAAAGGAGGAATCGTCACTTCAATTTACTCCCGTAAAGCATGAGTTTACAAATGTGTACCTGGAAATTGTCAAAGATGAAAGGCTACGGTATCAGCTAGGCAGTAATAGCAACAACAGCAGCAGTGATCCAACGACAACAACACACCACAACAAAACAGCGAGAAAAACACAACAACGACAGCCGCAACTGTGTGCAACAGCCGCGGGCAGCAACAGTAGGCAGCAACGATGGCAGCAACAGTGTGCAAACCGAAACAAACACAGCAGCAACAGCAAAATACCACAGCAAACAAGCAAACAAACACTCAGCAGATACGCCACAGTCAAACTCAGTAGCACAGCAACAACAACAACCCGAGAACAACAACAACCAACCGACCACTATGCAACAGTGTATACAGTGTGTATGTGTGTTTGTAGGAATATCTCTGTCTATGTCTTTCTTCTCCATCCTACTCTCGAATTAAATCCCTCTTTATAGCTCAAAAGACCCCTCCCCCTAAATGACTTCTTGATTCAAGTTAAATGGTTCCCCATGCTTACTTGTTTGGTTCCCCATGCTTACTTGTTTGGTTCCCCACTAACACTTGTCTTTTCCTTAATTAATTCAAAAGTTATGGGCAACATATTTAATTACTTCTTTTAACATCTTCCAAAGCCACTATGTCTTGTTCCTCACTAAGTATTAAACAATACCCCTTTTTTAATGTTATTAGTGCTTAGTGGATAAAATACTTTAACATAAATAATTCTTTAAGTTTTCAATTTCCATATTACCCCTACTTCTCAAGACTTATTACATTCCTAATTTCTGTATTTTACTCCTATTTTAACACATTTCAGATTTGTATTTAACAAATAGCCACAATTAAGTGACTATTGCTCAATTAACCCATTAACCCTTCCAACTACTTTAAATTCAGATTAATTCACTAATTAAAATCATCTTTCATCAATAGCCAACCTTAAGCAGTCTTACAAATATAGCCACTTATGATTAATTATCCGATTAACAAGACTCGAGGGAACAATTGATAGATGGTGAGTCTTATTACTCGAGCTAACTAGTCGCAATTGATTCTATTTAGTAAGAACACCTTAGGTTGCTACGAATCGTATGATTTCAACTATTGACTTAATGTGAGTCTCAACCAGTCTAAGGGACGAAATCACTAATCGAGCTTTAATCATTAACTACAGCTATAACCAATACATCCTAAATGTTATTCAATCATCGAATCCACTAATCAATCAATTAATCCACTTGAACTTTCAAAAACAGAATCAAACAGGTTCAAATATTTCCCGTTATCAATG
Source organism: Nicotiana noctiflora (assembly GCA_032618575.1). Taxonomy (NCBI): domain Eukaryota; kingdom Viridiplantae; phylum Streptophyta; class Magnoliopsida; order Solanales; family Solanaceae; genus Nicotiana; species Nicotiana noctiflora. The sequence continues at coordinate 43,070 of JASVEL010013123.1, forward strand.
GGTCAACTAACCAAGACTTGACAAATTAGAAGAGCCAACAGAATTCAGAAAGAGGGCCATTTCCCCGACAAATAACAGAAACTAACAATTTAACAGATTCACAAGATATTCGCAATGCATTTAGTAGACTAATTAAATCGCAGAATACTTATTCGACCTAATATCAACAGAAAAACTAATTAATACTAGTAAGTGAACCTAATTAATCTATTATCAAAATCAGAAGCATTTAACTCTAACAAAGATTAATACCAAATTAACCAAAACAAATCCAATAACCAACTAGTAATTCCCAACAATCAAAAATATGAAACATGAAACAATAAGTAATTCAAAATCAGAAATCGGAAATCAACAAATATGGTTATAATAGAAACTAACAATTATTCAATTAATTAGCAGAAACTAACATATCCTAGTAAAAATCAAAACCATCCGTAAATCTAACAATCATCGATTCGGCGAGAACCAAACACGGACAATTATTAACAATAAACAAGAAACAGATTCAAAACTGAAACATCATATTAACAGATTCTAAAAAATGACGGAAAGAGACGAGGATCACTTAGTATCAGAACAACGGGACCAAATGAACACTATAAACATACTGAACGAAAAGAAATTGAATTCATATGCAAGATTGATAGGCAACGAAGAGAAAAGAACCAAAGGATATTTGAAACAAAAGTAACAACACGCAATTACTGAAATAATCGTAATTTGTACAAAACACATTGACACCACCTATACGAAACCAAAGCATCGACAAATTCAGAAAACGATCAGTCAGGGTTCTATGGTACCTATTTGTTCTCACCAATACTCTTTAACATTTTACAAATTATTCTCCATTAATAGTATCAATTAAAAACAATTCGATCGTCTAAAGTTCACAAGAATATTCTAATATGGACAAACGGATTACTTTAAAGAGGAAACGAACACATGAAGAAAGTCTAATAAGAATCTAACAACTTAAAACTGACACGAACATGCCGAAACACTTATGAAAATTGCGAGAGAATCGTTACTGATTTTCGGACTATCATATAAACAATACGACTCCTTAATTCTGTAATAACGAGCAAAACAGGAGAAAACCAAACAAACAAATCAAGCATATGTACTGATTTCAGATCCAAAATATCAAACAAATTTAAATATGGACAGAAATGAAATTAAACCAGCTGACCGGATTGGAAAAACGGCAAACACGAACAGAAACGGGTCTGGACTGTCGCTAGTGGTTGTCGCTGGTGGTTGTCGCTGGTGGTTGTCGCTGGTGGTTCAACGACGAACGCGAGGATCGGGACTGGTGTTGAAACAAGACGAACTGAGGGCCGCTAGGTTGACCAGCAACGGAAAGAAATGATGACGACCGATGAGACATTGCAACAAGCATCGTTTGGTTGCTGTTTGACGACGAGATTCACCATTTCTTGGTGGAGTTCCGGCGGTGAGAACGGTTAGAATGGAAGCGACTGTTGAGAGATGGAGGAGGGGGACGATGCCGTGCTTGTGGTCGTTGGAAGGTGAGCAGCGGCGGCAGGTGGTTTCCGATGGGCTTGATGGTGAAACTGGCGAGGAGGCTGCAAGGGTGGTCGGCGGCTGAGATGGTGAGAGAAGAGAGGGAAAGGTCTTTAATTTTAGGGTTAGGGGAATGACAAAAATGAGAAAATGAGAGGGTGGGTCATTTGGCTTATGAGCCGGCCGGGTCGGGTTGGGCGTGGGTATGGGTAGAAAGTTAAATGGTTTGGGCTTTTGGACACTTGGCCTGGTCCGAATTGCTCTTCATTTTCATTTCCTAATTCTAAAACTAAACTTTAAATTATATTACAAAAATACAATCCTAAATTAATTCTTGACCAAAATATTAATTAACTCTATGTAATAATTATCACAAATAATTAAACATCACATGAAACGAAAAATCACACAATTGACATTAAATATTAAAAAATGTGAAATATACTATTTCGTGAGTTTCATTCTTCATTTTGTAAATCCTAGCGGTAGAGTTAAATCCTATGAATGCAAATGCGATATTTTTTTGGTATTTTCTTATTTTAACAAATAAACATGCGCACACAAACGCGAACAATAATAGAAAATAACCCAAAATCCACAATAATTGCCAACAACACAAAACTCTTTTATTTTGAATTTTTTTTTTTGGGAGTAATTCTCATATAGGGCAAAAATCACGTGCTCACAGCTGCCCCTCTTTACTCGGAAACACGAAGAGTTTTCGTGCAAAGATAAGTGAGCGGATACGAGCAATTTTTGCCCGTTCGAGTACTCCGTGTGAAGCATTTTGAAAAGATTTTTGACCGAGCCTTTTCTTCGGGAGGCTTCCTACATATCCTGGGCTAAACAGGAATCAGGTCAATGTAGTTCGGGAAGTTTTGGTAGCTGGGACTACCGTGGAATCTTGCTGTTTCTGTTGTTGCTGCTGATGCCACTACTTAACTGATCCCCTTATTACATCGTGCTAAACGAAAAATAAGAAGCTAGACTAAGTTACGGTATTGCAAATTCTTATCTATCTTTTCAGCTTGATCTTGTCATGTTCATTGCCATCCTGTCTGACTTGACGTTCCTTCTGATGTTTCTTCTCTTCTGCCAGTTGTTATTTCGGTCTATCTTGATTGCCGAACCCCGACCGTTGTTTCCTTCTTTATGATCTTTGAACTATTCTCCTTCGCAATCTGAATATATCTGTTCTGATCCTTGTTGCCTCCCTCTGCTTACGAACTTGGATTCATGCCGGAGATTTCTGTTACATTCAACCGCTTTCCTCAACCAAAATAGATCGCCACTCCATTCTCCAGGCGAGCTCCCTGACTTCAACCACTACTTAAAAATAAAATCGCCACTCCATTCTCCAGGCGGGCTCCCTGACTTCAACTACTACTCAAAATAAAATTGCCACTCCATTCTCCAGGCGGGCTCCCTGACTTCAACTATAACTTCAAAATCAAATCGCCACTCCATTCTCCAGGCGGGCTCCCTGACTTCAACTATAACTTCAAAATTAAATCGCCACTCCATTCTCCAGGCGGGCTCCCTGACTTCAACTATAACTTCAAAATAAAATCGCCACTCCATTCTCCAGGCGGGCTCCCTGACTCCCACTACTACTTCAAAATAAATCGCCACTCCATTCTCCAGGCGGGCTCCCTGACTTCAACTACTATTTCAAAAATAAAATCGCCACTCCATTCTCCAGGCGGGCTCCCTGACTTCAACTACTACTTCAAAAATAAAATCGCCACTCCATTCTCCAGGCGGGCTCCCTGACTTCAACTACTATTTCAAAAATAAAATCGCCACTCCATTCTCCAGGCGGGCTCCCTGACTTCGTCTACAACTTCAAATAAAATCGCCACTCCATTCTCCAGGCGGGCTCCCTGACTTCAACTACTACTTCAAAATCAAATCGCCACTCCATTCTCCAGGCGGGCTCCCTGACTTCAACTATAACTTCAAAAATAAAATCGCCACTCCGTTCTCCAGGCGGGCTCCCTGACTTCAACTATAACTTCAAAATAAAATCGCCACTCCATTCTCCAGGCGGGCTCCCTGACTTCAACTACTACTTCAAAAATAAAATCGCCACTCCATTCTCCAGGCGGGCTCCCTGACTTCAACTACAACTCACTGATTACATCCTATCTTGATTACCTTCCCTTTGCCTCTTGTACCATTTCCTTCTTCCTGCATTGTCTCTCGGACCACCTTCTCTTCTGAATTATCCTGTCTTGGAATTGCCTTCCCCTGGGTCGTATTACTTTTTCTTCTGGCTGCTGGGGGTATTTTGGAACTGTTTACTTGCCTGCTGGGGATGATGTTGCTGAGGAAGTATTCTTTGTTTCCTTCACCCCTCATTCTCTTCCTTCTTCCCATGCCTCCTCCGGGACTCACGCTCTTGCCTCCTCGAGCAAATTACGGGATGTAATACTGCTGGGGGAATCTCGAATCCATTGTTCCATTTTTCCATCAACTGCTGGGAATGATACCAGGCTCAAAGATCATCCCATCGTTTCGTCTGGCCTTTCTCGAAACTATTCTGCTCGGAGCTGGTATTTCCCGAAATCTGGTGTTGCTTTCTACCCTTACCCTCTGAGTTTTGGCTTTCAAGAAAATTTTCGCAACAGGAGAAAATTTTCTGCCCCAGTTTGATAAACTTCTGGATGGTATGCTTTTCCGCCAACGAACCCTCTTTTCCTGCTTTAAATCAAAGAAAAATTGTTAGTTTCAAAACGCGGTGAGTGGTCGTGCCACTCTTGTTGGGGCCATTCTCTTTCTCTTTCAGCTGCTTGGCCTCTCTCGAATTTTGAGGATGACGTTGACGCTTGCTGGGGACGATGCTCTTTCCACGAACGGTTTCTCATCTTTCCTTTTATTCCAATCTTTGGTTTGATCCGACTCTTTTTAGCCGGTGATCTGTTGCGTGAAATCATCTTTCGGACGTGCCACATGTGTCCATCATACTCCATAATTCTTGCGAACCTTCCACTCAGCCTGTCATCCCAATCTTACTATCGTAACGACTTCTGTCTTATTGCCTCGTTCCACGCCTATTCACTTTCAATATATTGCTTTGGGAGACTTGGTAGTAAGCTTTGAAAAATCAATTTTCGAAAATGAAAGAAAAGAAAAGAATACTGACCGCAAATGACAAAAGAAGAGAAAAACTTTTCTGAACTCAAAAATAGGAAAACTTATCTGAATGTGTGCCCGATCCAATGGTTATGCCGCGCCTTTGAGATTAAACTACCCAGTCTATTCATGTCAATCACTTTCTGATGCCGCGTTCTGCTAGAGGTAAACGGATGTCCAAACCTTGTCTCATGCAGACATCTTGTAACCATCTCGTCCTGTCACCTCACAGTGCCCTTCGAAGGGTTTTCACTAATGAGATTCTCTCATTTCTCTCTATCTCCCGTCGCCTTAAGGTGCCCGTAAAGGTTTTCACCGTAAGACTCTCTCATTTTATTTCTCTCAACTTCCTTCGCCTTAAGGTGCCCTCGAGGGTTTTCACCGTTAAAACTCTCTCATTTACGTTTTCTTTCCCTGCGGCGGGGTATCACCCCGAGATTCCTTCTAGAGCGTTATCCCCTTTCGGCTTGTGCATCCTGGATTCAATCGAGGGTCGGGATGTCACTCTTGGCTTTTGTTCACATGACTTGGCACTTCTCAAATACTGATCGAGAGGTCTTTCTGGTTCTTAATATGGTTTCCGCGCGTGAGGCTGAAGAAAGGGGTTTAGCCTCAACGGTTAGCTTATTACAACTTTCGGAATCCACACTATCTTTCCAACGAAACAATGACTTCTGCCCCAGTTTTGTTGCTTGGGGGATTTTTGATTTTTATTTTATTATGACCGAGCCGTGTGGCGCCTACGTATCCTTCTTGAGGAATCAGGTCGAACGTAGTTCACTTTTTCTTGTATTACTTCTTTGTTTCTTTTCTATTCTATTACACATCTTCCTTGATGATTCCGAAAGAGGGTATATGAAAGAATAATTAAGGCTCAAATGGGGAAACAAAGGTTAAAGTGTTTGGGTAGTGGAAAAATTGCCTCTGTCATTTCATTCTCCGAAAAATGCCAAATACACACAAACGAAACCAAACGTTGACGAATGCCTTAAAGAATTACACATAATATCTCTTGACTGCATCAGAATTGATAGCCATATCGGTGCATCTTCCCTCAACATCAGTCAGACATAGAGCGCCGTTGGATAATACTCTAGTTACCACAGATGGTCCCTGCCAATTTGGAGCGAACTTGCCTTTCGCTTCGGCCTGATGGGGTAGAACTCTCTTCAGCACATGTTGTCCCACTTCAAATCTCCTGGGACGTACCTTCTTGTTATATGCTCTCGCCATTCTCTTTTGATACAATTGGCCGTGACATACTGCTGTCAATCTCTTTTCATCGATCAAGCTCAATTGCTCTAATCGGGTTTTGACCCACTCGTCGTCATCAATCTCGACTTCGGCGACAATTCGGAGGGATGGGATTTCAACTTCTGCGGGTATTACTGCTTCAGTCCCGTATACCAACAAGTAAGGAGTTGCACCGACCGAAGTCCGGACGGTAGTGCGATAACCCAACAGCGCAAATGGTAACTTTTCATGCCACTGCCTAGACCCTTCTACCATCTTCCTCAATATCTTCTTTATGTTCTTGTTTGCTGCCTCGACCGCACCATTTGCTTTTGGGCGATATGGTGTGGAATTTCGATGTATAATCTTGAACTGTTGACATACTTCTTTCATCAATCCACTGTTAAGATTTGCACCGTTATCTGTAATGATCATCTTTGGAACTCCAAACCTACAAATGATGTGGGAGTGTACGAAGTCCACCACCGCCTTCTTGGTCACTGATTTGAATGTTTTGGCCTCCACCCACTTGGTAAAATAATCAATCGTTACCAGAATGAACCTGTGACCATTGGAAGCCGCAGGCTCAATAGGTCCAATAACATCCATACCCCATGCGACAAACGGCCATGGTGCCGACATTGTATGCAATTCAGTCGGCGGAGAATGAATCAAATCTCCGTGTATCTGACACCTGATGGCATCTTCGCACGAAACTTATACAATCCCGCTCCATAGTGAGCCAGTAATATCCTGCTCGAAGAATCTTCTTCGCCAATACGTATCCGCTCATGTGTGGTCCGCAAACTCCCGAGTGTATATCCGTCATCACTGTTGTGGCTTGACTTGCATCTATACATCTCAACAATCCCAAGTCTGGGGTTCTTTTGTACAGCACCCCTCCACTAAGGAAAAATCCGTTCGCCAACCGCCGAATAGCTCGCTTTTGATCTCCGGTTGCTTGCTCTGGGTATACTCCTAACCCGAGGTATTCCTTGACATCATGAAACCACGGCTCACCATCCACCTCTTCCTCTATCACATTACAATAAGCATGTTGATTCCGGACCTGGATATGTAATGGATCGACACGAACCTTGTCCGGGTGATGTAGCATCGACGCTAAAGTAGCTAGAGCGTCGGCAACCTCATTATGCATCCTTGGGATGTGCTTGAATCTCTACCGATCGAAAGCGTTTGGTCAAATCATGCAAACACCGACGATATGGGATAAGCTTTAAATCTCCGGTTTCCCATTCTCCCTGAATCTGATGTACCGGAAGGTCCGAGTCCCCCAAGACCAAGACGTCCCGTACATCCATGTCCACCGCCAATCGCAACCCCAAGATACATGCCTCGTACTCGGCCATATTATTGGTACGGTGAAAACGCAGTTGAGCAGTAACAGGATAATGATGTCCTGTTTCCGATATGAGCACAGCCCCTACTCCGACTCCTTTTGCGTTCGCCGCTCCGTCGAAGAAGAGCTTCCATCCTGGATCCTTGGTTAGTTCTAACCCCTCAATTTGCAATACTTCTTCGTCTGGAAAATACGTCCTCAAAGGTTCGTATTCGTCATCAACAGGATTTTCAGCTAAGTGATCGGCCAGGGCTTGAGCTTTCATAGCCGTCCTTGTCACGTATATGATGTCGAATTCCGTAAGTAATATTTGCCATTTTGCTAACCTCCCTGTAGGCATAGGTTTCTGGAAAATATACTTCAACGGATCCAAACGCGAAATGAGGTAAGTGGTGTAAGAAGACAAATAGTGTTTCAGCTTTTGGGCTACCCACGTCAGGGCGCAACATGTCTTTTCTAGATGAGTGTACTTGACCTCGTGGACTGTAAATTTCTTACTGAGGTAGTAAATGGCCCGTTCCTTCCTGCCAGTAAGATCATGCTGCCCCAGTACGCAACCAAACGAATTCTCCAAGACCGTCAGATAAAGAATCAGGGGTCTACCTGGCTCAGGCGGAACTAGTACGGGTGGATTTGACAGATACCCTTTGATTCGGTCAAACGCTTCCTGACATTCTGCCGTCCATTCTATCGCAGCGTCTTTCTTCAATAGGCGGAATATGGGTTCACGGGTTGCCGTAAGCTGGGCAATAAACCTACTGATGTAATTCAACCTTCCCAACAGACTCATTACCTCTGTTTTATTCTTCGGCGGGGCTAACTCCTGAATGGACTTGATTTTGGATGGGTCCAACTCAATGCCCCGTCGGCTGACGATGAATCCTAGCAACTTTCCTGATGGAACTCCGAATGCGCATTTGGCCGGATTAAGCTTGATGTCGTACCTTCGGAGTCTTTGAAAGAACTTCCTGAGGTCAACAACATGGTCTTCTTGACGCCTAGATTTTATGATCACATCATCCACGTACACCTCAATTTCCTTGTGTATCATGTCATGGAATACCGTAGTCATCGCCCTCATATATGTTGCTCTTGCATTCTTCAAACCAAACGGCATCACTCGGTAGCAATAAGTCCCCCACGGTGTGATAAAAGCCGTCTTTTCTGCGTCCTCTTCATCCATCAAAATCTGATGATATCCCGCATAACAATCCACAAAGGATCCGATTTCGCGTCCGGCGCAATTATCAATCAGGATATGGATATTGGGAAGCGGAAAATTATCCTTAGGACTCGCCTTGTTGAGGTTGCGATAGTCCACACATACTCTGATCTTTCCGTCTTTCTTTGGCACCGGTACTACATTAGCCAACCATTCAGGGTATCGGGTGACACGAATGACTTTCGCCTGCAACTGCTTGGTCACTTCCTCTTTGATCTTTACACTCATCTCCGTCTTGAATTTCCGCAATTTCTGCTTGACGGGAGGATATGCCGGATCAGTGGGTAATTTATGAACCACTAGATCAGTGCTGAGTCCGGGCATGTCGTCGTACGACCATGCGAAAATGTCTTTAAACTCCATGAGTGTTTTGATCAACTCTTCCCTCAGATTGGGTTCAATATGGACACTTACGCGGGTTTCTTTGACGTCATCCGCATTCCCTAGATTAACGGCCTCAGTATCATTTAAATTCGGTTTGGGTTTTTCCTCGAAGTGACTTAATTCTTCACCGATTTCTTCTACGGCTTCATCATCGCCGTACTCCGACTCACTCTCGTCACTTCTTATTTCATGCGTTATTATTTCGAAACCCGATTGACTTTCTAGACTGGGTTGATTAATCTTTAAGCACGCCATATCATTAAGATCAGTTGAAAGAAGGCTGTTCAGAAAAGTAAAAAGAAGGAAAAATAAACAAAATTAGACACGAAGGGAACCAAATTTTCATTAAGGAGAATGGTACAAGGGAAAACAAACTGCAAACTCAAATAAAAAATGAACTAAAAACAAACTGGATTTTACTCTGGGGACAAACCCCCAACACAAAATTTCGAAAGAAAACAATCCAAAACAAACTACCAAGACTCCTTCCGGACAGGGAGAGGAGTAGCCTTCCGATTATTCAGTTTTGCCTTTGGTCCCACAAACTGTATCTCGGCATGGCTGGATCCTTCACCATCCTCGAGCATGCATACGTCTGCAAATAGGTCCTCGAACTTCCTGAAGAACTCTTCATCTGGCCTGATCGTAGGACCAGGAATCTTTGTCGTTGGATATCCTCTTGCTCCGGATCTGACAAAAGATTGGGAAAGGCGTGGAACAGGTTTTGGGAGCACCCATGTCTTCTGCTTACTCTTCTTGGCTCGCCGGATGTCCTCTGATGTTGGCTGGAATCCCAAACCGAAGGTTCCCAAGTTCTCGACCACAGATACCGGTTGTATGATTCCTTGCAGAGATGCACCTAGACCTTTGCCGGGTATGAAACCATGTCTCAACATTTCGTGCGCCACCATGACATCCGCAGTAATTGTTCTGTCACCGGGAATGCATTCCCCTTCCGGAACTCGGTTGGCGGACACCACATCGCAGACCTGATATACCCACGGCCCAACATCTTCTTCTGTTTCAACAAAGGGAATGATGGTGCCTGATTGTGGATCGTTCTCTCCATGGACGACGATCTCCTGTTGGTCCCACTCAAACTTGACGAGTTGGTGTAAGCTGGATGGAACTGCTCTTGCGGCATGGATCCATGGTCGCCCTATCAGGAGGTTATGTGACACCACCATGTCCAGCACCTGGAATTCCATAGTGAACTCCACCGGCCCAATTGTCAAGATTAGCACTATGTCACCAACCGACGCTTTGCCTCCTCCGTCAAACCCTCGAACACATACGCTGTTCTTGCGTACCCTGCCGATGTCCACTTTCAACTTGTCCAATGTAGAGAGAGGACAAATGTTAGCACTGGACCCATTATCGACAAGGACTTTGGTGACCACCGCCTCCTCACACTTCACCGTAAGATATAAGGCCTTGTTGTGCTCGGTGCCTTCCTCAGGCAACTCATCATCGGTGAAGGTGATCCGATTTGCTTCGAAGATCCTATTGGTGATCTTCTCCAAATGGCTCACTGAGATTTTATCCGGTACATGTGCCTCATTCAAGACTTTCATCAATGCTTGCCGATGTTCTTCAGAATGTATCAGCAAGGATAGCAATGATATTTGCGCCGGAGTCTTCTTCAACTGCTCTAAGACGGAGTAGTCGTGCAGCTTCATCTTTTTCAAGAATTCTTCTGCTTCTTCATCAGTGACCGGCTTTTTCAATACTGCCGGAGTGGTCTTCCTCAATTCCGCAAGGGCAAAACATCTCCCCGAGCGGGTCAACCCTTGGGCTTCACAAACTTCCTCTTTCACTTCCTTTCCTTTGTAGGTCGTTGTAATCCGAGCATAATTCCATGGGACAGCCCGGCTATCAGTTACTGGCAACTGTGTTGCCGGCTGGATGATGAAAGGATCCATTCGAACGCCTGCTACTGTCAAGATGGGCTTGATTGCTGCCCCTGGTACAACTATCTTGGCCGGCTTCACCGGTACTTCGTTCACACTTTCCTTTTTTCCGCTTCTGACCCTCCTGGTACGTCCTTCTTGCAAATGGACGGCTCATCAAAGCTCGGCCCCTTTCTCATTCCTACCCCGCCAGATTTGATCATCATTACCATCTGAGAGGCTTTCTCCTTTCCTTCTTCCACTCGAACCAACTCGATCATGTTGGTCTCATGATGAGTTGGAAGCGGGTTCTGGTTGATGTTGGGCTCTGTAGGAGTCTGGACCTCAATCCTGCGAGTGTCGATGAGATCCTGAATGGCCGTTTTCAACCTCCAACATTTTTCCGTGTCGTGTCCTGGACATCCTGAGCAATATGCACAATTTACTGAGTGGTCCAGGTTCTTCGGAGGAGGGTTTGGCAGCTTAGCTTCAACCGGATTCAGCAACCCTACTTGCTTTAACCGGTGGAACAGATTGGTGTAAGATTCCCCCAAGGGAGTGAAATTCTTCGGCCTTGGCGCCCTGTCGCCCCTGAATGCCTGGTTTGGACGAAAACTCGCGCCCGAGGGGTTTCTGTAAGCTCTTGGGGGTGGATGATTGTTCCGCGGGTTTGGTGCACGCCACGGTGCATGGACGGGAGGTGCAGAATAGGACTGTGCGTGGTGGACAGTAAAATTGGGATCAGGTGCGGGATAGTAATGTTGCGGGTGGTTATATGGGTTGTAGGAGTAATTTTGGTAGTGAGGCTGGGGCGGGCTATATTGGGGTGCGGGGCCTCTATTTCTGAACCATGCCCCGGACTCGACGGCCGCAACTTCCTCTCTCCTCTTTTTACCCAGTACTCCTCCAGTACCACTTTGGATAGCCTGAGTGGTGGCTTTCAGTGCTGAGTAACTCATGATCTTGTTGGCCTTCAAACCTTCCTCGATCATACCCCCCATTTTTATCACCTCGGTGAATGATTTGCCTACGGACGTTACCAGATGTCCGAAGTAGGTGGGCTCTAATGTCTGCAAGAAGTAGTCCACCATCTCGCTCTCTCTCATCGGCGGATCTACCCTGGCCGCCTGTTCCCTCCACCGGAAACCAAATTCTCTGAAGCTTTCGGCGGGCTTCTTCTCTAATTTTAACAATGATAGGCGGTCGGGGATTATCTCAAGATTGTATTGGAACTGGCCGATAAAAGCTTGAGCCAAATCGTCCCACGTAAACCATCTACTGGGATCCTGTCTAGTGTACCACTCCAGCGCAGATCCTCCCAGACTCTGGCCGAAGTAAGCTATCAGGAGCTCGTCCCGTCCTCCGGCCCCTCTCATTTTACTGCAAAACCCTCGCAGGTGGGCCACTGGGTCACCATGCCCCTCGTATAGGTCGAATTTGGGCATTTTAAACCTCGCTGGCAACTGGACGTCCGGAAATGGACACAGATCCTTATAGGCGACGCTGACCTGGTTGCCCAAACCGTGCATGTTCCTGAAGGACTGCTCCAGGCTTTTAACTTTTCTGGCAACTTCCTCGTGTTCCGAACTTTGGAAGTGTTTTTCCGGTTCTGCCGGATTATCCCAGTGAGGTGTATGTGATTGTGGTTCAGGAGCCCTGAAAGTAGGCTCCGGAGGATAGTAAGAGTTGTCATGGATCTGAACATATGGCTCGCTGGCCGGCCTTTGCAGAGGAGCAGGTGGAGGTGCCACAAAAACAGGGGTGACTGGAGGAGGATTTGGTTTGGCTGGTGGAATGTGGGTGGCATATGGGTTTTCCCCCTGAAAGTATGGATAGCTCGGGGCACTCGTTGAAGGATCGATGGGCGGATGTTCCGGAGCTGAGGCGAGAGTAGGGCGGTTTGGTGAAGACTGTTCCCTGGCCCAGGCCAGGTGCATCTCTGTTATCTGTTGTTTTAACCGGTCTACCTCTTCTTTCATGATTTGTAGCTCGGATTTTTCTTCCTCGAGACTCTTGCCGGAACTCGACATGCTTACTGTAACTGGTCCTTTGGATCTAGTACGGTAGTGATGGCTGGCCAGTATATTCTGTCAAACCAACTGCTAAACTTTCTGGAATATGCAACAAACTTGTTAGTTCACCGAGTTTGACAGATATGTTATAGCACGTTGGATGCAATGCACCTAACCAAATAACCCTTTCTACATGTACTCTTAACATGCGTCATTCCGGCCCTTTTTTCTTTTTCTTTTTCTTTTCTTTTTCTTCTTTTTTTTTCTTTTTCGACTATCTTTGCAAGCCTTATTGTTATTTAACCTTTGGATTCTTTTCCTTTCTTTTTAGTGGTGGTCGAATCTTATGTGGATTGCCTACGTATCACGACCCCGCGTGAATCAGACCGAGCGTAGTTCTGGTAACAAGATTGTGGCAAAATTCAGTAACTTTTATATCAAATAAAACCGTGCAGTTACAAAACACGTCTTACAATAATCAGCAAAAACAAAAGAAAATGCTTGACTTGGGAAAGTAAAGATAAAAAATGCCAACTAGCTTGACTCAATATTTCAAAATACATTTTCAATCAAAAATCCAATGCCCTAAAATCCCTGGGGGCCCGCGAGGCATCATTCGGCCTTGCCGCGGGCCTTGGTGTGAGGTCCTTATGTAGTCCCCTCAACTCTTCCATGATCCGATGAACATAACCCATAATTGAAGCGAAAAGGTCGGCGCGGGGCATTCGTTCACAAGCTAGGCACTTCATGGTGACATAGTGCCCGATTTCTCCAATTCTGTCCTTGATCATGTCTCTTTCTCCGAGTAGCCGCTCTATCTGCTGGTTTTTCGTCCCCAATCTTCGAGCATTGTTGGTGACTTGGTCTAGGAGCCTATCCACTTGTCCTTGCAGTCGGGCCATCAAATTGTGGCAACGGTCGAGGTCCGTTCTGGCATCTTGGGCTTGCTTAAAAACCCGCTCTCTGAGGACAACATTTGCTTCCCTTAAACTGGTGACGATATCAGTGTAATCCTCTTCTACCCGTTGTAGGTGAAGTGCATGTTGATGTGCCTCCTTTCTCCAGCTAGCTCGGATCCTCACTGTTTGGGCCTTAGACTCTTCCAATTCTCTTTGGACATCGGCAACCTGGCTTTTCAAACCCTTTATCAATTTTTCGTCCGCCCGACTCCTCAACTGTCTGTCAGCATCCCTTTTCATTTGCTGGATTTGAGCTCTCAGAAAGTCATTTTCTTGTGCCAACTTCTTTTTATCTCCTTCGTTGGCGGCGGCTTGCACATCCCTTTCAAATTGAAGATCTTGGACCCGTTGCTCTATCTTGCCAATCCTGGTTCTGTAAACCTCTTCCTTAGCCAACCAGTCCCATTGGTCTTGGGACGCTTCAGCAAATTCCCTGAGGTGAGGTCTTTTGGCTGGTCTTTCCCCCGATGTTTCTCCTTTGTACCAAGTAAGATATCTGGGTGCAACCTCTCCTCTAGCTCGATCATGCACACAAGTGTTTGCCTCTAGATATTGGCATTTGCTCCAGATCTGGCGGACCCTTGCTTCTGGGAATTGACCATCGGGACCAATTTCAATAACCTGGGTACTCAGGTCTTCTTCTTTGGGTACTATCTGGCACCTCCCGAGCTGTCTCAACACTCGATGGGGCGCATAAGGTTGAATGCTTTTAAGTCCCATTAAGAGAAAGGGGGACCTAACTGCTGGCATGTACACGATTCTGTCTATCTGCAACCAACCCAACGTCCATTGTATTTGGCTTGCGTTGAGAGCCCGAAAGTATGCCCTCCATGCCAAGGTTCCTTCAGGCAAGACGGTCCTATCAATCCTTGTATAGAATTCGTTTATGCAAGTTTTCTCAACCAACCCATATCTCAAGAATTGGGTGCGGCGACACAGGTGCTCGATCATCCACATCTGTAGCAGTAAATTACAGCCTTCGAAAAAATCTCCCCCGGCTTTGCAGATTGTGAGGGCTCGATATATGTCCGATAGTATCATAGGAGCAAGAGTACTTTCGCTTTGGTCAAGCAAAGTACTGACGACTCCGGCTAACTTTATATCAATGTTCCCGTCTTTCCTCGGGAATACCACGAGTCCTAAAAAGGCTATCATGAAAGCAACTCGTCTGTGCTCCTCCCATTTCGGGCGATTACCCTTGCTGCATAATTTGTTTTCTGGGTCGTCGAAACCTCCCGCATGACCGTACCTTTGATAGATGAAGTTCAAAGTACAAAACCCTCGTGTTAGATCCGGGTTACGTACCGTCCTGGCGGTCTTCAGTGAGTCTAAAAACCGGTGTACGGCGACAACCCTGGGGGCGATTAGATATTGATGCCCCAATGGTATATCGGTGTTTCCAATGTATCCGGTCATCTCCTCAACAATTGGGGTGAGCTCGAAGTCCGAGAAGTGAAAGACATTGTGCGCGGAGTCCCAATATGTGACTAAGGCTCTTATGATGTCCCCACGGGGTTTTATTTCAAGCAGACCCGTGAGACCTTTCAAATACTTTTTAACCTCATCCTGCCCTCCTTGGCCTAGATCATTCCACCATAGCCGTATTTGTACCGGGATTTTAGTCATGAGTGAAAAGGGTTCATTTTGAATCGTGCTCATCCTGCACATTTATTTAAAGAAATCGATCATTTTGGCTGGCAATGATTTTTTCGAAATTTACAGATTTTGGTATATATATTTTTTTTTTAAAAAATGGCAAGTTGGACCCGACGGGGGTTGCCTACGTATCTCACTTCCGGTGAGAATCAAACTCGCGTAGTTCGGTCCGTCAAGACAAACTATTTCTTTTATTGACCGACAAAGAAAACACACTTCGTTAAGAAACCTATTTTCTTTTATTGACCGACAAAGAAAACACATTTTGCTGAGAAAGCACATCTTCTTTTATTGACCGACAAAGAAAACACATTTTGTTAAGAAACACATTTTCTTTCATTGACCGACAAAGAAAACACATTTCGTTAAGAAACCCATTGTCGGCAAAGTCAGCCTTCCATTGTCTCTTATTAACAAACTATTGATTCTGTTGGTAAGACCCATTTTTGTATTTTCCGAAAATATCTATTTGCCCACACTGTTTCCTTTTGTTTTTTTTTTCGTTTTCCGTTTCTTAAAAGCCGGTCAGCATGCAAGTTCGAATAGATGCTTGAAACAAACATGGCATAGCAGGATGGTCTTTCATTTCATGTTGCCTGTCCTAGACGGACCCAACCCCTGTGTTGAGTCCCTAAGTCAAATGCAGCGTGATGCAAATAAGCGTTTCCTACTAGGGATCCGGCATGAAGTCACGTTATTCTAAGTTTAAAAACCTGGGTATGTGTTCTAGACTGTGTACCCGAGCGGACAACTCGAGTTGAGGAAGGAGTTCCTTTCCGGGAACCAAAAGGCCAACCGGCTTCGAAACTTTCCGAGCCTCTTCATTATTTCGGGTATGACACTAACAGAATAGGGAGTCTCAACCAGTGAGCACATCCCCGGGGGTGAGAAGTGAAGGGTTTGCGGCACAGTTTTATATACAGTTCACGTAATATCAAAGCGGTAAACATATAACAGTTTGTATGTACAGTGCGACTAGTATCAAAGCGGTAGACATGTAGTATGTTAATTAAACACGTGGTAAAATCAGATATAGACAAAACAACAATTTAACTGAGCTCGAATTCTTAGACCCTGAACCGAAGTTCAGAGGAAGATGTCCCCAGCAGAGTCGCCAGAGCTGTCACACCTCCTTTTTACACGCACGCGAGGGCACAAGGGAGTTTTTTCCAATTAAAGGACAATCGAGACGGGATCAATTTATTAAATTCGGAGTCGCCACTTGGAAAAAATAATGGTGTTCCAAGTCACCGGTTTAATCCCGAACCGAGGAAATTTATGACTCTGTAATACAGTCTGCGAAACTAGAAATCTAGATAAGGAATTCTGTTAACCCGGGAGAAGGTGTTAGGCACTCCCGGATTCCGTGGTTTTAGCACGGTCGCTCAATTGCAATTTTTGTTTCTATCCGATTCTTTTATATATTTTAACTATGTGCTTTTAATGCTCCGCTCTTATTTTTAGAAGAATTGCGACGTTACGAAAACACATTTCGAGCCGCACCGTAACCAGTACGCCTGCGACTCTAATGTATTTCAGTTCCGCCGAGAGTAAGATTTGGGTCACATAAATGCACACCCGTATTCAGGAAAGTAATTTTATTTCAAGTCGTGCCTAAAGAGTCTATCATCTATTTACTTTGGGAAAAGGACCGTGAAATTCACTAGACGGTCCTTCCAAGTCTAAGTTTTCATGACAATTATTCGAGGGCCCCACAATGGTGTATTTTTGGCGAGGCTCGTCTCGTTTATTTTAAAAGGACAGTCCTAAAGCGACTACATTTTTCTACTAAGTTCGTCTCTAAATAAAAGAGAAAAGGTCCTAATTTATTGCATGTTTATAAGCTCGGACCTCTTATTAGTTATTAAATCAATGTGAACGGAAATTGCACTCGAGCTTGCATAAGGGAAATTGTTTTATGCCTTATTCTACAAGCGAATAATACTAAAACTAAAATTATAAATAGCATACGAATTTGACAAAATATCATAACAAACTAACCATTCTCTAATTAATTTAAACCGACAGTATTAGATAAATTGAGCCGATGGAGTTAACTATGTGTGATACAAAAGTCATTTTTGAACTTCATGCTAACGTTCATCACTAACATTAGTTACTAATTTTATTCAAATTGCTATTTAAAGCGATGTTATTTACTCAAGTAACCTAGTAAATTCCGAACTAGATACATCAAACTAACATTTTTGATTGATTATTTTTCCACATAATCCATTGTCTTATACGCAGTGAGGGTGTTGTGGTCTCGAAATAAAGGCGAAGCCCATAATCGCTTTTGTTCTAACTAATAGAGCCTATCACATACAAAACTCTTCATGGCCTAACTCATGGATTACTTATTGTATCTTGCAAAAAACCTAGCTGTAAATTATCTTCCTTAATAACAATTGAACCTCTGTTTTTTCATTATCATAATAGAAGTATACTAAACCTTCAAATGAATGCTCACTCTATTATATTAACAATCGTTAAACCAAAGCTACTAACTCTTTGATTGTTAGCTGCATACTACTAACCATAAGAATCTATTACTAACATGAAACAGAACCAAAATTATCTAAAGTTCTGAAAACTCATTAGCGTTACAGTCCAAACCCACTGTTAAAAATAACGAGAAACTAATTACACATTCATCCGGACTTAACTCAAATCACTATGATACTATAAAGTACGAACTTCATAACATATTTCTTAAATTGATATCGGTTTGCAAATGAAAACAGTGAAGTTGAAAGAGATCCACAAAAGGGGGAATCGTCACTTCAATTTACTCCCGTAAAGCATGAGTTTACAAATGTGTACCTGGAAATTGTCAAAGATGAAAGGCTACGGTATCAGCTAGGCAGTAATAGCAACAACAGCAGCAGTGATCCAACGACAACAACACACCACAACAAAACAGCGAGAAAAACACAACAAAGACAGCCGCAACTGTGTGCAGCAGCCGCGGGCAGCAACAGTAGGCAGCAACGATGGCAGCAACAGTGTGCAAACCGAAACAAACACAGCAGCAACAGCAAAATACCACAACAAACAAGCAAACAAACACTCAGCAGATACGCCACAGTCAAACTCAGTAGCACAGCAACAACAACAACCCGAGAACAACAGCAACCAACCGACCACTATGCAACAGTGTATACAGTGTGTATGTGTGTTTGTAGGAATATCTCTGTCTATGTCTTTCTTCTCCATCCTACTCTCGAATTAAATCCCTCTTTATAGCTCAAAAGACCCCTCCCCCTAAATGACTTCTTTTCAAGTTAAATGGTTTCCCATGCTTACTTGTTTGGTTCCCCATGCTTACTTGTTTGGTTCCCCACTAACACTTGTCTTTTCCTTAATTAATTCAAAAGTTATGGGCAACATATTTAATTACTTCTTTTAACATCTTCCAAAGCCACTATGTCTTGTTCCTCACTAAGTATTAAACAATACCCCTTTTTTAATGTTATTAGTGCTTAGTGGATAAAATACTTTAACATAAATAATTCTTTAAGTTTTCAATTTCCATATTACCCCTACTTCTCAAGACTTATTACATTCCTAATTTCTGTATTTTACTCCTATTTTAACACATTTTCAGATTTGTATTTAACAAATAGCCACAATTAAGTGACTATTGCTCAATTAACCCATTAACCCTTCCAACTACTTTAAATTCAGATTAATTCACTAATTAAAATCATCTTTCATCAATAGCCAACCTTAAGCAGTCTTACAAATACAGCCACTTATGATTAATTATCCGATTAACAAGACTCGAGGGAACAATTGATAGATGGTGAGTCTTATTACTCGAGCTAACTAGTCGCGATTGATTCTATTTAGTAAGAACACCTTAGGTTGCTACGAATCGTATGATTTCAACTATTGACTTAATGTGAGTCTCAACCAGTCTAAGGGACGAAATCACTAATCGAGCTTTAATCATTAACTACAGCTATAACCAATACATCCTAAATGTTATTCAATCATCGAATCCACTAATCAATCAATTAATCCACTTGAACTTTCAAAAACAGAATCAAACAGGTTCAAATATTTCCCATTATCAATGGGTCAACTAACCAAGACTTGACAAATTAGAAGAGCCAACAGAATTCAGAAAGAGGGCCATTTCCCCGACAAATAACAGAAACTAACAATTTAACAGATTCACAAGATATTCGCAATGCATTTAGTAGACTAATCAAATCGCAGAATACTTATTCGACCTAATATCAACAGAAAAAACTAATTAATACTAGTAAGTGAACCTAATTAATCTATTATCAAATTCAGAAGCATTTAACTCTAACAAAGATTAATACCAAATTAACCAAAACAAATCCAATAACCAACTAGTAATTCCCAACAATCAAAAATATGAAACATGAAACAATAAGTAATTCAAAATCAGAAATCAGAAATCAACAAATATGGTTATAATAGAAACTAACAATTATTCAATTAATTAGCAGAAACTAACATATCCTAGTAAAAATCAAAACCAGCCGTAAATCTAACAATCATCGATTCGGCGAGAACCAAACACGGACAATTATTAACAATAAACAAGAAACAGATTCAAAACTGAAACATCATATTAACAGATTCTAAAAAATGACGGAAAGAGACGAGGATCACTTAGTATCAGAACAACGGGACCAAATGAACACTATAAACATACTGAACGAAAAGAAATTGAATTCATATGCAAGATTGATAGGCAACGAAGAGAAAAGAACCAAAGGATATTTGAAACAAAAGTAACAACACGCAATTACTGAAATAATCGTAATTTGTACAAAACACATTGACACCACCTATACGAAACCAAAGCATCGACAAATTCAGAAAACGATCAGTCAGGGTTCTATGGTACCTATTTGTTCTCACCAATACTCTTTAACATTTTACAAATTATTCTCCATTAATAGTATCAATTAAAAACAATTCGATCGTCTAAAGTTCACAAGAATATTCTAATATGGACAAACGGATTACTTTAAAGAGGAAACGAACACATGAAGAAAGTCTAATAAGAATCTAACAACTTAAAACTGACACGAACATGCCGAAACACTTATGAAAATTGCGAGAGAATCGTTACTGATTTTCGGACTATCATATAAACAATACGACTCCTTAATTCTGTAATAACGAGCAAAACAGGAGAAAACCAAACAAACAAATCAAGCATATGTACTGATTTCAGATCCAAAATATCAAACAAATTTAAATATGGACAGAAATGAAATTAAACCAACTGACCGGATTGGAAAAACGGCAAACACGAACAGAAACGGGTCTGGACTGTCGCTAGTGGTTGTCGCTGGTGGTTGTCGCTGGTGGTTGTCGCTGGTGGTTCAACGACGAACGCGAGGATCGGGACTGGTGTTGAAACAAGACGAACTGAGGGCCGCTAGGTTGACCAGCAACGGAAAGAAATGATGACGACCGATGAGACATTGCAACAAGCATCGTTTGGTTGCTGTTTGACGACGAGATTCACCATTTCTTGGTGGAGTTCCGGCGGTGAGAACGGTTAGAATGGAAGCGACTGTTGAGAGATGGAGGAGGGGGACGATGCCGTGCTTGTGGTCGTTGGAAGGTGAGCAGCGGCGGCAGGTGGTTTCCGATGGGCTTGATGGTGAAACTGGCGAGGAGGCTGCAAGGGTGGTCGGCGGCTGAGATGGTGAGAGAAGAGAGGGAAAGGTCTTTAATTTTAGGGTTAGGGGAATGACAAAAATGAGAAAATGAGAGGGTGGGTCATTTGGCTTATGAGCCGGCCGGGTCGGGTTGGGCGTGGGTATGGGTAGAAAGTTAAATGGTTTGGGCTTTTGGACACTTGGCCTGGTCCGAATTGCTCTTCATTTTCATTTCCTAATTCTAAAACTAAACTTTAAATTATATTACAAAAATACAATCCTAAATTAATTCTTGACCAAAATATTAATTAACTCTATGTAATAATTATCACAAATAATTAAACATCACATGAAACGAAAAATCACACAATTGACATTAAATATTAAAAAATGTGAAATATACTATTTCGTGAGTTTCATTCTTCATTTTGTAAATCCTAGCGGTAGAGTTAAATCCTATGAATGCAAATGCGATATTTTTTTGGTATTTTCTTATTTTAACAAATAAACATGCGCACACAAACGCGAACAATAATAGAAAATAACCCAAAATCCACAATAATTGCCAACAACACAAAACTCTTTTATTTTGAATTTTTTTTTTTGGGAGTAATTCTCATATAGGGCAAAAATCACGTGCTCACATAGGGAACGTGGGATTAGGAGATTTTCACCAAGACTTCGATTGGAGCTAAGTTTTATGGTCTAATTACGTGATTTTATCCTAGAATCTTCATCTATATCACTGAAAATTGGATGATTTAAGGTGTAAATTGGGGTTTTGTGTGAAGCCAAAAAAATAGAAAATCGATAATTTGAAGGGGCAAATGAACTCCGATTTTGATAAATTTTATATGTATGGACTCGTGGCGAGACGAGGATTCTGAAAATATGGTTTCGTAATTTTTCGAAGAAGCGGGCCTGGGGATCGGGTTTTGGCAACTTTGTATTTTTGGGTGTAATTCGAGTTATTTCGATTGGGTTATGTTCCATTAGCCTATTTTGACGTATTCCTATTGGTTTTGATAAGTTTCTGCACCCGTGGAGGCCGATTCTTGTGGCAAGAGCATTACTAGCTAGTTTTCGAGGTGAGTAATGGGTATGGATGATGACCCGAGGGTTTGAAACTCTGGTATATTATTATGTGACGCTGTATTGAGGCGAGACACGTGCTCTACTATGAGTGCGGGGTCGAATGTGATTGGGGACTATGGCTTAGTCCGATTGTGTAGTATTATACTGTGTTATTGTCTATAAAGGAGCCGGTAAACCTCCTACTTGGATGGTTGTGGATATCTCTAGGTTGTAAGCCAGTTATTTGGATCCCGTGAGGATCGTTATCATTGCTTCTATGAACATAACATGTTATCCTGATATCAGTTCTAAGCTAAACACTGTCTAAAATGATTTCCAAACTCTGGTATTTCTGAACACTGTTTTCTACTGTTATTGATAAAAAGAGATTTCAAAAGGATATTTTCAATGCCCGTAAGGCTTGAATTGCTTGTAGTTGGACTAGTAGTGGATCGTGTTGCGTGCCGCAGCATATCACTGATATTGCGCTTGGGCTGTAGGAGCCCCTCCGGAGTCCGAATCCCCACAGTGAGCGCGGGTACCCAAACGGATCGGGCTGTATGCCGCCATGTTCATGTGCATTGCATTGCATTCGTGCATCGGTTCCTGGTTGTATTACGTGGCATGACATTTAGCACTCTCATATCATTGGGATACATATTATTACTTGCCTTGTTGACCATATACCCTGGTGTTATTTGTTAAAGGAGTGTTGTGCCCGAGGGTCTGACTTATGTGCGGACTTGCACTATCTGATACCCACACTACTCCTTGCACCTTGTGTGCATATCCAGGTACTTCACAACAGGGTTGACTTTCCCCAGCTACTTCAGAGAGCTTATCCAAACAGTCGAGGTAACTGCTTAGCGTCCGCAGGACTTGACTTTCCCTGTTATCCTTTATCTTTTAGACTTTTTCGCATTTGTCAGATACACTATGTATTCAGTATCACTGTATTACTCTTGGTATAGGCTCTTGACTTATGACTCCAGATCTGTGGGAGGTGTTATACTATTTGGGATATTGTTTTGCAACTTATGCAAAAATATCGTATTTCTTCTATTATTGTTAATGCTTTGAAGTAAAGCGAGAGCTAGTACCTCGGTATTGTATGAGATTGGTTAGGCTGGTCTAGCAATGTACTGGGCGCTATCACGACCAGGTTTTGGGGTCGTAACAAGTTGGTATTAGAGCCTAGGTTACTAGGACTCATGAGTCTTGAGACGGTTAGTAATGTCTCACGGATCGGTACGGAGACGTCTGTATTTATCCTCGGGAGGCTGCAGACCTTTTAGGAAACACTTCATATTTCTTGAACTCTGTCGTGCAGTTTTGTTGTTCTGAGAACTAAACTTATGTATTCTATTCTCTCGTAGATAGCGAGGACTCGTGCTAAAGGACGAGGTAGACGACCACCATTGCCACTAGCTAGAGGTCGTGGTCGTGGCAAGGGCAGTGCCAGTAGACCCACCTGTTGCCCCTATCCAGGATCAGCCCCCAGTGGTTGAGGCTCCAGCAGCACCCGCTCAGGCACCGACAATGCCTATTGTTATTCCTGGCCTTCATGAGGTATTGGCCCAAATATTATCTGTTTGTACTAGGTTGGCTCAGGTAGTTTCAGTTACTACTGCAGCAGCGACATCTCAGACCGGGGATGGTTATCAGACCCCTGCAGCTCGCACTCCAGAGCAGGTTGTGCAAGGACTTCAGACACCAGAGGCAGTCCCAGCCCAGGTAGTTGCACCGACTGTTCCAGTTGCGCCAGCCCCAGGGGATATTGTTCCGGTGATGCCTGACGACGAGCAACATTGATTAGAGATATTTGGCACACTTCAACCGCCTTCATTCAGTGGTACCGAGGGCGAGGATGCCTAGGGATTCTTAGACATGTTTTAGAGGATGTTGCGTACAGCGGGTATTCTTGAGTCCAGTGGTGTTTCTTTTACTACATTCCAGTTTTCTGGCCCAACATTCATTTGGTGGGAGGAGTTTGAGAGGTGTAAGCCTGCAAGGGCAGCACCCCTTACTTGGCAGCGCCAGTATGATGACCCACACTTGCTTGTCCTTAATGACAGAGTTCAACATGATGATGCCAGAGATGTCACCATTGATAGTGATGGTTTGTTGAGGATACATGGCCAGATTTGCGTGCCTAATGTTGATTGCCTTCGTGAGTTGATATTGGAGGAGGCCCATAGCTCGCGGTATTCTATCTATCCAAGTGCCGCAAAGATGTATCAGGATTTGAGACATCATTACTGGTAGGATGAAGAAGGATATTGTGAGTTATGTAGCACGGTGCCTCAACTGCCAGCAGGTCAAGTACGAAGCGTGTTTCAGCGTATTGAAATTCCCGAGTGGAAGTGGGAGAGGATCACTATGAACTTTGTTAGTGGACTCCCTCGGACAGGGAGGAAGTTTGATTCAGTTTGGGTAATTGTGGATAGGCTGACCAAGTCAGCTCACTTCATTCCTGTGTGTACCATATACTCATCAGAGCAGTTAGCAGAGATATTCATTCGTGAGATTGTGAGATTGCATGGAGTTCCAGTTTCTATCATATCAGACAGAGGTACTCAATTTACTTTGCAGTTCTGGAGGACATTTCAGTGTGAGTTGGACTCACAGGTTGAGTAGAGTACTGCATTTCATCCTTAGACGGACGGATAGTCCGAGCGTACCATTAAGATATTAGAGGATATGTTGCGCGCTTGTGTTATTGATTTCGGTGGTTCATGGGCTAATTATTTGCCTCTCGCAGAGTTTGCTCATAACAATAGCTACAAATCTAGTATTCAGATGGCGCCGTATGAGGCTTTATATTAGAGACGGTGTAGATCTCCAGTTGTTTGGTTTGAGTCCGGCGAGGCTAGGTTGTTGGGGACAGAGTTGGTCCAGGATGCTTTGGATAAGGTGAAGGTGATTCAGGAGAAACTTCACACAGACCAGTTGCGCCAGAAGAGTTATGCGGACCGGAAGGTTCGGGATGTATTTTATTCCGTAGGTGAGAAGGTCTTACTGAAGGTTTTGCCTATGAAAGGCGTCATGAGGTTTGGAAAGAAAGGAAAGCTCAGTCCGAGATTCATTGGCTCTTTTGAGATTCTTAGGAAGATTGGAGATGTGGCCTATATGCTTACTTTGCCACCCAGTCTATCGGGAGTTCATCCGGTGTTTCACGTATCTATGCTCTGAAAATATATTGGCGACCCATCGCATGTGTTGGATTTTAGTACAGTGCAGCTTGATGATGACTTAACCTATGATGTAGAGCCTATAGCTATATTGGGTCGTCAGGTGAGATTGAGGTCCAAGGATATTGCATCAGTGAAGGTTCAGTGGAGAGGTCGGCCCGTGGAGGAGGTCACTTGGGATATCGAGCAGGAGATGCAGAGCAGGTATCCTCACTTATTTGAGTCTCCAGGTATGTTTCTTGACCGGCTCGAGGACGAGCGTTTGCTTAAGTTGGGGAGAATGTGACAACCCGGCCTGTCGTCATGAGAGTTATCGCCCCGTTATCCCCTCATTATGTTTTTTCATGTTTCTATATCTATGTTAGAGTCTATCGGGTGAATTTGGACTAATTTTGGTTGAAAATAAGGCATATAGCCTTTTTGAGTGAAGCTTATTTCTGAAAAGTCAACTAAAAGTTAACTATGTAGTTAGAGGGCTCGGATGTGGATTCCAGTGATTCGGTTAGCTTCAGAAGACGATTTGTGACCTAGGGGAGCGATCAAAATTTAATTTGGAGGTCCGGTGTAGAAATATGCTTGAATTGGCTAAGTTGGAATTTTGGCGAAATCCGATCGATAGGTGAGATTTTGATTCGAGAGTCGGAATGGAATTCCGAAAGTTGCAGTAGCTTCTTTAGGTGATTTTGGATATGTTTGCAAATTTTCAGGTCATTCGGACATCGTTTGGTCGGGTTATTGATTGGATGTTGGTTTCAGAAGTTTTAGTTGAAACTTATGCTTGAATCCACCTTAATTTGATGATTCATGTGTTTAAGGGTATGTTATTATGATCAGAACAAGTTCGCATTGTGATTTGGAGTAGGTTGGTAGTTTTGGTTGAGGTCCCGGGGGTGTTTTCGGGGTTCAAACGGACCATTTTGAGTTGATGAACAGATTTGCTATCATCAGTGTTGCAGACGATTGCTCTATGCGATCACAATGAGTGTAATGCGATCGCATAGAAGGTTTGGGAGGAGGCTTAGATTTGTTCAATGCGATCGCGAAACGGGTGATGCAATCGCATAGTAGTGGAGGTTTGTTCTCTGCGATCGCAGAGGGTGCTATGCGATCGTATAGTGTATTGGCCAGGGGTCTCAGGTCCCTATTTTTGTTCAATGCGATCGCGGGTGTATGAATGCGATCGCATAGGGTTGTTTGGTAAAGCAATGCGATCGTATGGTGATTTGTGCGATCGAATAACGTAATTTTGTGAAGGCTGAAAGTTTGTTCTATGCGATCGCATAGTGTTATTAAGTGGGCGGAGAGAACAATTAAGTAATATTTCATCCGCGAGGGTCTTTATTATTTCACCATTGTTGGGCAAGTTTTGAAGCTAGGGAACGTGGGATTAGGAGATTTTTACCTATACTTCGATTGGAGGTAAGTTTTATGGTCTAATTACGTGATTTTATCCTAGAGTCTTCATCTATATCACTGAAAATTGGAGGATTTAAGGTGTAAATTGGGGTTTTCCTTTAAACCTAAGAAAAATAGAAAATCGATGATTTTAAAGGGAAAATAAACTCCGATTTTGATAAGTTTTATATGTATGGACTCGTGGCGAGACGATGATTCTGAAAATGTGGGTTTCGTAAATTTTCGAGAATCGGGCCCGGGGGGTCGGTTTTTGGAAACTTCATGTTTTTGGGTATAATTCGAGTTATTTTGATTGGGTTATGTCCCTTTAGCCTATTTTGACGTATTCCTATTGGTTTTGATCAGATTCTGCACCTGTGGAGGCCGATTCTCGTGGCAAGGATATTGCGGGCTAGTTTTCAAGCCGATTCGAGGTGTGTAATGGGTTTGGATGATGACTTGAGGGTTTGAAACCCCGGTATATCACTATGTGACACTTTATTGAGGTGAGACACGTGCTCTACTGTGAGTGGGGGGTCGAATGTGATTGGGGACTACGGCTTAGTCCGATTATCTAGTATTATACCGTGTTGTTGGCTATAAATGAGTTGGTAAACCTCCTACTTGGATGGTTGTGGATATCTTTGGGATGTAAGCCAGTTATATGGATCCCGTGAGGATCGTTATCATTGCTTCTATGATTATAGCATGTTATCTTGATATGAGTCCTAAGCTAAACACTATCTAAAATTATTTCCAAACTCTGGTATTTCTGAACAATGTTTTCTACTGTTATTGATAAAAAGAGATTTCAAAATGATATTTTCTGTGCCCGTGAGACTTGCATTGCATGTAGCTGGACTAGTAGTGGATCGGGCTTCGCGCCACGGCATATCACTGATATTGCGCTTGGGCTGTAGGAGCCCCTCCGGAGTCTGAACCCCCATAGTGAGCGCGAGTACCCAAATGGATCGGGCTACGCACCGTAGCGGTCATGTTCATGCATCTGCATTGCATTTAGACATATCTGTTGTATTGCTTTAGGTGTTATTGCTTTATTTGAGACTTATACTGTTGAAAATGGTAAAAAGAAGGTTAATATATATAGCTTTGCTTAGTGAATTATTGGGTATTTTTACCTTCAATGTCTTTATCCGTGCTTATTACCACTGAGTTGGAAGTACTCACACTACTCCCTACACCTTGTGTGCAGATCCAGGTACATCACAGCAGGGCTGATTCCCCAGCTGCTTCAGAGAGCTTATCCGGACACTCGAGGTACGTGCTTAGCGTCCACATGACCTGACTTTCCTTATTATCCTTTGTCTTTTAGACTTTTTCGCATTTGTCAGATACACTATGTATTCAGTATCACTGTATTACTCTTGGTAGAGGCTCTTGACTTATGACTCCAGATCTGTGGGAGGTGTTTTACTGTTTGGGATATTGTTTTGCAACTTATGCTAAAATATCGATTTCTTCTATTGTTGTTAATGCTTTGAAGTAAAGCGAGAGCTGGTAGCTCGGTATTGTGTGAGATTGGTCAGGCTAGCCTAGTAATGTGCTGGACGCCATCATGACCGGCTTTTGGGGTCGTGACACAGACCCATCGCATCAAAATGAATTTCAGTATCAAGCACCCAAGATATGTAGTTTTTGCCTGATATATCCAGGTCTACAAATTCAAGTTTAGAAAAATTTGACATTATATAGAAAAAGAAAGTTCGTACCTCAGATACTTCCAAAGTATTTGCTCGAGTTGGCAGAATCTCGTGCTGATAACGTGTTATAAAATAAAGACTGTATAGTAAAGACAGGTATAGAGAGAAACTGATATATTATTCGAATTCAAACTTATGTACATAATAAATTGAAACTCTTCGATTTATAGAAGAATGGAAGTTGTTGTGTAAGCCGCTACTACAAGCTGTGGTGTAAGCTACTACAAACTGGTGTGTAAGCTGCTACTATATCCGATATGGATAATCCTATATTAAGAGTAATGTATATCCATAACGGAGTACTGAAAGGATAAACTCATTATACCCGGTATGGATAATCTTCTACCGGGATAGTGTTTATCCATAACAGAGTATCAAAAGGATAAGCTTATTATACCCGGTATGGATAATCTTCTACCGGAGGTAATGATTATCCATAACCAGGTACCGAAGTGATAAGCTTCTTCAGGATGCTTATTACCAATAGAGTACTAAATAGATAAACATATTTATGGCGGAGTCCCAATGGATAAGTTTCTTCAGGAAGCTTATTTACAATAGAGAATGAATATCCATAATATAATATATTTATAACAATTGATATATAAGTCACAAAAAAAAGGATCTCGAAAGTGGAGCTGGGTCGGGTCATGATGATTTTGTTTCATTTCGGGTCGGGTACATTTTTAACTTGTACAATATTATCCAAAAGTAATGTCCCTGTTCAGCAAAGAGGAGAGTTCTCAATCTTCAACTGTACCTCCATTCAAGTAAGTTTATTTCTCTCTTTTTAATCTACATAATATTAATGCATAATGCTTAATATCCAAAAATACATTTGTGTAACTGGTACTCACATATAGCCTTGCTGCTAATCTCTGATCTATAATGAAAATTTGGAACGAAAATCAGATAATATGTGAATGAGCACATTGCAGAAGTATATCAGCCACCTTAAACTAGAGACCCTTTTCTATATTCTTCTTGATTTCATTTTTGCTTTACACCTCTAATTGTATGAGAAAAGATTGACGGTCAAGTCTTAATGTTATATTTCAAGTATGAATCTTGGATTGAGAATCAGATAATTTGGGAATTGATTAAATTACAAATGGAACATAGGCATCTTAAGTTAGAGACCCTTTTTGATGCTCTTCTTGTTGGGGCAAAGCATATCAAAATTTGGTACTCAAGTTGTAATCTCTAGAGTATGGATGTTCCCAAGACTTCATTTTTCTCTCCTTAGGCCATCTCCAAGGCTGCACCAAATACAAATTTAGTGTTTTTTTGCTCCAATGGAACACAAAATCTTGCACCATTATAGTGCATGCTATTCATCACACCAAATTTTATTTAATTATTATTTTATTCATCTTTTTATTTTTTGAACTTTTAATTTATCATATATTGTGTATATAATTATTTTTTATATTATGATCTTTATAATTTTAATTTTACATCCTTTTTTTTGATATATTAATTTTGTATATATTATATTTATATAAAGTTATAAGTTAATTTTATTATTATTGTAATTGTATAAAAAGAAATATAACCATTATTGAAAAATAAAAAATGCAAATGTAAGATATCTAAGGATAAAGATGCCCATTTTGCACTTCGTAATGCATTAATCGAGCATTTATGGGACAATAGAGGCGGAAGTTGAATGTTT
Source organism: Nicotiana noctiflora (assembly GCA_032618575.1). Classification (NCBI taxonomy): domain Eukaryota; kingdom Viridiplantae; phylum Streptophyta; class Magnoliopsida; order Solanales; family Solanaceae; genus Nicotiana; species Nicotiana noctiflora. Next base: position 73,160 of record JASVEL010013123.1, read on the forward strand.
ATGTGGTACTAAAATTAAATTCGACTATGATGTAATATTTATTTAATTATCTTTTATCAATGATTTCACTTTTAGTTGATTTTTCCTTTAAAATAATTTTGTATAAATGATTATATAAGTGGTGAATGTGAATTATATATAATGAATATGGAAAAAAGAAAAAAGATAGTATTTGCTTAAAGGAAATAAAAAATGAAATTTAAATAGAAGATAATAATATAATGTAGAAGAGAGAGAAGAAATATTATAACAAATGGTGTAATGGTTGGAGTAAATTTGGTGTTACACCATTTTAGTGTGAAATTTGGTGTCAGGGTTGGAGATGGTCTTAGTTGTTGAATTAGGCTGGTTCAGTTTTTCTTAAACTCATATTCTTTTTTGCTGTATTTTGTAGTATCTTCTGTCTTTACAGTCCGGTGCACTAAGCTCTTGCTATGCAAGGGTCCAGAAAAGGCCGAACTACAAGAATCTATTGAACCTTACCATGCATTTTTAAAGAGGCTATTCTCACGGCTCGAACCTGAGAACTTGTAGTATAAGGTCAGATAATATGGGAACGTGTAATTTGCATCTCTCTGGGATGAGGAGCCTCTATTTAAAACTCTTCTTGTTTCCATCTTTGCTTTACAATCTCAATTGTAGGAGAAAGCTTTTTAAATTTGGCAGTCTAGTGTAGTGTAATTTTTGAAGTATAATTGTCCCCAAAACTTGATTTTCCTCCTTATCTGGGTATAAATGTTGGGTTAGGTCAGTTGATTAAAAAACATGAGTGTGAAGTTCAGGTGTCATAAACGACAACAAATCAGTTGGCTTTTCAGAACGAGTTAAAAAGAAAGAGTGTGAAACCGAGGGCGTATGCTGTGATATATCTGATTAGGAAATCTTTAGTAAAAGAGAAAGTATCCATACCTCCCTATACAATTTATTATTGTATTATTTGATGCCTCAAAAAAATCGTTCTATGGTTGCTTTTGCGTTTCCCCTTCTCATATCTGGATTTTGAAGTACCTCATAAAAAAAGTACTTTGGAATTTTTGAAGTAAATTTATAAAACCTCTTTCAACGATACAAGACTCTCTTCTTATGATGCTGCGAGATATCATTTTGACAAAATTCTTTTCTTTCTTAACCACTTCGTAAGCTCCTTTTTATTTTTTATTCTTTTCATGCTGCAACAAACAGGTGCTTTGCTAATTGTTCCAAAGGTTTTGATGCTTTCTGGCTTCGTATGAATGAACGATTGATCTGTGATTTACGTTAAGAATGAGGCGTAGCCTTGAGGTTTGGAGAATGGGCACCGTGAACTACTTGGAGGCGCTGAAGCTGCAAGAGAAGCTGGCATCTGATAGAAAAGCTCTTAAAATTTCTGATACCTTATTATCGCTGCAACATCCGCCAACATATACCGTTGGCAAAAGACAAACAGTTCACAATCTACTCATTCCTGATTTTGAGCTCAAAGCTATAGGGGCAGAACTTCACTATACACAAAGAGGAGGTGACATTACTTATCATGGTCCTCATCAAGCAATATTGTATCCGATTATCTCGTTGAGAGATATCGGTTTGGGGGCTAGAAAGTACGTAGAACAACTCGAGCTAACGATGATTGAATTAGCATCAATGTACGGCGTGGAAGCACAGACTGGACAAAGATGCGAAACAGGAGTTTGGGTTGATAATAGAAAGATTGGCGCGATTGGAGTACGAATTTCATCTGGGATTACATCTCACGGATTAGCATTCAATGTGGATCCAGATTTAAGTTACTTTAAGCATATTGTTCCTTGTGGAATTGCAGATAAAGATGTTACGTCGTTGAAAAAAGAGGCAGATATAGAGCTTCCTGCTGAAGAGGTAATTCAGGAGCAGTTAATCTCTTGTTTTGTGAGTATATTTGGGTACACTGATGTAAGCTTTAAAAGATGAGTCAAATCTGTACTAATTTGAAAAGCAAAACCGTTGACACACATTGGCATAAAGAGCAATTTGTTCATTGCTAGATATCATGTGCGGATGAATCCATAGCTTTCGCTCATACCTTTGTATTATTGTCCAACAATTCTTAAATATGTACAAATAATAAATTTTGAACTTTTGCTCATACCTTGTGTTATTGTCCAACAATTACTACTAAATATGTACAAATAATAAATTTTGAACTTATTAAATTAGATGAGATCCGGTAAAATTACGAATATAAACTTAAAAGGCTTAAATCTTGGATCGATCTCTAATAATATGAGTGCCAATAGAACTAGTGATGAAGAAACCTACCTATGTGGCACTTCAATTCTTTCTAATTCTTGATATAAATGGAATGGTAAACTTACTGTTTTCCAAATGAATTTCGCTTTTATACACCAAAGATTGTACACAATTTGTTATATTATATTACTACTATTTAGAAGCGAAAGGTGAGGCGTTTCGTCGTCCTCCTTCCTGATTACAATTAGGTTCCTATTTTGGATCAAAAGTAGGGGTATTTCTGTCACTTTGTATTTTCTGCAGCGCCTTTTTCCTTCGCGCTCTTTTCAATGCGCGCTTTCTCTTGTTCTATCGAAGTGGAAGAAGAACGGTTTCTTGCTTCTGCTGCTGTCAGTTGTTCTTTCAGATGGGTAACACCTGGTTTTTGGTTTTGGATGGATATCCGATTAGGGGTGACTTTCAATAAAATCTGCAACACTTTCTATTCTATTTGGGTTTTCTTTTCGGTTTTTGGGTTGATGGTTTACTACTCTATTCCTTCTCCTCTCTCTCTGCTTGCTAGGTGAAACAAGTGAGCATTTTTTGCTTCCTTCTCTGTTTTCTGCTTTAGATTTTTATTCTGTTTTAGATTTCTGTGTAGTGCAGTATTTTACTCAACAGTAAAAGGCATATGAAGTAGATGAATATCACACAACAACCGAATGACAGTAATTGTGATAACACAGGGAGGAAATCATTCCTGACCACTAGCAAAAAATTAAACCTTCTCTAATAGGTTTCATCCTTCCTATAGGCTATATCAGTAGGATTTCAATTTAAAGGAAGATTTGCCGATAGATTTGCCCAAGAAAAATCCTATTGCCAACGTATGAGCTTTTTGTTTAAAGGCTCTTCTGCCAGTAGAGTTAGTTAATGCACGTATTGCTGATATTCAATTTCACATTGGCTTATGTTAAAAACAATATGCGACTTACGAATAATTAATGAAGTAGTATAAGTATAGTAACAAGAAAGTGACAAACAAATCCTCGAATATCAATACAAAATCAGAAACCAGGATCATTTCTGTGGAATTTGCTGTAGCCTATACACTAAACAAGCTACAAACCTTTCGGTTTTCATATTTTTGGACTTTTGGCCTCTTCATTTCCTATAAAAGACTAATAAAGTTACTGATGGGCTTAAGTTAATTTTTGTTTGCAAAGTTTGATCCTTGTTTGGGACCACCTATCATTTAAAAATTATTCTTTTTTCCTTTCTTTTTCCCTTAAAAATTCAATATGTTTGTCTTGTACTATTCTAACAAATTACTAGGTACTCACTCACAGAAATTGTTTACCTCTGAACTGTTTAGGCTTCTTAGTTTTAGAAAGGATCCTTTCTTTGACAAATTTCAACAAGTATACAGTGACATTTGGTGGTATTTTCTACCTTTCCACTTGACTTTCCTTTTAATTCCAGACTGAAAGAAATTTTAGTGGGGGTGGGTTTTGTGCAAGAAAGTCAGTTTTGAACAGTTTTTCCTAGAAGATGATTGTGTTGTCCCAAGGGTGCATTTTATGGAAAATTATCACAATTCTTGAGACAAAGTGTTGTGGAGCCAAAAGTGTTTATTTTTGCATATTTTAAATTTTCAATAGGTACATTTGGGACACTTAGCTAAATTTTACATTGCTTCTATCTGTTGAAGTTTTAGAAAATTTTGTGTGTAGTTAGTACTTAATACTTTGCTACATTTATATTATGGGAGGAACATCATTACCTCCAGGATTTCGTGCTACTGTTGTTGTGTTAGCATAATTAGGCTATAATATATGAAGTGATATGGAAACATGTAACAGGACTTTGTAACTTGTTTCTTTCTTTTCATGTTAAATTTACTTGAATAAGTTTTACAAACGTAGAGATAAGTGGCTGGCATCGAATATTGCATAAAATTTACACATGGACGCAGATAAATGAGTTGTTAAAATTTTGTAAATTTTTCTACAGAATATTTGGTGATTGATTTTTGCTTGAAACTATCATTAATTCAGTTATTTTCTCTTTTTAGTAACCAAGGTATGGGACCAAAATCCTGCTGGAAAAATCATATTATTTTACCATGATCTTTTATCTGGATGTTGTACTATATGATGTGTTACAACGAAATGAAAAATAACTTATTTGCAACTGAATGGCTATAGGATTCCAAGCATGTTCCTGGAGAAAGTCCGATGTCGACCTGTTAAATTTCGATCTACAAAATAAAGAACGAAAATTTAGCCTTTGTGATCTATATTACGAGGATATTGGGTGGGGGTATGTAACTACATTTGGTTTTTTCATTGTATCTTGGAAGAGTCATTCCTTTCATTGAAAATTACCCAGGTTATTTTTTTTAATGTATATATAAGTATTTGGATATAGTGGTGCGAACTGCCAAGTATATTTAATAGTAGTTTTGAATACTATAAATATTGAAACTGTTGGATTTGCCATTAAGAATTGCTCCTTCATAAGTTATAATTTGACTTGTAAAGATCAACTCTATCTGTCGTGAAACAAATTGCTTCCACCATACGGAGATGAATTGAACCACAATAATTTTTTACTGTTTGCTTCGGTAATACACTGTTGCCAAAGTCTGTAACAAATTCTCTTTACAAAATTATTTCTATGAGTATTTTTGATGCCCAACATGTTCTGTATTTACCATGATTGAAATTGTTTTTTTATTTTTGTAGAATTGTTGAAGTTTCTGTTACGTTTAGTACAACCAACAAACTTGCAGAAAAAGATAGCCACTATAAGGTAACCAACTATCTTATTTTTGTAGTCGTTGCTTGTCACGATCCCAAAACCCGGTCGTGATGGAGCCCAGCATATTGCTAGGCCATCCTGACCAACCTTTCAAAATACCGAGCTACCATCTCTCACTTTTCTTTAAAAGCATTAACAGTGATAAGAAAAATACAAGATCTAGCATAAACTGTGAAAGTATCCCAAAATAGCACAATACTCCCGCAGAATGCCAGAATCTGGGGTCATGAGTTAAGAGCCTCTACCAGAGTGTCACAATAATACTGAATAGACAAGTGTCTGATAAAATGCGGAAAATCAAAGAAAAAGGTTAACAAGGAAAGCCGGGTCATGCGGACGCCAAGCAGCTACCTCGACAGTCCGTAAATGAGCTCTGGAGCAGCTGGGAAGTCAGTCCGGCTATGATGAACCTTGATCTACACACAAGGTGCAGGGAACAGTGTGAGTACTTCCAACTCAGTGGTAATAAGCACGAATAAAGACATTGAAGGTAAAAATACCCAATAAAGCACTCAACAAAGCTATATAATACCTCTTTTATCATTTTCAACAGTATAAGTGTCAGAATAAACAATGACAGCTAAAACAGTACAACAGATATGTCTAAATGCAATGCGGATGCATGAACATGACCGCTACGGCGCGTAGCCCGTCCATTTGGGTACCCGTGCTCACTGTGGGGGTTCAGACTCCGGAGGGACTCTTACAGCCCAAGCGCAATATCAGTGATATGCTGCGGCGCGCAACGCGATCCACTACCAGTCCAGCTACATGTAATGCAAGCCTCACAAGCACAGTAGTTTATCATTTTGAAATCTTTTTTAATAGTGATAATAGAAATTAGTGTTCAGAAATACCTGTGTTTTGAAAATCATTTTAGACAGTATTTAGCTCAGGACTGATTTCATGATAACATGCTATAATCGTAGAAGCAATGATAACGATCCGCACGGGATCCAAATAACTGGCTCAAAGCCAAAATATAACCACAACCATCCAAGTAGGAGGTTTACCGTCTCATTTATAGCCATCAACACAGTATAATACTACACAGTCGGACTAAGCCATAGTCCCCAAACACAATCGACCCCGCGCTCACAGTAGAGTACGTGTCTCGCCTCAATACAGCGTCACACAGTGATATACCGGGGTTTCAAACCCTCAGGTCATCATCCACACCCATTACTCACCTCGAACCGGCTCAAACACTAGTCCGCAATACCTTTTCCATGAGCATCAACCTCCATGGGTGACGAATCTGATCAAAACCAATAGGAATACATCAAAATAGGCTAAAGGAACATAACCCAATCGAAATAACTAGAATTACACCAAAAAATACGAAGTTGCCAAAACCCGAACCCCGGGCCCACTTCTCCAAAAATTATGAAATCTATATTTTCAGAATCCTCGTCTCACCATGAGTCCATACATATAAAATTTATCAAAATCGGAGTCCATTTGCTCATTCAAATCATCAATTTTCTATTTCTTAGGCTTAGAGCAAAATCCTCCATTTTAGACCTTAATTCCTCAATTTTAGAGATTAATTCCATATGTTATCAATACAATAACATAATATAGGTCCAAGAGTCCTTACCTAATGATACTCCCCAATTTCCACTTTAAAATCGCCCAATTCCTCTATTAGTTCGAAGTCCCAATTAATTTTAACACTACTGAATTTCGAATAAGCTGAAGCCTTGAACCTACTGTCGCTTTCGCATCTGCGACTCATAAGCCGCTTCGGTAGTTTCGCTTCTACGACCGCCTGACCGCTTCTGCAGTATTCCACTTGAACTCCCACACCGCTTGAGCGGTTAGAAATTCGCTTTCGCGACCTTGCATACGCGGACAATGTTTCGCTTCTGCGGAACCTCCCAAGCTGACCATTTTCGCTTCAGCGGGCTCGCCTATGCAAACAAATGTCCGCTTCTGGGGACCTTGCTGGGCTACCCAATTCTCGCATCTCCACTCCAAATGCCGCTTCTGTGGACTCGCTTCTGCGGACTCGCTTTTGCTGTCCATTTCCGCAGAAGCGGAAATACCAGAAGGCAGAAACCCACAAACCTGATGCAACACATGAATTTTCCCGTTTAAATTTCTGAAACCATCCCGAGGCCCCCGAGACCTCAACCAGAAATACAAACTCATTGTAAAACATCATACAAACTTGTTCCAATCATAAAATCATGCCCTTAAATACAAAAATCACCAAATTACCTCGGATTCAAGCCTAATTTTTCCTTAGAACATCCGAAACCTACATCCAATCAAAAATCCGGCCAAATGATGTCCGAATGACCTGAAAATTTGCACACATATCCAAAATCACCTAATTAAGCTACTGAAACTGTCGGAATTCCATTCCGACTCTCGGATCAAAATCTCACATTTCAACCGGATTTCACCAAAATTCCAACTTCGCTAATTCAAGCCTATTTCTACACCAGACCTCCAAATTCAATTACAATCGCTCCCCTAAGTCATAAATCACCTCCCGAAGCTAAATAATTCACAGGAATACACATCCGAGCCCTCTAACCGCATAGCTAACTTCAGGTTGACTTTCTTGAAACAAGCTTCATTCTAAAAGGCTATATGCCTTATTTTCAACCCGATTCAATCCAAATTCACCCGATAGACTCTAATACAGATATAGAAACATGAAACAACATAATAGAGGAAAACGGGGTGGTAACTCTCGTGATGATGGGCTGGGTCGTCACATTTTCCCCAAATTAAGCAAACGCTCATCCTCGAGCAGGTCAAGAAACATACCCGGAGACTCAAATAAGTGAGGATATCTGCTCTGCATCTCCTGCTCACCTTTCCACTGAACCTTCCCTGATGCAATATCCTTGGACCTCAACCTCCGCACCTGACGACCCAATATAGTTATAGGCTCCACGTCATATGTCAAGTCATCATCAAGCTGAACTGTACTGAAATCCAACACATGCGATGGGTCGCCAACATACTTCCAGAGCATAGACACGTGAAATACCGGATGCTTCCGATAAACTAGGTGGCAAAGCAAGCATATAGGCCACCTCTCCAATCCTCCTGAGAATCTCAAAAGGGCCAATGAATCTCAGACTGAGATTTCCTTTCTTCCCAAATCTCATGACGCCTTTCATAGGTGAAACCTTCAACAAGACCTTCTCGCCTACCGAATAAGACACATCTCGGACCTTCCGGTCTGCATAACTCTTTTGACGCGACTGGGCTGTGCGAAGTCTCTCCTGAATCACCTTCACCTTGTCTAATGCACCCTGGACCAACTCTGTCCCCAACAACATAGCCTTACCAGGCTCAAACCAACCAACTAGAGATCTACACCGTCTTCCATATAAGGCCTCATACGACGCCATCTGAATACTGGATTGGTAGCTATTGTTGTAAGCAAACTCTGCGAGAGGCAAATAATCAGCCCATGAACCACCCAAATCAATAACACAGGCGCGCAACATATCCCCCAAGATCTGAATGGTATGCTTGGACTGTCCGTCCGTCTGAGGATGGAATGCAGTACTCAACTCAACCTGTGAGCCCAACTCACGCTGAAATGTCCTCCAGAACTGCAAAGTAATTTGAGTACCTCTGTCTGATATAATAGAAACTGGAACTCCATGCAATCTCACAATCTCACGAATGAATATCTCTGTTAATCGCTCCGAGGAGTATGTAGTACACATATGAATGAAATGAGCTGACTTGGTCAGCCTATCTACAATCACCCAAACTGAATCAAACTTCCTCGTTGTCCGAGGGAGTCCACTAACAAATTCCATAGTATTCCTCTCCCACTTCCACTCGGGAATATCAATACACTAAAACACGCCACCGGGCCTCTGATGCTCATATTTGACCTGCTGACAGTTGAGGCACCGAGCTACATGACTCACAATATCCTTCTTCATCCTTCTCCACCAGTAATGCTATCTCAAATCCTGATACATCTTCGCGGCACCCGGATGGATAGAATACCACGAGCTATGGGCCTCCTCCAATATGAATTCACGAATGCCATCAATATTGGGCACGCAAATCCGACCATGCATCCTCAACACACCATCACTATCAATAGTAAAATTCCTGGCATCATTATGCTGAACTCTGTCCTTAAGGACATGCAAGTGTGGATCATCATACAGGCGCTCACGAATGCGATCATATAAGGAAGATCGAGAAATAATGCAAACCAACACACATCTCTGAAATATCCAACCTCACTAGCCGATAGGCCAATTCCTGAACATCATATGCAAATGGTCTCTCCCCAACTGGAATATACGCCAAGCTGCCCATATTAACCGCCTTCCGGCTTAATGCATCGTCTACTACATTGGCCTTTCCTGGATGATATAGAATAGTAATGTCATAATCCTTGAGCAACTCAAGCCACCTCCGCTGCCTCAAATTAAGATCCTTCTGTTTGAACAAGTGCTGGAGACTACGATGATTAGTATACACCTCATAGGACACGCTATACAAATAGTGCCTCCAAATCTTCAAGGCATGAATTATGGCAGTTAACTCCAAATCATGAACATGGTAGTTCTTCTCATGAGGCTTCAATTGACGAGAAGCATAAGCAATAACTCTACCCTCCTGCATCAATGCACAACCTATCCCCACTCTCGATGTATCACAATATACGGTATATGAACCTAAAGCTGATGGCAAGACTAACACTAGAGCTGTGGTCAAAGCTGTCTTGAGCTTCTGAAAGCTCTCATCGCACTCATCCGACCACACGAATGGTGCACCCTTCTGCGTCAATCTGGTCAAAGAAGAAGCAATGGATGAAAATCCCTGAACAAACAGGCAATAATTGTGAACACGTAATTTTTGCCCTGAGCATTTATATTCCAATATATATATATATATATATATATATATATATATATATATATATATATATAATAATAATAATAATAATAATAGTAATAATAATACAAAAATGATTTTTGGTTTGTAATTGTGTGATCTAGTTGAAATACCTGTGTTGTATGAAAATAAAATAGAAATGAAATTACAAAATAAATCAATTAGAAAATATCATAAAAATGTGAAAATTCAGAAAAATCAAGAAAATGCAAAAATACCTGAAAAATAAAAGAAAAATGGCAAAAAATACCAGAAAATTAAGGAAAAAATCAGGAAAATAGAAAGTAAAAGAAATATAACAGTTGAAAATAAATACAAAAAGAAAAATATAAAATAGAAAAAGAAAATACAAGAAATAATTAAAATACAAGTCAAAATATAAAATACAATATAGTTTGGGCTAAATACATAAGATAATACATATATATACCAAGCCCAAACACACTAGGCCCAAAAATAAGCCTGGTCTGCCCAGGCTCATAACCAAACGACGACGTACAATCAAATAAATCACAACCGTTGATGAATTGAATCAAACGGACCAGATGAGGCGGTTATATTATAAATCAAACGACGTCGCGTATAAGATTAATCTTGGCCGTTCAATATGATTGATCAAACGGACAAGGCAATGTCTCATTCAGGCCATACGACGTAGCATAGATGAAACAATCCCAGCCGTCCAATGTTATAATCCAACGGACATAAGGAGATCCCTCATTTAACCATATGACAACGTTTCTAGGGCAAATGATCCTGGCCGTTGATCTTGATTAATCCAATGGCCAGGAATCAACGAGACACGATTGGTATATATTACGAGTCTCCCATTCAATTTCATATCATCACACACATATACGACCTGTAAAAACCATAGCTGCCTCTGAGACCATTGTCTTGCTCTTCCAGTCTCTCATGGAGACGGCCGGCATACCATGCCTCAGCCGTCTTCTCCGGATCAGGCAAGCCTCAAACACACTCCCCCTCATCCACAAACCTTTCAAGCCACCTTAAAACCCCACCAAAACCAAAAGACTCCCCTGTTCTTGAAACCCCGATCGCCGGAACCCTAGCCGGCGAACTCACCAAGTATGAACCAAGGTCCAAAATTAACACCCTAGAACCATTTTGAGGTGATCTACCACCCCATCTGGGTGGTTAGCCTCAAATCTCCCTTGAACGTCTTGAATATCAAAAAAATACTCGCCGGAACCCTACTCCGGCGAGTACCAAAATTAACCCCCACCCCCAAAATACTATACCAAGCCTCTAGACCACCCCCATATACACCAAAATCAATTCAAAAGTCCCATCTTAAAGATCCAATACCCAGAAGACCAAACGTCTTCAGGGTTCTGAAGATTTATATAAAAATGAAAAGAAAGAAGGAAGAAAAGAAAGAAAGAAGAAAGAAAGTAGAAAGAAAGAAGAAAAGAAAGAAAAGAAAAGGAAAAAAAAAATCCTGAAAAAAAGCTAAGTTCCCATCTCTGTTTCTATTTCTTGTTTTGCTGTTCTGAAAATGTTTCTTGGCATGTCTTTTATGTTTGTATGAACTTGTTTCTTCTGCATGCTTAAAGAATAAGAAATCTTTCTTTGCTTGTTCATGTGATTCTTGAATCTTACACATGCCTAAGTTTTCTAAGTGTTCTTATGGTTTTGGTGTTAACCATGCATGAATCATGTGTTAATAAGTCTGTTAATGTGTTTGTTCATTATGATCTGTCTAGATTGAGTTTTGGTTAGTTGGAATTCAACCATTATCAAACTTCTCCTCTGAGTTCTGATTAATTGAAAATTAATTCGTGATTAAGGCTATATGTGCAAACTAACATAAAACTGGCAATATTTGTAACTTGATTCCTATGTGAGTTCATTATGAACCTTTAATGCTTTTTATGATTTGGGTCATGAGTGTAAAGGTCTTGTGGCTACTTCTGAAAGTTAAGTCTGTTTGTTGAGTGGCTATACTTCTATTAAGTGGCTATGTTAATTAAGTGGTTGCACTTCTATTAAGGGGTTATGTTTTTAATAAGGGACTATATTTTAAACAATGGACATATTCTGATAAATGTTATTTTCTGATAAATGTTGGCTAATAATGAAAAGGGTTGGCGTCTAAAACTGGCTAGATCTTAAATAGTGGCTACTTATTAAATAAACATTTACCCTAATTTTGCCAGACCTTAGGCATGTCGGGTAATATGGAATAAATATAAAGGGTAAAAAAGGAATAGTAAATGGCATTTCTGGGGATTAAACAGAGCCTATAAGGCTAAAAATGATTTTAGTGCCTAGTATTTCTGCAATTACTTAGAAAATAAAGGGCAGACTGGGCAGAATAAAAAGGTATTTGTGTAACAAACCTTAGCAAGTGAGGATAATTAGGTAAAACACACCTAAAAGAACCCTATAGAATTGCCTAGAACCTTCTAGCAGGGGTTCTAAGGCATTTCGACACAATCTTAATAGACTACACTGTAAATAAATGAAAAGAATAAGGAGAGGGAAATGAAATTAACTTATTTGATATTTCCCCCCAATTTCCCCAAAATAATTCTATAAATAGACTGTTAGTGAACCTGAAAAAAAGGTTACATTTTGAGAGTTCAGAAATTCTAGGGTTCCACACATTATAATTCTAGGTTCAGTTATGAAATATATTACTAAAGGTTATAGAAGTTGATTAACTTGAGTGCTGTTTTGGGGATTTCTGTGGGGTTGACTCTTCATCAATTCATCTTGACTTTGCTGAATTCCTTGATTCTACTTGGGTTGATTTGCTGGGTTCCATATTTGGGGTTCTTTGGTAGCTGTTTTGCTGTGATCGAGTTGTTTCACTGTTGTTGCTGCATTGATGCTATTAGTTGCTAACTATTCTTCTCCAAAGCCCTAGACTCATTGATTTGTTTGATCCAGGTACACATCTATTTTTCTGGAGATGTAATCGAGATTATTGATGAAGAAATGAAGCTTAATTAATTTTCGATGATGTCATTTCTGTTTCTTCTATCATATCTATAATTGATTCGTAGATTTCTTTTGTAATTCATTAGGAATGGTTGTAATAATTAACAACTCTACGAATCTGACCTTGATTAGAGTAGAAGTAGTTAATGCTGTAGTTAGATGTAAATCAACAATTAGGTATGGCTTATCACCTAATTCAAAACTAAAACAAGATAATAAAGTTAATACACCTAGGTAAATAAATATGATTATGAAATTGGACATATAAACTGGTATCTAGCTGTTCTTGTTAGTTAAACTCTGAATTTGGATCAATTTAATCTAAAAGGAAATGAGTGGTTTAAGTTTAAACTGTATTATCGTCTAGCTTCACTTAAAATGACTTATCTTTAGATTTGTTTTAGACTTCTGTGACTGTTAATAACTCAAGCATGTTCAGTTAATGTTTCAACACTGTTTTCCTTCAGTCAAAATAAGTGACAAAATAAGTCATGCGACTAAAATTGTGATAATTACCCAAGTATCTAAATCTGATATATAGAATAATAATACTAATACAAAATTCTATCTTAGAATGTTCAATTAGTTATTAGGATATGAAATTAGTAGTGATTGAGATGTAACTTGGTACCTTTTTGAAATAATATGATTTTTACTGACTTTCTCTATCATTCGAAAAACATTTGCTCAAACACTGTTTTGAAGTTGCTAGCCTGTTCTCTATTTCGTTCATTTACTCTTGGCCTAGTCATGAATATAGGCCCAGGTTTCATTAACGTAACATCTGAGTTCTCAAGTAGAGACAGTAGTACATATTGGAAAAACCTTAATAAAATAGAAAATATAGAATACTTAGGAAAAACCTTAATAAAAAAAAAACAGAGACGAGCCTCGCTAAATCACAAAAACATAGTTGCGGGGCCCTCCATAATTTCTTATGAAAACGTTAGAAATTGCAAACACCGTTTAGCAAATTCCACGGTCTCTCCCAAAATTAACAAGACGTAGACATCGTAGGGCACGATTTATAATAAATATACATTCCTAATACGAGTGCACATTTATGTGGCTCAAATATCAAATCCCGGCGAAGCTGACATGCACTAAAGTCACAGGCGTACTGGTTGCGGTGTGAATCAAAATGTGTTTTCGTGACGTCACAAGTCTTTAAAAATAACAAAGCGCGACATTTAAAACGTTTGTAAAATTGAAGCATATAAAGAAACCAGATAAGACAAATACAGCAGTTGAGCGATCGTGCTAGAACCACGGAATCCGGGAGTGCCTAACACCTTCTCCCGGGTTAACAGAATTCCTTATTTGGATTTCTAGTTTCGCGGAATGTTAAAACAGAGTCATAATATTCTCGGATTTAGGATTAAACCGGTGACTTGGGACACCATTATCTTCCCAAGTGGCGACTCTGAAATTTAAATAAATTCCGTTTCGATTGTCCTTAAAGTGGAAAAACTCCTTCCCTGTTATTATTATTATATCCCTTCTTGGGTTGTATTAGTAAATAGCGGGGTATACTTATATTTAAAAGTAGTAAAAAAGGGAGGTGTGACAATAATACCCCGCCAAACCAAGGAAACTCCGGATCTCCGTAGCTGAGGACGGTCTAGGCCAACTCTGCACCGCCTCTATCTTATTCGGGTCAACCTGAATACCATCACAAGACACCACATGACCTAGAAAATCTACAGACTCGAACCAAAACTCGTAGTTGGAGAACTTCACATACAATTTCTCCTCCCTCAACCTCTGCAATACAATTATCAAATACTGAGCATGCTCCTCCTGGCTACGAGAGTACACCAGGATGTCATCAATAAACACAATCACGAAGGAATCCAGATATGGTCGGAACACGCTGTTCATCAAGTGCATGAATGCGGATGGGGCATTGGTCGGCCCAAAAGACATCACAAGAAACTCATAGTGCTCTTACCTCATCCTAAAGGTTGTCTTCATAATATCAGAATCTCTAATCTTCAGCTGGTGATAGCCTGAACGAAGATCAATCTTTGAGAACACCCTCGCTCCCTGGAGCTGATCAAATAAATCATCAATGCGCGGTAGAGGATACTTGTTCTCACTGTTACCTTGTTCAATTGTATATAGTCAATACACATCTTCATAGAGCCATCTTTCTTCTTAACAAACAACACCGGTGCACCCAACAGTAACACACTAGAGAAAATGAATCCCTTATCCAAAAGCTCCTGAAGTTGTTCTTTCAATTCCTTCAACTCAGCTGGTGCCATACGATAAGGAGGAATAGAAATGGGCTAAGTGCCCGACACAAAATCAATACCAAAATCGATATCCCTGTCCGGTGGCATGCCCGACAGGTCTAATGGAAACACATCTGGGAAGTCCCTCACAATGGGCATAGAATCGATACTATAAGTCTCAGCTCCAACATTCCTCACAAATGCCAAATACGATAAACACCCATTTTCAACCATTCTTTAAGCCTTTAAGAATGAAATCACGCGGCTAGGGACATAATCAATCAAACCTTGCCACTCAATCTAAGGAATACCAGGAATAGCCAATGTAACTATCTTGACATGACAGTCCAAAATAGCATGGCACGGGATAGCCAATCCATGCCCAAAATCACATCGAAATCTACCATACCCAGCAATAGTAAATCAACTCGGGTCTCCAGACCCCCAATAGAAACAATACAGGATTGATAGACGTGATCCACAACAACCGTATCACCTTCAGGGGTGGATATATGAACAAGCAAGGCAAGAATACCACGGGTCGTACCCAAATGATATGCAAAATAAGAAGACACGTACGAATATGTAGACCCGGGATAAAAAAAAAATAGAAGCATCTCTGTGAGAAACTGAAATGATACCTATAATCACTGCATCTTAAACAACATCATCTCTCCTATTAGGAAGTGCATAAAAACGTGCTTGACCACCACTCAATCTCTCCTCACTCCTGGGGCGACCTCTAGAAGACTGACCTCCACTCCTACTTGCCTGGGATGGTGTTGAAGTAGATGGAGCTGAAGAGGAGGGTTGATCCCTCTGCTGAGACCTACCCCTGCAAAGTCGAGGACTATACCTCCTAATGTGGCCAAACATGCCACACTCAAAATAACTGCCCGTCGCTGGAGAAGGGGACTGAAGGGAACCCCTTGCCGTAGATGAACCCTGGGCTGAAGAAGAAGGTGCTGAACTATGAGTTGGGAGGGCGCTGAGTGAAGACTGGCCTTACTAAAAACCCTGACGACCATGGCCGAAAGAAGCTCCACTAGGCTTTGGGCGACCTAAATGAGGAGGTCTTGATGAACGACCTCTGCCCTAATGAAACAGACCCACAGATGGAGCACCACTATAACTACCCAAACCTCGAGGCGTCTTAGCCTCCCTCTCCTCTCACTCACGGTGATGATCTGGTGTGCCATATCCACAACCACCTCAAAAGACACTGCCACTACTCTCTCCCTGGTCATCAAGATACGAATAGAATAGTTGAGGCCATCTATGAACCTCCTGATCCTCTCCTGATCTGTCAGGATCATCCAAATAGCATGCTTGGACAACTGAGTATACCTCAACTCGTACTGAGTCACTGTCAAATCACCCTGCAATAAGTAAAGGGTGTTTCCCCTGAAGGCCTACACCTCTCGAAATCCTCCCACCAAATGAATGCTGGTCCTAAAAATTAGAATGCAGTAAAAGAAACCCCACTAGACTCAAGAATCCCGGCTGTACGCAACATCCTCTAACACTTGTCCAAGAATCCCTGGGCATCCTCGCCCTCAGTACCATTGAATGTAGGCGGCTGAAGTCTGCCAAAGCTATCTAATCGACGCTACTCGTCGTCAAGCATCACCAGAACAACATACCACGGGGCTGGCCCAGCTGGAACAACCGGTTCAACTACTTGAGCTGGGACTGCCTCTGGCATATGAAGTCCATGCACATCCTGCTCTGGGTGCGAGCTGCGGGGGTCTGATGGCCAACCCCGGTCTGAGATGTCGCTGCTGCAGTAGTAGCTGAAACTACCTGAGCCAACCCAGTGCAAATAGATAATATCTGGACCAATGCCACTTGAAGGCCAGGAATAACAATAGGCATTGCCAGTTCCTGAGCGGGTGCTGCTAGAGCCTCAACCACTAGGGGGTGATCCTGAATAGGGACAACAAGTGTGTGTACTGGCACTGCCCGTGCCGCTCTACCACGACCACGACCACGGCCTCTAGCTGGTGGCATTGGTGGTTGTCCACCTCGTCCCGTAGCATGTGTCCTCGCCATATGCGAGAGAATAGAATACATAAGTTCAATTTTCGGATCAACAAAACCGCACAAAAGAGTTCAAGAATATGAAGTGTTTCCTAAAAGGTTTGCAGCCTCCCGAAGATAAATACAGACATCTCTGTACTGATCCGCGAGACACTACTAACCGGCTCAAGACTCGTGAGGCCTAGTAACCTAGGCTCTTATATCAACTTGTCATGACCCCAAAACCCGGTAGTGATGGCACCCAGCACATTGCTAGGCCAGCCTGACCAACCTTTCAAAATACCGAGCTACCAGCTCTCACTTTTTTTAAAAGCATTAACAGTGATAAGAAAAATACAAGATCTAGAATAAACTGTGAAAATATCCCAAAATAGCATAATACTACCTAAAAATCTGGGTTTATGAGTCAGGAGCCTCTACCAAGAGTGTCACAATAATACTGAATACATAAGTGTATGACAAAATGCAGAAAATCAAAGAAAAGGGTTAACAAGGAAAGTCGGGTCCTGCGGATGCCAAGCAGCTACCTCGACAGTCCGTAAATGAGCTTTGGAGCACCTGGGAAGTCAGCCCTGCTGTGATGAACCTGGATCCGCACACAAGGTGCATGGAGTAGTGTGAGTACTTCCAACTCAGTGGTAATAAGCACGGTTAAAGACATCGAAGGTAAAATTATCCAATAAACCACTTAGTAAAGCTATATAATACCTCTTTTATCATTTTCAGCAGTATAAGTGTCAGAATAAGCAATCACAGCTAAAACAGTACAATAGATATGTCTAAATGCAATGCAGATGCATGAACATGACCGCTACGGCGCATAGCCCGATCCACTTGGGTACCCGCGCTCACTATGGGGATTCAGACTCTGGAGGGGCACCTACAGCCCAAGAAAAATATCAATGATATGCTGTGGCGCGCAACCCGATCCACTACCAGTCCAGCTACATGCAATGCAAGCCTCACAGGCACAATAATTTATCATTTTGAATTCCTTTTTAACAGTGATAATAGAAATTAGTGTTCAGAAATACCAGAGTTTGGAAAATTATTTTAGACAGTGTTTAGCTCAGGACTGATATTATGATAACATGCTATAATCGTAGAAGTAATGATAACGATCCTCACGGGATCCAAATAACTGGCTCACAGCCCAAATATAACCACAACAATCCAAGTATGAGGTTTACCAACTCATTTACAGCCATCAACACAGTGTAATACTACACAGTCGGACTAAGCCATAGTCCCCAAACACAATCAACCCCGCACTCACAGTAGAGTACGTGTCTCGCCTCAATACAGCATCACATAGTGATATACCGGGGTTTCAAACCCTCAGGCCATCATCCACACCCATTACTCACCTCGAACCGGCTCAAAAACTAGTCCGCAATGCCCTTGCCACGAGAATCAACCTCCACGGGTGGCGAATCTGATCAAAACCAATAGTAATACATCAAAATAGGCTAAAGGAACATAACCCAATTGAAATAGCTCAAATTACACCCAAAAACAGAAAGTTGCCAAAACCCAAGCCCCGAGCCCGCTTCTCGAAAAATGATGAAATCCACATTTTCAGAATCCTTGTCTCTCCACGAGTCCATACATATAAAATTTATCAAAATCGAAGTCCATTTGCTCATTCAAATCATCAATTTTCTATTTCTTAGGCTTAGAGCAAAATTCTCCATTTTTACACCTTAATTCCTCCATTTTCAGAGATTAATTCCATATTTTATCAATATAATAACATAATTTTGGTCCAAGAGTCCTTACCTGATGATACTCCACAATTTCCTCTTCAAAGTAGCCCAATTCTTCTCTTAGTTCGAAGCCCCAATTAATTTTAACACTACTGAATTTCGAATTAGCTCAAGCCTTAAACCTATTTTCGCTTTCACTTCTACGACTCATAAGCTGCTTTGGAGGTTTCGCTTCTACGACCGCCTGATCACTTCTGAGGTATTCCTCTTAAACTCCCACACTGCTTCTGCGGTTAGAAATTCGCTTCCGCGACCTCGCATACGCGGACAATGTTTCGCTTCTGCGGAACCTCCCAAGCTGACTGGAACATTCTAGTATGATTAACAGTGGAAAATCCCATAGTTGAGCCATTTGGAGTCGAATAATCATAGCAAGGGCGTGATTTCAGGTTGACTTGCACTTGTTTGAGGTAAGTGTCTTGTCTAACCTTGTGTGGGGGACTTTGTCTCTTAGGATGTGATATTTGGTAATTGAATGCCTTGTTCGTGAGGTGACGAGCGCGTACTTGAGCTAATTGTTGAAAACCCAAATTTTTACTTAAAATATTTGACCTCAATTTTTTTCGCATTTGCCTTATTCTACTTGCTATTGTAGCCTGTGCTAGTATAAAAAAGCACGCTTAGTGGAATTACTTGCCTATTTGCTTAAACTTCCTTATTCGTACACTGTGAAGCATATTAGGCTAGGATCTACTATTATTTTCCATGAGTTTGGTAATTATTTGACATTTTGAGTTGTTGTTGTATTGATGTACTTCACTTCTGAATATTCTCTGATTGTGGTTGTGCATTTAAATTTGGGACTATGGGACGACATCGCAGGAGCTTCCCTTGCAGGTGCAGTGTTTTAAGACTGAGAGTGCGGGATACTAAGAGATCCCTGGCATAGAAATGATTATATGGAGGATAGCAGGAGATCCTTGGGATACCAAGATATCCCCAAATTATTATTGTAGATGCCAAGAGATCCCAGAATTATTATTGAGGATACCAAGAGGTCCTAGAATTATTATTGAGGATACCAAGAATTCCTCGGGATACCAAGAGATCCCCGAGTTATTATTGAGGATACCAAGAGATCCTAGAATTATTATTGAGGATACCAAGAGATCCTCGGGATACCAAGAGATCTCCGAACGATTTATTGAGGATACCAAGAGATCCTCGAGATACAAAGAGATCCCCGAATTATTATTATGGATACATTATTCATGATATTTAGTTTTAATTATAAATTTTCCGCAATTGTTATCACTTTCGAAATGTGTTTGGCTTACATGGTCGCGAAGACTATGTACCGTCTTGATGTGTTCACAATTGGTGAACTAGGGTCGTGACAGACACACATATTTTTGTTTACATATGTTGTCCCAAACTATGTCAAACACTTGTATGGGTACACAACGATATTTTTGTAATTATATGCCTCAGTTCGCTCCTTGTACTTCTCCCTAATATATAACATATGCATCTTTTATTGACCAAAAAAATATTTAAAAAACTCAATAAAATCATATATAGTTTTGAAACTATAATCATCGCGAAATGATTCCTAGGGAAGCATGCATGGAAGTGAGGCATGAATCATATGTCATCCACAAAAGAAATAAATTCAAATACCTTGGCTCGATTATTCAAGGGGTTGTGGAGATAAAGGAGGAAGTCACACACCGTATATGAGTGGGTGGAGGAAATGGATATTAACATCTGGGTCTTGTATGACAAGAAAGTGCCACTGATACTGAAATATAAATTTTATAGAACGGTAATTAGACCGGTCATATTGTATGGGGTTGAGGGTTGGCCAGTTAAGAGCTCACATGCCTAGAAGTTGAAAGTAGCAGAAATGAGAATGTTGAGGTGGATGTTCAGGAAAAGTGGAATGGATAAAATTCAGAATAAAGATATTCGGGAGAAGGTGAATGTGGCTCCTATGAATGCCAAGATGCGGGAAGCGACACTTAGGCGTGCGGAGGAGAAGCTCGAATGTCCTGGTAAAAAGATGTGAGCGGTTAGTTTTGGCGGGTACGAGAAGAGGCAAAGGGCAACCTAAGAAATATTGGGAGAGGTGATCAGATAGGACATGGCATGGCTTCATATTTACGAGGATATGACCCTTGATATGAATATGTGAATATCACGCATTAGGGTTGTAGGTTAGGAGGTGGTTGAGCATTTTTTTTATTTCTACTTCATAATGGTGTGAGGCTAGTTTGATAGAGTTTTGTCTCCGACTGCTAGTGGGTAATTGCATTTGCACTATTCTCCATTTTTATTGTATCGAACTTTATTTAGTGGTTATTGTTATTGCTTTTCATCTATTTTCTGGTTCTTATGTTGCTGTCATTATTTCTTGGTAGTACTGATATAATGTTCCCCTTCGTCGTCTTGAACCGAGGGTCTTTCGGAAACATCCTCTCTATTCCCCGGGTAGGAATAAGGTCAACATACTCATTATCCTCCCTAGAGCCCACGTATAGAATTGGTTGTTGTTGTAGTAGTATTTTGGTTTTTGATGAACTTCGAATTCACTGTCTCACTATCCATTGAAAAGGAAAGATCAAGGAAAAAGATAACATCTTTTAAATAAGTTAAAATTTAGCAGCATATTAAGTGGAGAAAATTAAATTTTGATTAAGGAATATGTATGGTGGACCATAAAGAAAATCAATCCTTAAATCAATTTAATCTAGAGATAGAAAAAGGAGGTGAAAGAAAGTTAAGTGATTATTTCGTCACATCTTTAACTGTCTGAGTTCTTTAAGATAATTGGACTAGCATTTCGATGTTAACATCAAATTAAATGGTCTAGGGTAAGATACTCTCTACTAGATTATCCTATATTTTGAGAAAATTCACAAGTCCTAATCAAAGGGGAATTGTGAAAACGAGACTTATTTTCAAAACAAAGATAACTATCTTATTGATTAATATAAATGGTTTTGTCAAGTATATTAAGAAGTACAAAAAGCAATATTGTTAACGAAAATTAATTCAGAAATTACTTGATGAACAAAAATAGGCTTTATTTTTCTAATGATGTCACTATCTTTGGTGATATGTTGGTTACTATTAATATGAGGTAAGAGTTGGCCTAACTAGTCATAGAGTTAATTAGTACTTAGTAGATACAAGTCTATAAGTGGATAGGAGGAAATTATTGGTTATTTGGAAACAATTTACCTTTATGCAATGATTTATAGCTACACAAAATAAAGGTGCCTCATTTTACACCACAAGATCAAAAGTCTTCTCTATTTTCTTAAACTTCGTGCCCAGTCAAATGGGTTCACATAAATTGAAACGGAGGGAGTAGTACTTAGTAGATACAAGTCTATAAGTGGATAGGAGGAAATTATTGGTGAGATATGCTATGTAAACAAGAGGTGAACCTACTAGTTATAGTGAGATATGCTTCATCAAAACTGAATGTTGGAAAGAAGTGCTCCAACATAACTACACACAAGTTAAAATTACTGAAGTACTTCAATCATTCCAACCCTTTAAAGCACCAGGCTCCGATGGGTTACACCCGTACTTCTTCCAGTAATACTAGCCCCAAGTTAAATAAAAATTTGTTACCCTTTGTGAGGATATTTTTAACACTCAACAAATCCCTTCAGAACTTAATAAACCTACCTTTGTCTCATTCCTAAAACTAAACAACCTTCATTAATCACTCAAGACAGACCAATTAGTGTTTGCAATATACTCTACGAATTAATCACTAAAATAATTATCAAACGCATAAAACCTTTCCAAATCAACATTATTAGTCCTGAACAATCAGCTTTCCTACCTCATCGAAGAGCTTCTGATAATGCAATTATAGTACAAGAGATTATATATCATTTTAGAAAGAAACGAGGAACACAATCATCCTTCTTGCTAAAATTGGACTTAGAAAAATCCTTTGATAAGTTAGAATGGGATTTTATTCATGACACACTCCACTATTTTAAACTCCCTCCAAAACTTATAAAACTCATAATGTCATGTATCACTACCACTTCAATATTTGTCTTAATCAACAGTCAACCAACAAATATTTTTGCCCTTCACGAGACATCCATAAAGGCGGCTCTTTATCTCCTTATATCTTTATATTATTCATGAAAATTTTATCTTGGAAATACACATCGATGTAGACCACCTCATATGGCACTGTATCAAAATATCAAGACATGGACCTCCTATATCACAACTACTATTCAATGATGACATTACAATTACCTCTAAACTAACCAATAAGAGCACGAACTCTATTATAGACACCCTTAATCTCTTTACCAAATTTTCAAGCTTGACTATTAATTACACTAAATCAAAAATATTCTTCTGAAAAATTACTACCAAGGAAGATGTCACGACCCCAAATCCGGTCGTGATGGCGCCCAGCACACTGCTAGGCCAGCCCGACCAATCAACAATAACCACGGAGCCACAAGCTCACTTTATCCAATTTAAACACAACAGTGATAGACATTTTTAAAACAGGGAACCAAGTCCCAACATGTGCCAACTCCCATAGACCGAAGGGTCAAGAGTCATGAGCCTCTACAGAGTATACAAAGTGTAAATAGTGAATATAACTGTGCACAAGTGTGGGATGATCGGAACAAAATACAGACAAACTGGAGAATCAGGTCCTGCGAACGCTGGCAGCTACCTCGACCGTCCAAAAGCACTCCCGAGCCGCAATGGAATCAGCTCTGCTGTAATGTACCTGGATCTGCACACAAGGTGCAGGGAGTCGGGTGTGAGTACTTCCAACTCAGCGGTAATAAAAGTAAATAATGCTGAAGGGAAGAAAACCACGCAATGCACTATCTCTTGCTACACAATACAGAACTATCATTAAACTTCAAAACACTATCACTTTATTTCTTTTCAGCATATGTGAGTAGATTATTAGAAATCCAAAGTTTTAGCTACTTTCTTTCATTATAACATACCAATACCTGGGAAAATCTCAAGCAGTGCAAGTCAGCACTCAAATCAGCCTCTCGGGCTCAGCACTCCTTAACAATTTATACCAGGAGATCCGGTCAATAAAGCAACAAATGCACATGTGCCAGTAAAGTATGAGTGCTAAAATGTTATGCCACGTAGTACACGTAAACCAATCTATGTATGCCATGCAATTCATATGACTGCTACGGCGTGTAGCCCGATCCAATTTGGGTACCCGTGCTCACTGTGGGGGTTCGGACTCCGGAGGGGCTCCTACAGCCCAAGCACAATATTAATATCACACCTGCTGCGGCGCGCAGCCCGATCCATATACCACTGCGGCGTGCAGCCCGATCCATGCATGTGTATGCATATGCTCATATGAATGTCATGCCCTAACATATGGCCCTCGGCCCTAATCAGTTTAACAGATAATCAAGAAAACCCTACGGGCAACAATATCACATTAGCTCACAACAAAAATGTTATTAAGACCTTGTTCAAGTTTTTCATAACCTTATAAAAATGCTGAATAGCAAATATTCCATTTTAAACCTTAAATTTAGAATAAAATATGCATAGTGTTATCAAAACAGTGATATCAATCCTTGAAGGATTCAAATAATTGGCACGAAACCCAAACATGATAATTAGTCCAATTCATTTTAACAATTAGGCGTTATTATTTATTACGTGGGACGGACCAAGTCACAATCCCCAATGGTGCTCTACCCCACGCCCGTTATCCGGCGTGCAAGTCACCTCGACACAGCACTAAGATGTGCAAGTCCGGGGTTTACTAACCCTCGGGACATCATTTACAAGTATTACCCACCTCGAACCGACGAAAACTCATGCCCGCGATGCCTTAGCTCCTCGAACCGGCATCCACGCACGTCAAAACTAGTCAAAATCGGTACAAATATATCAAAATAGGCTAATGGAACATAACCCAATCGAAAGAACTCGAAAAATATCAAAAATCACGAAATTTGGCAAAACCCGAGCCCCGGGCCCACATCTCGAAAAATTCTGAAATTCACATTCGGAATCCTCATCTCGCCACGAGTCCGTACATATCAAGAACTCCCAATTCGGACCACAAATGGTCCTTCAAATCCTAAATTTAAGGTTTTTGCTCCAAGCCCTATTTTCTTAATTTTTAGCTATAGATTCATGAATTCCATGGATGATTCTTGTATAAAAACATGTATTTAACTCATAAAACTTACCTCCAACGATTCCCCATCGAAATCCCTTCAATTCCCGTCCAAAAGCTCTCAAGAACGGCCAAAAATGGTGGAAAAATGGGTTGTTTTCGCGATTGAAATGTTTTTAACATTCTGTCCGGTACTGTAGCTAACACTATGCGATCGCATCAGAGCATTGCGATCGCATAGAACAAACTCTCCGGGCACTGTAGCTAACACTATGCGATTGCATAGAACAAAATCCTGGGTACTGTAGCTAACACTATGCGATCACATTAGATCTCATGCGGTCGCTTAGAACAAAATTCTCAGGCACTGTAGCTAACTCTATGCGATTACATAGAACAAATCCCTGGGTACTGTAGGTAACATTATGCGATCGTATAGAACAAAATCTTAGATACCGTAGCTAACACTATGCGATCGCATTAGAGCATTGCGATCGCATAGAACAAAATTTTGGGTACTTTAGCTAACCCTCTCTCAACTCAAAAATTCCCGTTAGCCATCTGAAATCACCCCGAGGCCCCCGGGACCTCAATCAAAGCCACAAGTATATCACATTACCTCATTCAAACTTGCTCATAACATAAAAACACCATCCTAAACATCAAAATCACCAATTACACACTAATTCAAGCCTAAGTTTCTTCAAAATTTTCGAATTGCTCATTCAATCAAAAACCCGACCAAACGACATCCGAATGACCTGAAAATTTGCAGGCATATCCAAAATCACCTAACGGAGCTACTGCAACTGTCGGAACTCCATTCCGACTCCGGATCAAAATCTCACCTACCGTTCGGATTTCGCCAAAATTCAACCTTAGCCAATTCAAGCCTAAAACTACACCGGACCTCCAAATTCAATTCGATTGCTCTCCTAAGTCATAAATGATCCCCCGAAACTAGTCGAATCATCAGAATCCGATTCCGAGCACTCTAACTCAATAGTCAACTCTAGGTTGACTTTCCATATTCAAACTTCCTTCAAATATGCTATTTGCTTCATTTTCAATTCAATTCATTCCTAACTCATTCGATAGGTTCTAATACTGATATAAAAGCATAAGATATGTAAATGCAACATAAAAAATATTCTTCTGAAAAATTACTACCAAGGAAGATAGAGCCAGCGTTACACAACTATTCGATATGAAGGAAGGTATAAATTGGCGAATACCTTGGTCACCCTATTTTTAAGACAGAACAAACCCCAAATCACTTCCAATACTTACTTGACAATTTTAAAATCAAGCTAGCCTTACGGAAAAACAACTTCCTATCAATGGAAGGACGCACTACTTTAATCAAAGCTATACTTAACTACCTGCCTAATCATGTTATACAAATAATTAAAATACCCAATAATGATATTAACATGCTTGAACGTTATCAAAAATTTTTCTATGGGGCACTACACCTCATAAACGCAAATTGCACCTTATTAAATGGGTTACTGTATAATTACTTAAAGCAAATGGGGCTTGGGTATACAAAATCTCCAACATAATAAAAATGCATTACTAGGATCCCTAGCGTGAAGACTTTTCCAATCACCATCCTCACACTGTGCTAAAATAATTCTTTTCAAATACTTAACAACTACTAAGTCAAAAAATATGTCCTCTAATTGGAAATTTATCACTCTTGGGTGGTCCTCTTGTCAACTACGACTAAGGTGGCATCCCTCCAATTGAAAACACATTAGTTTCTGGAATTACCCTGGCAAGATACTAACTTAATCCTTAGAAATTCAATTAAAGGTCCTCTACCACAGAACGATCACTCTTCATCAATCTCCAATTACCTAACATATAATGCCATCAATACTCAAATAATTATATTTGAATTTCCTCATAATATACAACAACTTATTAACAAATACTATAAATCTACCATCACAAACCCTACCACCTTTGACCAAATTTATTGGGGCATAACATCTACTGGCCTATTCACAGTTAAATCAATTTACCGCAAATTAGACTCCTATGAATCAACCACCTCCTTCCAATTGTTATGGAAACTACAGTTACCACAAAAGATCAAACACTTATGGCTCATGAGCCATTATCGGCTGTGTACTTTAAGTTATCTCCATAACATCCAAGTTGCCCCATATGCACAATGCTCCATCTACCATACACATGAGAAATCAATCACCCACTTATTCTTTTTCTGCCAACATGCAAAATGCTCTCGGAAAGCTTGCACATTACCTTTCTAATGCAAATTTAGATAGATTACATGTTAATACTTCCTATACATTATCCCAACTCATTTAGCAAATAACTAATCCTAGACAATAACTCCCTCCCTTGGGGCATAACGGCCCCCCCCCATATTTTAATACCCTTCACACTTTGAAATTTATGAAAACTAGGAATTAAACTATTTTTTATGGTAAATATGCTCCGCTAGACCCCACTCACATATTAAGCCATGCTGCAGAATTCATTTACTTAGGCATCATCCATAAGAACACCCTATCACATAAATTACACATGCATATCAATGGGAACCCCCCAAATACTAGTTCCTTTAAACTTAACTCAGATGGTGCCTGTAACATTGCCAATAAAAAATATGGCTTTGGGGGAGTAATTCGAGACTCCTCTAATATATGGTTACTAGGATACATGGGTTCACGTCTTATGGGAAATATTATCTACATGGAACTTACGGCATTACAGGAAGGATTAAGGTTCGCCCTCCAATATAATTTCACACCACTAGAGGTTAATATGGACTCCACATAGGTAATATCATCCTTTCTTTCACATAATCCACATTACTCATCTTTGATTGCTGAATGCAGGTACCTACTATACCTTTTGGGTAGTCCTTGGGTGACGCATATCTATAGAGAGCAGAATCAAGTGGCAGATCAATTGGCCAAACAAGGCACTATATATCCATGCAAACCTCAACTTTTGGAGGCGCCTCTTTTTGCAATGCACATGTACATTGAAGATCAACGTGGAACACTCTATCAACATTCCACAACTGCAAACAACACTTTGGGACACACATTTGTTTTTACATATATTATCCCAAGCTATGTCAAACACTTGTATGGGTACACAAAGATATTTTTTAAATTTTGTACCTCAGTTTGCTCCTTGTACTTCTCCCTAATATATAATATATGCATCTTTTATTGACCAAAAAATAAGTGAAAAACTGAAGGAAATCAAACATTATTTTGGAAACTATCATCATCACTAAATGATTTTGAACGAAGCATGCATGGAAGTGAGGCTTAAATCACATGTCATCCACAAAAAAGACATTCAAATTCATTGGGTCGGTTATTCAAGGGGATGGGGAGATAAACAAGGATGTCACACACCGTATAAGAGTGGGTGGAGGAAATAGAGATTCACATCTCGGTCTTGCGTGACAGAAAAGTGCCACCGATACTTAAAAATCAGTTTTATAGAGCGGTAATTATACTGGCCATATTGTATAGGGTTAAGTGTTGGTCAGTTAAGAACTCACATACCCAGAAGATGAAAGTAGAAGAAATGGAATTGTTGAGATGGATGTGCAGGCAAACTAGGATGGATAAGATTCGCAATGAAGATATTTGGTACAAAGTTGATGTGGCTCCTATGGATGCCAAGATGCGGGTGTTTACTCCCAAATGCACATGTAAGTATGTACGTGGTCGACTAGTAATATAATGATAAGTTGAGTGTCGAACCCACAGATATTTGTGTAAACTACTCACGAAATTACTAAAATTATTATTCAATCCACCTAGGTAAATAAATATGATTCTGAAATTGGACATATAAACTGGTATCTAGCTGTTCTTGTTAGTTAAACTCTGAATTTGGATCAATTTAATCTAAAAGGAAATGAGTGGTTTAAGTTTAAACTGTATTATCGTCTAGCTTCACTTAAAATGACTTATCTTTAGATTTGTTTTAGACTTCTGTGACTGTTAATAACTCAAGCATGTTCAGTTAATGTTTCAACACTGTTTTCCTTCAGTCAAAATAAGTGACAAAATAAGTCATGCGACTAAGATTGTGATAATTACCCAAGTATCTAAATCTGATATATAGAATAATAATACTAATACAAAATTCTATCTTAGAATGTTCAATTAGTTATTAGGATATGAAATTAGTAGTGATTGAGATGTAACTTGGTACCTTTTTGAAATAATATGATTTTTACTGACTTTCTCTATCATTCGAAAAACATTTGCTCAAACACTGTTTTGAAGTTGCTAGCCTGTTCTCTATTTCGTTCATTTACTCTGGGCCTAGTCATGAATATATGCCCAGGTTTCATTAACGTAACATCTGAGTTCTCAAGTAGAGACAGTAGTACATATTGGAAAAACCTTAATAAAATAGAAAATATAGAATACTTAGGAAAAACCTTAATAAAAAAAAACAAAGACGAGCCTCGCTAAATCACAAAAATATAGTTGCGGGGCCCTCCATAATTTCTTATGAAAACGTTAGAAATTGCAAACACCGTTTAGCAAATTCCACGGTCTCTCCCAAAATTAACAAGACGTAGACATCGTAGGGCACGATTTATAATAAATATACATTCCTAATACGAGTGCACATTTATGTGGCTCAAATATCAAATCCCGGCGAAGCTGACATGCACTAAAGTCACAGGCGTACTGGTTGCGGTGTGAATCAAAATGTGTTTTCGTGACGTCACAAGTCTTTAAAAATAACAAAGCGTGACATTTAAAACGTTTGTAAAATTGAAGCATATAAAGAAACCAGATAAGACAAATACAGCAGTTGAGCGATCGTGCTAGAACCACGGAATCCGGGAGTGCCTAACACCTTCTCCCGGGTTAACAGAATTCCTTATTTGGATTTCTAGTTTCGCGGAATGTTAAAACAGAGTCATAATATTCTCGGATTTAGGATTAAACCGGTGACTTGGGACACCATTATCTTCCCAAGTGGCGCCTCTGAAATTTAAATAAATCCCGTTTCGATTGTCCTTAAAGTGGAAAAACTCCTTCCCTGTTATTATTATTATATCCCTTCTTGGGTTGTATTAGTAAATAGCGGGGTATACTTATATTTAAAAGTAGTAAAAAAGGGAGGTGTGACAATAATACCCCGCCAAACCAAGGAAACTCCGGATCTCCGTAGCTGAGGACGGTCTAGGCCAACTCTGCACCGCCTCTATCTTATTCGGGTCAATCTGAATACCATCACAAGACACCACATGACCTAGAAAATCTACAGACTCGAACCAATACTCGTAGTTGGAGAACTTCACATACAATTTCTCCTCCCCCAACCTCTGCAATACAATTCTCAAATACTGAGCATGCTCCTCCTGGCTACGAGAGTACACCAGGATGTCATCAATAAACACAATCACGAAGGAATCCAGATATGGTCGGAACACGCTGTTCATCAAGTGCATGAATGCGGATGGGGCATTGGTCGGCCCAAAAGACATCACAAGAAACTCATAGTGCTCTTACCTCATCCTAAAGGTTGTCTTCATAATATCAGAATCTCTAATCTTCAGCTGGTGATAGCCTGAACGAAGATCAATCTTTGAGAACACCCTCGCTCCCTGGAGCTGATCAAATAAATCATCAATGCGCGGTAGAGGATACTTGTTCTCACTGTTACCTTGTTCAATTGTCTATAGTCAATACACATCTTCATAGAGCCATCTTTCTTCTTAACAAACAACACCGGTGCACCCAACAGTAACACACTAGAGAAAATGAATCCCTTATCCAAAAGCTCTTGAAGTTGTTCTTTCAATTCCTTCAACTCAGCTGGTGCCATACGATAAGGAGGAATAGAAATGGGCTAAGTGCCCGACACAAAATCAATACCAAAATCGATATCCCTGTCCGGTGGCATGCCCGACAGGTCTAATGGAAACACATCTGGGAAGTCCCTCACAATGGGCATAGAATCGATACTATAAGTCTCAGCTCCAACATCCCTCACAAATGCCAAATACGATAAATACCCATTTTCAACCATTCTTTAAGCCTTTAAGAATGAAATCACGCGGCTAGGGACATAATCAAACAAACCTTGCCACTCAATCTAAGGAATACCAGGAATAGCCAATGTAACGATCTTGACATGACAGTCCAAAATAGCATGGCACGGGATAGCCAATCCATGCCCAAAATCACATCGAAATGTACCATACCCAGCAATAGTAAATCAACTCGGGTCTCCAGACCCCCAATAGAAACAATACAGGATTGATAGACGTGATCAACAACAACCGTATCACCTACAGGGGTGGATATATGAACAAGCAAGGCAAGAATACCACGGGTCGTACCCAAATGATGTGCAAAATAAGAAGACACGTACGAATATGTAGACCCGGGATAAAAAAAAATAGAAGCATCTCTGTGAGAAACTGAAATGATACCTATAATCACTGCATCTTAAACAACATCATCTCTCCTATTAGGAAGTGCATAAAAACGTGCTTGACCACCACTCAATCTCTCCTCACTCCTGGGGCGACCTCTAGAAGACTGACCTCCACTCCTACTTGCCTGGGATGGTGTTGAAGTAGATGGAGCTGAAGAGGAGGGCTGATCCCTCTGCTGATACCTACCCCTGCAAAGTCGAGGACTCTACCTCCTAATGTGGCCAAACATGCCACACTCAAAATAACTGCCCGTCGCTGGAGAAGGGGACTGAAGGGAACCCCTTGCCGTAGATGAACCCTGGGCTGAAGAAGAAGGTGCTGAACTATGAGTTGGGAGGGCGCTGAGTGAAGACTGGCCTTACTAAAAACCCTGACGACCATGGCCGAAAGAAGCTCCACTATGCTTTGGGCGACCTGAATGAGGAGGTCTTGATGAACGACCTCTGCCCTAATGAAACAGACCCACAGATGGAGCACCACTATAACTACCCAAACCTCGAGGCGTCTTAGCCTCCCTCTCCTCTCACTCACGGTGATGATCTGGTGTGCCATATCCACAACCACCTCAAAAGACACTGCCACTACTCTCTCCCTGGTCATCAAGATACGAATAGAATAGTTGAGGCCATCTATGAACCTCCTGATCCTCTCCTGATCTGTCAGGATCATCCAAATAGCATGCTTGGACAACTGAGTATACCTCAACTCGTACTGAGTCACTGTCAAATCACCCTGCAATAAGTAAAGGGTATTTCCCCTGCAGGCCTACACCTCTCAAAATCCTCTCAAATGAATGCTGGTCCTAAAAATTAGAATGCAGTAAAAGAAACCCCACTAGACTCAAGAATCCCGGCTGTACGCAACATCCTCTAACACTTGTCCAAGAATCACTGGGCATCCTCGCCCTCAGTACCACTAAATGTAGGCGGCTGAAGTCTGCCAAAGCTATCTAATCGACGCTACTCGTCGTCAAGCTTCACCAGAACAACATACCATGGGGCTGGCGCAGCTGGAACAACCGGTTCAACTACTTGAGCTGGGACTGCCTCTGGCGTATGAAGTCTATGCACATCCTGCTCTGGTGTGCGAGCTGTGGGGGTCTGATGGCCACCCCGGTCTAAGATGTCGCTGCTGCAGTAGTAGCTGAAATTACCTGAGCCAACCCAGTGCAAATAGATAATATCTGGACCAATGCCACTTGAAGGCCAGGAATAACAATAGGCATTGCCAGTTCCTGAGCGGGTACTGCTAGAGCCTCAACCACTAGGGGGTGATCCTGAATAGGGACAACAAGTGGGTATACTGGCACTGCCCGTGCCGCTCTACCACGACCACGACCACGGCCTCTAGCTGGTGGCATTGGTGGTTGTCCACCTCATCCCGTAGCATGCGTCCTCGCCATATGCGAGAGAATAGAATACATAAGTTCAATTTTTGGATCAACAAAATCGCACAAAAGAGTTCAAGAATATGAAGTGTTTCCTAAAAGGTTTGCAGCCTCCCGAAGATAAATACAGACATCTCTGTACTGATCCGCGAGACACTACTAACCGGCTCAAGACTCATGAGTCCTAGTAACCTAGGCTCTTATATCAACTTGTCATGACCCCAAAACCCGGTAGTGATAGCACCCAGCACATTGCTAGGCTAGCCTGACCAACCTTTCAAAATACCGAGCTACCAGCTCTCACTTTTTTTTAAAAGCATTAACAGTGATAAGAAAAATACAAGATCTAGAATAAACTGTGAAAATATCCCAAAATAGCATAATACTACCTAAAAATTTGGGTTTATGAGTCAGAAGCCTCTACCAATAGTGTCACAATAATACTGAATACATAAGTGTATGACAAAATGCAGAAAATCAAAGAAAAGGGTTAACAAGGAAAGTCGGGTCCTGCGGACGCCAAGCAGCTACCTCGATAGTCCGTAAATGAGCTTTGGAGCACCTGGGAAGTCAGCCCTGCTGTGATGAACCTGGATCCGCACACAAGGTGCATGGAGTAGTGTGAGTACTTCCAACTCAGTGGTAATAAGCACGGTTAAAGACATCGAAGGTAAAATTATCCA
The DNA here is from genome assembly GCA_032618575.1 of Nicotiana noctiflora. Lineage (NCBI taxonomy): Eukaryota > Viridiplantae > Streptophyta > Magnoliopsida > Solanales > Solanaceae > Nicotiana > Nicotiana noctiflora. Next base: position 106,724 of record JASVEL010013123.1, read on the forward strand.
ATAAACCACTTAGTAAAGCTATATAATACCTCTTTTATCATTTTCAGCAGTATAAGTGTCAGAATAAGCAATCACAGCTAAACAGTACAATAAATATGTCTAAATGCAATGCAGATGCATGAACATGACCGCTACAGCGCATAGCCCGATCCACTTGGGTACCCGCGCTCACTGTGGGGATTCAGACTCTGGAGGGACACCTACAGCCCAAGAAAAATATCAATGATATGCTGTGGCGTGCAACCCGATCCACTACCAGTCCAGCTACATGCAATGCAAGCCTCACAGGCATAATAATTTATCATTTTGAATTCCTTTTTAACAGTGATAATAGAAATTAGTGTTCAGAAATACCAGAGTTTGGAAAATTATTTTAGACAGTGTTTAGCTCAGGACTGATATCATGATAACATGATATAATCGTAGAAGTAATAATAACGATCCTCACGGGATCCAAATAACTGGCTCACAGCCCAAATATAACCACAACAATCCAAGTATGAGGTTTACCAGCTCATTTACAGCCATCAACACAGTGTAATACTACACAGTCGGACTAAGCCATAGTCCCCAAAAACAATCAACCCCGCACTCACAGTAGAGTACGTGTCTCGCCTCAATACAGCATCACATAGTGATATACCGGGGTTTCAAACCCTCAGGCCATCATCCACACCCATTACTCACCTCGAACCGGCTCAAAAACTAGTCCGCAATGCCCTTGCCACGAGAATCAACCTCCACGGGTGGCGAATCTGATCAAAACCAATAGTAATACATCAAAATAAGCTAAAGGAACATAACCCAATTGAAATAGCTCAAATTACACCCAAAAACAGAAAGTTGCCAAAACCCAAGCCCCGAGCCCGCTTCTCGAAAAATGATGAAATCCACATTTTCAGAATCCTTGTCTCTCCACGAGTCCATACATATAAAATTTATCAAAATCGAAGTCCATTTGCTCATTCAAATCATCAATTTTCTATTTCTTAGGCTTAGAGCAAAATCCTCAATTTTTACACCTTAATTCCTCCATTTTCAGAGATTAATTCCATATTTTATCAATATAATAACATAATTTTGGTCCAAGAGTCCTTACCTGATGATACTCCACAATTTCCTCTTCAAAGTAGCCCAATTCTTCTCTTAGTTCGAAGCCCCAATTAATTTTAACACTACTGAATTTCGAATTAGCTGAAGCCTTAAACCTATTGTCGCTTTCACTTCTACGACTCATAAGCTGCTTTGGAGGTTTCGGTTCTACGACCGCCTGATCACTTCTGAGGTATTCCTCTTAAACTCCCACACCGCTTCTGCGGTTAGAAATTCGCTTCCGCGACCTCGCATACGCGGACAATGTTTCGCTTCTGCGGAACCTCCCAAGCTGACTGGAACATTCTAGTATCATTAACGGTGGAAAATCCCATAGTTGAGCTATTTGGAGTCGAATAATCATAGCAAGGGCGTGATTTCAGGTTGACTTGCACTTGTTCGAGGTAAGTGTCTTGTCTAACCTTGTGTGGGGGACTTTGTCTCTTACGATGTGATATTTGGTAATTGAATGCCTTGTTCGTGAGGTGACGAGTGCGTACTTGAGCTAATTGTTGAAAACCCAAATTTTTACTTAAAATATTTGACCTCAATTTCTTTCGCATTTGCCTTATTCTACTTGCTATTGTAGCCTGTCCTAGTATAAAAAAGCACGCTTAGTGGAATTACTTGCCTATTTGCTTAAACTTCCTTATTCGTACACTGTGAAGCATATTAGGCTAGGATCTACTATTATTTTCCATGAGTTTGGTAATTATTTGACATTTTGAGTTGTTGTTGTATTGATGTACTTCACTTCTGAATATTCTCTGATTGTGGTTGTGCATTCAAATTTGGGACTATGGGACGACATCGCAGGAGCTTCCCCTGCAGGTGCAGTGTTTTAAGACTGAGAGTGCGGGATACTAAGAGATCCCTGGCATAGAAATGATTATATGGAGGATAGCAGGAGATCCTTGGGATACCAAGATATCCCCAAATTATTATTGTAGATGCCAAGAGATCCCAGAATTATTATTGAGGATACCAAGAGGTCCTAGAATTATTATTGAGGATACCAAGAGATCCTCGGGATACCAAGAGATCCCCGAGTTATTATTGAGGATACCAAGAGATCCTAGAATTATTATTGAGGATACCAAGAGATCCTCGGGATACCAAGAGATCTTCGAACGATTTATTGAGGATACCAAGAGATCCTCGAGATACAAAGAGATCCCGAATTATTATTGTGGATACATTATTCATGATATTTAGTTTTAATTATAAATTTTCCGCAATTGTTATCACTTTCGAAATGTGTTTGGCTTACATGGTCGCGAAGACTATGTACCGTCTTGATGTGTTCACAATTGGTGAACTAGGGTCGTGACAGACACACATATTTTTGTTTACATATGTTGTCCCAAACTATGTCAAACACTTGTATGGGTACACAACGATATTTTTGTAATTATATGCCTCAGTTCGCTCCTTGTACTTCTCCCTAATATATAACATATGCATCTTTTATTAACCAAAAAAATATTTAAAAAACTCAATAAAATCATATATAGTTTTGAAACTATAATCATCGCGAAATGATTCCTAGGGAAGCATGCATGGAAGTGAGGCATGAATCATATGTCATCCACAAAAGAGATAAATTCAAATACCTTGGCTCGATTATTCAAGGGGTTGTGGAGATAAAGGAGGAAGTCACACACCGTATATGAGTGGGTGGAGGAAATGGATATTAACATCTGGGTCTTGTATGACAAGAAAGTGCCACTAATACTTAAATATAAATTTTATAGAACGGTAATTAGACCGGTCATATTGTATGGGGTTGAGGGTTGGCCAGTTAAGAGCTCACATGCCCAGAAGTTGAAAGTAGCAGAAATGAGAATGTTGAGGTGGATGTTCAGGAAAAGTGGAATGGATAAAATTCAGAATGAAGATATTCGGGAGAAGGTGAATGTGGCTCCTATGAATGCCAAGATGTGGGAAGCGACACTTAGGCGTGCGGAGGAGAAGCTCGAATGTCCTGGTAAAAAGATGTGAGCGGTTAGTTTTGGCGGGTACGAGAAGAGGCAAAGGGCAACCTAAGAAATATTGGGAGAGGTGATCAGATAGGACATGACATGGCTTCATATTTACGAAGATATGACCCTTGATATGAATATGTGAATATCGCGCACTAGGGTTGTAGGTTAGGAGGTGGTTGAGCATTTTTTTTATTTCTACTTCATAATGGTGTGAGGCTAGTTTGATAGAGTTTTGTCTCCGACTGCTAGTGGGTAATTGCATTTGCACTATTCTCCATTTTTATTGTATCGAACTTTATTTAGTGGTTATTGTTATTGCTTTTCATCTATTTTCTGGTTCTTATGATGCTGTCATTATTTCTTGGTAGTACTGATATAATGTTCCCCTTCGTCGTCTTGAACCGAGGGTCTTTCGGAAACATCTTCTCTATTCCCCGGGTAGGAATAAGGTCAACATACTCATTATCCTCCCTAGAGCCCACGTATAGAATTTTATTGGGTTGTTGTTGTAGTAGTATTTTGGTTTTTGATGAACTTCGAATTCACTGTCTCACTATCCATTGAAAAGGAAAGATCAAGGAAAAAGATAACATCTTTTAAATAAGTTAAAATTTAGCAGCATATTAAGTGGAGAAAATTAAATTTTGATTAAGGAATATGTATGGTGGACCATAAAGAAAATCAATCCTTAAATCAATTTAATCTAGAGATAGAAAAAGGAGGTGAAAGAAAGTTAAGTGATTATTTCGTCACATCTTTAACTGTCTGAGTTCTTTAAGATAATTGGACTAGCATTTCGATGTTAACATCAAATTAAATGGTCTAGGGTAAGATACTCTCTACTAGATTATCCTATATTTTGAGAAAATTCACAAGTCCTAATCAAAGGGGAATTGTGAAAACGAGACTTATTTTCAAAACAAAGATAACTATCTTATTGATTAATATAAATGGTTTTGTCAAGTATATTAAGAAGTACAAAAAGCAATATTGTTAACGAAAATTAATTCAGAAATTACTTGATGAACAAAAATAGGCTTTATTTTTCTAATGATGTCACTATCTTTGGTGATATGTTGGTTACTATTAATATGAGGTAAGAGTTGGCCTAACTAGTCATAGAGTTAATTAGTACTTAGTAGATACAAGTCTATAAGTGGATAGGAGGAAATTATTGGTGAGATATGCTATGTAAACAAGAGGTGAACCTACTAGTTATAGTGAGATATGCTTCATCAAAACTGAATGTTGGAAAGAAGTGCTCCAACATAACTACACACAAGTTAAAATTACTGAAGTACTTCAATCATTCCAACCCTTTAAAGCACCAGGCTCCGATGGGTTACACCCGTACTTCTTCCAGTAATACTAGCCCCAAGTTAAATAAAAATTTGTTACCCTTTGTGAGGATATTTTTAACACTCAACAAATCCCTTCAGAACTTAATAAACCTACCTTTGTCTCATTCCTAAAACTAAACAACCTTCATTAATCACTCAAGACAGACCAATTAGTGTTTGCAATATACTCTACGAATTAATCACTAAAATAATTATCAAACGCATAAAACCTTTCCAAATCAACATTATTAGTCCTGAACAATCAGCTTTCCTACCTCATCGAAGAGCTTCTGATAATGCAATTATAGTACAAGAGATTATATATCATTTTAGAAAGAAACGAGGAACACAATCATCCTTCTTGCTAAAATTGGACTTAGAAAAATCCTTTGATAAGTTAGAATGGGATTTTATTCATGACACACTCCACTATTTTAAACTCCCTCCAAAACTTATAAAACTCATAATGTCATGTATCACTACCACTTCAATATTTGTCTTAATCAACAGTCAACCAACAAATATTTTTGCCCTTCACGAGACATCCATAAAGGCGGCTCTTTATCTCCTTATATCTTTATATTATTCATGAAAATTTTATCTTGGAAATACACATCGATGTAGACCACCTCATATGGCACTGTATCAAAATATCAAGACATGGACCTCCTATATCACAACTACTATTCAATGATGACATTACAATTACCTCTAAACTAACCAATAAGAGCACGAACTCTATTATAGACACCCTTAATCTCTTTACCAAATTTTCAAGCTTGACTATTAATTACACTAAATCAAAAATATTCTTCTGAAAAATTACTACCAAGGAAGATAGAGCCAGCGTTACACAACTATTCGATATGAAGGAAGGTATAAATTGGCGAATACCTTGGTCACCCTATTTTTAAGACAGAACAAACCCCAAATCACTTCCAATACTTACTTGACAATTTTAAAATCAAGCTAGCCTTACGGAAAAACAACTTCCTATCAATGGAAGGACGCACTACTTTAATCAAAGCTACACTTAACTACCTGCCTAATCATGTTATACAAATAATTAAAATACCCAATAATGATATTAACATGCTTGAACGTTATCAAAAATTTTCCTATGGGGCACTACACCTCATAAACGCAAATTGCACCTTATTAAATGGGTAACTGTATAATTACTTAAAGCAAATGGGGCTTGGGTATACAAAATCTCCAACATAATAAAAATGCATTACTAGGATCCCTAGCGTGAAGACTTTTCCAATCACCATCCTCACACTGTGCTAAAATAATTCTTTTCAAATACTTAACAACTACTAAGTCAAAAAATATGTCCTCTAATTGGAAATTTATCACTCTTGGGTGGTCCTCTTGTCAACTACGACTAAGGTGGCATCCCTCCAATTGAAAACACATTAGTTTCTGGAATTACCCTGGCAAGATACTAACTTAATCCTTAGAAATTCAATTAAAGGTCCTCTACCACAGAACGATCACTCTTCATCAATCTCCAATTACCTAACATATAATGCCATCAATACTCAAATAATTATATTTGAATTTCCTCATAATATACAACAACTTATTAACAAATACTATAAATCTACCATCACAAACCCTACCACCTTTGACCAAATTTATTGGGGCATAACGGCCCCCCCCCATATTTTAATACCCTTCACACTTTGAAATTTATGAAAACTAGGAATTAAACTATTTTTTATGGTAAATATGCTCCGCTAGACCCCACTCACATATTAAGCCATGCTGCAGAATTCATTTACTTAGGCATCATCCATAAGAACACCCTATCACATAAATTACACATGCATATCAAAGGGAACCCCCCAAATACTAGTTCCTTTAAACTTAACTCAGATGGTGCTTGTAACATTGGCAATAAAAAATATGGCTTTGGGGGAGTAATTCGAGACTCCTCTAATATATGGTTACTAGGATACATGGGTTCACGTCTTATGGGAAATATTATCTACATGGAACTTACGGCATTACAGGAAGGATTAAGGTTCGCCCTCCAATATAATTTCACACCACTAGAGGTTAATATGGACTCCACATAGGTAATATCATCCTTTCTTTCACATAATCCACATTACTCATCTTTGATTGCTGAATGCAGGTACCTACTATACCTTTTGGGTAGTCCTTGGGTGACGCATATCTATAGGGAGCAGAATCAAGTGGCAGATCAATTGGCCAAACAAGGCACTATATATCCATGCAAACCTCAACTTTAGGAGGCACCGCTTTTTGCAATGCACATGTACATTGACGATCAAAGTGGAACACTCTATCAACGCTCCACAACTGCAAACAACACTTTGGGACACACATTTGTTTTTACATATATTATCCCAAGCTATGTCAAACACTTGTATGGGTACACAAAGATATTTTTAAAATTTTGTACCTCAATTTGCTCCTTGTACTACTCCCTAATATATAATATATGTATCTTTTATTGAACAAAAAATAAGTGAAAAACTCAAGGAAATCAAACATTATTTTGGAAACTATCATCATCACTAAATGATTTTGAATGAAGCATGCATGGAAGTGAGGCTTAAATCACATGTCATCCACAAAAAAGACATTCAAATTCATTGGGTCGGTTATTCAAGGGGATGGGGAGATAAACGAGGATGTCACACACCGTATAAGAGTGGGTGGAAGAAATGGAGATTCACATCTCAGTCTTGCGTGACAGGAAAGTGCCACCGATACTTAAACATCAGTTTTATAGAGCGGTAATTATACTGGCCATATTGTATAGGGTTAAGTGTTAGTCAGTTAAGAACTCACATACCCAGAAGATGAAAGTAGAAGAAATGGAATTGTTGAGGTGGATGTGCAGGCAAACTAGGATGGATAAGATTCGCAATGAAGATATTTGGTAAAAAGTTGATGTGGCTCCTATGGATGCCAAGATGCGGGTGTTTGCTCCCAAATGCACATGTAAGTATGTACGCGGTCGACAAGTAATATAATGATAAGTTGAGTGTCGAACCCACAAATATTTGTGTAAACTACTCACAAAATTACTTAAATTATTATTCTATCCAGCTAAAACCAAAGTCCAATAATATGATTGTACTATACTACAATACTAAATAATAACAAAATTATCACGTAACGAGCTGATTATTGTGTATTCAGTAGAGACAAGTATTCCAGGGTTGTGATCGATTCACCATTCATATTGTGTTCTAATTAACTCTCCATTTCATATAATTCACTCATGGTTGCTAATTAATCGATAAATGCTCTCATAAATTTTTCTGAAGTAATACTCACATATTCTCAATAGATTAACGCCTATATTCGTATGAAATCAATCTATTAAGATCACATTAAGATCACGATTTATAATTAAGCATGGTGACTTGGTATAATCCTATCCTATCCACAAATACGCGCTCCTTAAGGGTTAAGATCATGCCCTCTTCAATTCATCTCTAATCTAAACACAGCTTTCCTAAGCATAGCATAGATAGTAAATAGAACCTAATTGTTGGCCAAATAATTAAGCAATTAAACACAAAATTGAAGAAATAATCATATGTTGGTGAATTATAACCAATGTTAAGTTAATATCAAAAAATAATATTCATGGCTAAATCAAAACCCCAGAACAATGGGTGTTTAGCCACCCATGATGTAATCAAACAATCACATAAGTTTTGATTAATTAAAAATACTAGAAAAGATGAATAATTCCGAGTTGTTCTTTCTCCTCAATGTTTCTAGCGTGTATTTTTGCTCCAAAGTACGTCTCTCCTCCCAAAATTAGGCTTAATGTTCCATTTATACATGTTGGATAGGTCTAGGGTCGAATAAACCGTATCCAGGGCAAAATAGGCCAACGTCACATAACCTGCGCCAAGCGCCCTCCATAGCGCCCAAAAAAATTTCATACTGTTTCCAGCGCCACATGTGGCGCCAGGCGCTGCCTGTGGTGCTCAACTGGCTTCCCTTTCCGATTTGGTTCGTTTTAGCTTCAAATCTTGCACGTTTCACCCCTACTTGATCCTGAAGCATTACTACAAGTAAAAACACTTCAAATTAATAATAATCATAGCATTTAACTTCCCAAATTCACGAAACAAGAGCAAAATATGAGGCGATATAGACAAAAATATATATAATTTAAGGCAAACATCAACACCCCACACTTATACTCTTGCTTATCCTCGAGCAATTGCACAATCTAATAAACCCCCAACTACGTACGAAGTTCAATCGTAAAGGAGAACCCTAACTTTTGACCACACACTATACCCTTGACCACAATCAATACGGTACACAAGTATGAACACATGAAAATTCACATTCTTCCCGTTAAACATACCCAAGTATAATATTTCTATTCAATAAATTCCAACTACCTATTCGTCACCACCCAACCTCAACAATCAACTTGCAAACACTAAGCACCCTCAATTAATGCACTTACCTAACAAGAAAGTTTACAACATTACCAATCATTCATGAGGTTATGTGCCCTCACCAATAAACAAAAGAGTGAATGTAAAATGGTCCACACATTCAAATATTCTTTTGAACATAGATTAAGGACATCACACAATTGAACAAAATTCGCTCAATCTCTCAATGAATTCATATGCATCCCATGGTCGTACCATAAGCTTGCCCATAGTTGATATTAAGTTAAGCTAGCCAAATCTAGGATCAATTAGGACTTTTAAGATTGTAATGTAGGCTAAGAGACGCATATGATGCATTTAGAAATAGTGGCTAACCCTCCTAAGCACTTTAATACACAACATTCACAATTCAAGCACATCTTCTTCTCAACCATTTCACTTGATACATACAACTTAGCCTAAACACTTCTCTATTTTTCACTAGCATAAATCAATAAGAATTGAAGGTGTTTTATGTTTCTACATACTTTCACTATCATTTTAAAAAAAAATCCTTTTCCTTTTATTTTTCACACACTCCATACAATAAAGTTTATCGGCTAGTGACCTTTAATTTCAACTTTAGTGCACCAACGGCCCCTTCCATGGTTCCACTCAAAAGCTACTCCCCAATATCTCACCTTACTTCTTTTAGCGACTAAGTGCCTTAGAAGGTCAAGGTTCAATCAATATCAAATTAAGAACAAAATAGGGGATGGCTTGTAATGTGGGTGCCAAAGAAAAGGTGTTTTAGGCTCAAAGGGGCCAGCAACGGAAAAATTTATTTTTTGTGACAAGCACATCTATGATCAAGCAAGAAAATGCCTACGTCATCTCCTAGATTAGCACAACTTACAATTTTGTTTCAATTAACACACGGGGCAAGTTATAGACTACACAGGTATAGCATAAACAATCACAATTCCTCACCCACACGTTGCACATGACTCAATCAAGATGGTTCTATTGAACTCTCAAGTCAAGCAAGCACAATGAAATGAGAATATTAAGCAACCTTGCACTGTGTGGCATACAAGTTAAGCAACTAAGAAAATGCATCACAAAATAGGCTATTTATTTTACTTAGGCTTTACAATTCATACCAAATATACGGGAATATAGAATGTATGTCATAGCCTAATGTGCCATCATCAACCATGTCAATGAGTATCTCAGAATGACTCAGTTTCTTCCTAAACTACTCCTAAAAAGAAATTTATGTGCCCGGTTTGAGCTACATCCTTGGAAAAGAATCGGTTCCCAAAGAAAAATCAAGAAATACTACCTACCTATTATTTTAAAAAAAACTTTTTGGTGTTTTTAAATCAGAATTTTATCTCTCAAAAAAGTTTTCCAAAAGACCCATCGCCGGGAAAAGTACGAGCTTTTTCAACTTTTTTGCTTTTTTTCTCATTTAAAGAACCTAATACTACACCAGAACTAGTGGAAAACAAGAAAAAAATCAGAACAAGTTAATACAAAATATACATCTACAACACAGGTAGTATTCCTCCCACCCCACTCTTGAAGTATGCATATCCCTCAATGCAAGTAAACATGAAAAGAGGAGTAGGGTGAGAAGAAAAACTCCTTGTCAATCAGAGTCCACTCCCCCTAGCAGTGCTGGGGTCATCATCATCCAATCTGAAAGACACCAAAGTCAAAGGCCTTGTAGCACAATTTCCATCCTCATCCTTAGTATCTCAGCCTTTGGCAGTGTTAATGTCCTCAGACAAGTGAACGAGGCTGCCAGGTGCAATCCCCAAGATATCCTTAGACACACTGGAAAGGTCATCGTGCAAATACATGTGCTCCGGGTCTGTAGTTCCATCCCTGCTCATGAGTAGATTCAACGATTTATATTGTACCTATTGAAGTTTTCCTCTCGCTCCATTCACGTAGCAGGGCTGAGTTTTGACGATGTCTCCACTACATATGTGATGTCCAAATGCTCAGCCGGAGCCTCCACCACCTCATCGTGTTCGGGGTACTCTGGCATGTCTCAAGATAGCATATACTGAGTAAGTAGATTGCAAAAGAAGAATAGCCGATTCTGTCGCCCAAACCTCATGCGCTCCATCTCATTGAGCATGATCTCATCTACATTAATTGGTCGGCCGGTCATCATGGAGAAAATGAGACACACTCTAGCTCGAGTGTAGTCACTATTGTGCTCCGTCGTCATTAGTCTCACTTGCACAAAATTCTGCCACACTTTGGCAGTTGTATTGAAGTGTGAGCGTAACATACAGAGGTGATTGTTTCATTACTTCCGTATCCACTTAGCATTGGAATCTATGCCACAAAGAGTGTGACGTATGAGATTATATTTCGGCCTTCGGATCAAGCGTTGGAGCCTCCCTTAGGTTGGCATACGCAACCCCCAAATAGTCACACAAATGCTCCTTACCCCGCGACACATCTATTCCTCTTACACGTGAAGTGCACCATTTATAATTCTAGTTAACATACAGCTCTCGAACCATTCTCAGGTTGGCATGCCCCGGGCATTCCAAAAACTTGTCCATCTTTAAAGCTTGCTGCCTGTCAAGTATCTCTGAGAATTTTCCCCCTAAGGCTTCGGTGTTAATACTCATCTCAGAAATATACTGGCCAGATGGCACAAAGTCCCTGTGACATGCCTTAGATGCATCATTGACCAAATCTAAATGAGTCTTTGGCCTCGGTGGCATGGGTTGAGATCCTTCGGTGACCTGTTTGCCTTTGGGCTACTGTGAAGAGCTTTCACCTTGCTTGCATTTTTTGGGCACAGGAGAAGTGGTGGAGACCTTCCAATGACTTTGCCTTTTCTAGCACTATCATGAGCTATAGTATCCTGTAACACAATGAGCATGAATGTGAGAATGGTTCAAGAAATATGCCTAAGGTTGTTGTGCAAGTCATGAAAGGACCCTACACTTAAACTGAAGGCACAAGTACAAGTGTTGCACCTCAAAGCTCTGGGTACTCAAGACTTCCTCATGCTACACAATAGTGATTGATCATGGCAATATGAATTCACAACAAGGTAAGCAAAATGCATGTGGTATGGGCCTTTCACAACTACTAGACTATACCAAATTAGGCTAACTTACAAGATTCTACAACATACAACATATAAATTCAATGGTGTAAGAACATGTTCTTCGTCAAAGACACTTCCCCTAGCATGTAAAAGTATCCCTACACACCCCACACTTAGCCCAAATGCATACACAATTTCATCCGATCGCTTAGACTTCACCGGTGCAACAAAAATCCTCTTTCAAGAATTTAAAAAAACACAATATGGGCATGAAGTGTGTTCTTATAATTCAACAATGGTGGAACATGGCGGCCCTCCCAATTTTCAACGAAGTAGAGGGAATTCTAGTTTACTACTATGGATACACACCAAGCACACAAATTTTGACCAAAACAAATCACCACCATAAAAGATTTATAAGAACTACATGGGGAAAGGGTGCAAGAGAGAAATAAAAATTGAGGGAAATTTTTGTGAGGATGAATAGAGGAAGCAGGCGGAAGAAGAGGTGTTATTTTGTTTGGGCGTTCGCTTCTCAAGTATTTGAATGTTTGGGTTGTTTGTGTTTGGGTGGGTTTGTGTAAGGACATGGGTGTTAGAATTATTGCAAATGGTTATTTGGGTTGGGTTAAATGGATATGGGTTTAGAGCTACAATAAAAACGAAATTATAAAAAATTAGAAAACCCTACTTGGCAGCCCCCATCTCAGCGCCCGGCGCCCTTCCTGGTGCTAGGATTTTATTGCACACTATTTTTGGCGCCCCAAGTAGCACTGGGCACTGGCCTGGGCATTGTTCACGTTAATTTTTTTTGAAGAAATATCCCAATCCCCTGAGCCTTATATATACCCAATTTACAGTCCTACACCATTACATTTAAAATTTATATACCTATAAAGAAAATGCAATACTCTACCTATTATAAAAGAAAAATTAAGAAGTTAAGCTAGAAAAGCAATAAAAATTGGGTTACCTCCCAACAAGCACCTGATTTAACGTCCCGGCACAACGCAGAGTCTTGCTTACTGATCAGCGAGTATAACCTTGATCTTCTCATGATTTATCATTCCTCCCCACTAATGCTTGACTCTATGACCATTCACCAAGAATTACCTCTCATTATTTAAAGCTCGTAGCTCAATTTCACTATAAGGCATGACTGTTACCACCTCAAACGGACCTGGCCATCTCGACTTTAGCTTTCCAGGGAACAGTCGTAGTCCAGAATTAAATAATACCTATTGGCCTTGCTCGAAGTGACACAGGTTGCTATGCTTGTCATACAATATTTTTGTCTTTTCTTTCTATAGCTTAGAATTTTTATAAGAGTGCAGCCTAAACTCGTCTAACTCATTCAACTGTATAAGCTTTTTTGCGCTTCTAGCTTCAAGGTCCATGTGCAGCTCTTTAATGGCCCAGTATGCCTTGTGTTCTAGTTCAACGGGAAAATGACATGCTTTCCCATAAACCAGCTTATAAGGTGACCCTCCAATTGGCGTTTTATATGAAGTTCTATACGCCTATAGGGCATCATCCAACTTTGCAGCCTAATCCTTCCTATTTACACTCACCATCTTCTATAATATTTGTTTAATTTCTCTGTTTGACACCTCATTTTGCCCACTTGTCTGAGGATAATATGATGTAGAAACTTTGTGGCGAACTCCATATTTAGCTAGAGGGTTATTCAACAATCTATTGCAAAAATGAATCCCTTCATCACTGGTTAAAGCAGTGGAGTCCCAAATCTCGAGAATATATTCTTTTTCACGAAAGCAACTACCACTATGGCATCATAAATAACACATGCATATCAAAGGGAACCCCCCAAATACTAGTTCCTTTAAACTTAACTCAGATGGTGCCTGTAACATTGCCAATAAAAAATATGGCTTTGGGGGAGTAATTCGAGACTCCTCTAATATATGGTTACTAGGATACATGGGTTCACGTCTTATGGGAAATATTATCTACATGGAACTTACGGCATTACATGAAGGATTAAGGTTCGCCCTCCAATATAATTTCACACCACTAGAGGTTAATATGGACTTCACATAGGTAATATCATCCTTTCTTTCACATAATCCACATTACTCATCTTTGATTGTTGAATGCAGGTACCTACTATACCTTTTGGGTAGTTCTTGGGTGACGCATATCTATAGAGAGCAGAATCAAGTGGCAGATCAATTGGCCAAACAAGGCACTATATATCCATGCAAACCTCAACTTTTGGAGGCGCCTCTTTTTGCAATGCACATGTACATTGAAGATCAACGTGGAACACTCTATCAACATTCCACAACTGGAAACAACACTTTGGGACACACATTTGTTTTTACATATATTATCCCAAGCTATGTCAAACACTTGTATGGGTACACAAAGATATTTTTTAAATTTTGTACCTCAGTTTGCTCCTTGTACTTCTCCCTAATATATAATATATGCATCTTTTATTGACCAAAAAATAAGTGAAAAACTGAAGGAAATCAAACATTATTTTGGAAACTATCATCATCACTAAATGATTTTGAACGAAGCATGCATGGAAGTGAGGCTTAAATCACATGTCATCCACAAAAAAGACATTCAAATTCATTGGGTCGGTTATTCAAGGGGATGGGGAGATAAACAAGGATGTCACACACCGTATAAGAGTGGGTGGAGGAAATAGAGATTCACATCTCGGTCTTGCGTGACAGGAAAGTGCCACCGATACTTAAAAATCAGTTTTATAGAGCGGTAATTATTCTGGCCATATTGTATAGGGTTAAGTGTTGGTCAGTTAAGAACTCACATACCCAGAAGATGAAAGTAGAAGAAATGGAATTGTTGAGGTGGATGTGCAGGCAAACTAGGATGGATAAGATTCGCAATGAAGATATTTGGTACAAAGTTGATGTGGCTCCTATGGATGCCAAGATGCGGGTGTTTACTCCCAAATTCACATGTAAGTATGTACGTGGTCGACTAGTAATATAATGATAAGTTGAGTGTCGAACTCACAGATATTTGTGTAAACTACTCACGAAATTACTAAAATTATTATTCAATCCAGCTAAAACCAAAGTCCAATAATATGATTGTACTATACTACAATACTAAATAATAACAAAATTATCACGTAACGAGCTGATTATTGTGTATTCAGTAGAGACAAGTATTCCTGGGTTGTGATCGATTCACCATTCATATTGTGTTCTAATTAACTCTCCATTTCATATAATAAATGGTCTCATAGATTTTTCTGAAGTAATACTCACATATTCTCAATAGATTAACGCCTATATTCGTATGAAATCAATCTATTAAGAACGCATTAAGATCACGATTTATAATTAAGCATGGTGACTTGGTATAATCCTATCCTATCCACAAATTCGCTCTCCTTAAGGGTTAAGATCATGCCCTCTTCAATTCATCTCTAATCTAAACACGGCTTTCCCAAGCATAGCATATATAGTAAATAGAACCTAATTGTTGGCCAAATAATTAAGCAATTAAACATAAAAGTGAAGAAACAATCATATGTTGGTGAATTATAACCAAGGTTAAGTTAATATCAAAAAACAATATTCATGGCTAAATCAAAACCCCAGAACAATGGGTGTTTAGCCACCCATGATGTAATCAAAAAATCGCATAAGTTTTGATTAATTAAAAATACTAGAAAAGATGAATAATTCCGAGTTGTTCTTTCTCCTCAATGTTTCTAGCGTGTATTTTTGCTCCAAAGTGTGTCTCTCCTCCCAAAATTAGGCTTAATGTTCCATTTATACATGTTGGATAGGTCTAGGGTCGAATAAACCGTATCCAGGGCAAAATAGGCCAACTTCACGTAACTTGCGCCAAGTGCCCACCATAGCGCCCAAAAAAATTTCATACTGTTTCCAGTGCCACATGTGGTGCCAGGCGCTGTCTGTGGTGCTCAACTGGCTTCCCTTTCCGATTTTGTTCGTTTTAGCTTCAAATCTTGAACGTTTCACCCCTACTTGATCCTGAAGCATTACTACAAGTAAAAACACTTCAAATTAATAATAATTATAGCATTTAACTTCCCAAATTCACGAAACAAGAGCAAAATATGAGGCGATATACACAAAAATATATATACTTTAAGGCAAACATCAATACCCCACACTTAGACTCTTGCTTATCCTCGAGCAATTGCACAATCTAATAAACCCCCAACTACGTACGAAGTTCAATCGTAGAGGAGAACCCTAACTTTTAACCACACACTATACCCTTGACCACAATCAATATCGGTACACAATTATGAACACACAAAAATTCACATTCTTCCCGTTAAACATACCCAAGTATAATATTTCTATTCAATTAATTCCAACTACCTATTCGTCACCACCCAACCTCAACAATCAACTTGCAAACACTAAGTACCCTCAATTCATGCACTTACCTAACAAGAAAGTTTACAACATTACCAATCATTCATGAGATTATGCGCCCTCACCAATAAACAAAAGAGTGAATGTAAAATGGTCCACACATTCAAATATGCTTTTGAACATAGATTAAGGACATCACACAATTGAACAAAATTCGCTCAATCTCTCAATGAATTCATATGCATCCTATGGTCGTACCATATGCTTGCCCATAGTTGATATCCCTACTAAGTTAAGCTAGCCAAATCCAGGATCAATTAGGACTTTTAAGGTTGTAATGTAGGCTAAGAGACGCATATGATGCATTTAGAAATAGTGGCTAACCCTCCTAAGCACTTTAATACACTACATTCACAATTCAAGCACATCTTCTTCTCAACCATTTCACTTGCTACATACAACTTAGCCTAAGCACTTCTCTATTTTTCACTAGCACAATCAATAAGAATTGAATGTGTTTTATGTTTCTACATACTTTCACTATCATTTAAAAAAAAAATTCTTTTTCCTTTTATTTTTCACATACTCCATACAATAAAGTTCATCGGCTAGTGACCTTTAATTTCAACTTTAGTGCACCAACGGCCCCTTTCATGGTTCCACTCAAAAGCTACTCCCCAATATCTCACCTTACTTCTTTTAGCGACTAAGTGCCTTAGAAGGTAAAGGTTCAATCAATATCAAATTAAGAACAAAATAGGGGATGGCTTGTTGTCACACCTCCTTTTCACCGTACCCGCGAGGGTGCGAGGGAGTTTTTCCAGTTAAAGGACAATCGAAACGGGATCAATTTATTTAATTCAGAGTCACCACTTGGGAGATTTCTGGTGTCCCAAGTCACCGGTTTAATCCCGAACCGAGGAAATTTATGACTCTGTAATACTGTCTACGAAACTAGAAATCTGGATAAGGAATTCTGTTAACCCGGGAGAAGGTGTTAGGCACTCATGGGTTCCGTGGTTTTAGCACGGTCGCTCAACTGCAATCTTTTGTTGTCATCTGATTTCTTTATATATTTTAACTATGTGCTATTAATGTTCCCTTTTAAATTTTAGAAGAATTGCGACATCGCGAAAACACATTTCGAGTCACACCGCAACCGGTACGCCTGTGACTTTAATATACTTCAGTTTCGCCGAGAGTAAGATTTGGGTCACATAAATGCACACCCGTATTTAGAAAAATAATTTTATTATTACAAGTCGTGCCTAAAGTGTCTATCGTCTTTGTTAACTTCGGGAAAGACCGTGAAATTTACTAAACGGTCTTCCAAATCTAAGCTTTTTATAACAAACTAATTCGAGGGCCCCGCAATTGTGTATTTTTTGTTTGACGAGGCTCATGACATTATTATTTAAGGTCAAACTAAAAATAACTAACATTTTTTGTTTATATATCTTTTAGTAGAGGAATAAAAACTTGGTTAACTACAAATTGCATTATGTCAAGGGAAACAAAAGTTCACGTAAGCTATGATATGGCTTAGAGTCATCGAATCAAGAGTAAATAAATTTAGACGCCTAGCCTGTGATCCAGTCTCCGGCAACCCATTTCCAAACGATCTTTTTTGTTTATTATCATATTCAATAGCTACCCTATTTTTACAAATCTCTTCACTTATGGACAGAACAAAATTGTAATGATCTAACTTGCAGAACTATTCGAAATGAAATTGTGAACTATTGCATTTTTAAACATAAGAGACACGTGAATCTGTGATCAAATTTCATGTCTAAACTTGTTCGTTTAACTGACAGATTATCAATTAATTCACATTTTTAGTCTGGAGCATAGTACCTAATGTTTAATGTCCAAACGTGTCTTTAGCATTGCAAACTAAATTGAACCAGTACTCTAATTCATAATATTTAGCCTTAATTCAATCGCAGTGATATGTACATGTGCTAAAGCTAACTATGAAATTGATGTTTATACGCCTACACAAATAGAAAAATTTTGTATAATGGTTTGACTACAAAATCAAATGAAACTAACACTATTATTTCAAACTATTCGGTAAGTTATTGAGTCCATATCCATTTAAAACAACAATAGTCCAATTAACAGCCCAATTCTTTTAATGTCCTTAACATTTCCAGCATAGAATCAATTTAACAGTGAACATAATGAAATAGAAAAAGCAGAGTATAAAATTGGGTCCAGCTCTTTATTCACATGTCAGCATGTTTGAGGTACATTAATGCGAATCTGGAATGTGTACCTGGGTATTGAAGAGCAAAAGAAAAAGAAATCAATGAGGAAGCAGCAGCAGCTCACAACAACAGCAGCAGTGCACAACCACAGCAGCAACAGAACAACAACAACCAGCAACAGAACAACAACAACCAGCAGCAGTTCACAGCAGAAACAACAGCAGCAGTAGTATACACCCAGCAATAATACTCAGCAACAACCAGTTAAAAAAAACAATCCAGCAGAACACACAAATCCGGAGACAAGTGCAATAAGTCAGTGCAAGATCCAATCAAACCCAATGAAACAGTGACTAGGGGTTTGAGAGCACACCCAGTAAGAAGTACTTGAAACCTCAGCAAGACTCAAAACCAAACCAACCAAATACTAACGGATACTTGAAAAACTTCAAATGGCCAAAGTTATATCAAGATATAGTTCAAATAGACCCCAAAGACTGATTGAAACAATGGGCAAAAGGGGAAGCAGAATGTTTTCTTCCTACTTTCTCTCAAAAATGTCTCTTTTTTTCTCTGTCCCTCTCTTTCAGAATTGATCCTCTACTTATAGCTAAACCATCCACCCCTAATGGTGCAAAAATCCTAAATTAAACCCCTGCCCATCCCTCTCTCTGCCCAGCCCATTCTCTTCTCTGCTTTCACTACTTAATCTTATCTAAGTATGGGGTTTTTTTTTATATTAAATTGATAAGTGCAGGCCTGGTTGAGTGCCCTGCTGTAACAGCAGGTTCCACTGCTTTGTTTCATGTGCAGGGCATTTTGAATCCTAAAAACATGCCAATTCTAATGAACCACTGACATTTATCCCACTAATCCCTAATTGAAATCAACCAACAATTATAGCTACAATCCCATAGTGACTTTGGATCACACTGGCAATGCTAATTTCTATCCTAATGTGCTAATAGGCCGACCTATGAACTAATCGACAATGTTCAAGAACAATGACTTCAAAAAACAAGAAGTCTCGGCAAAACAAAGGAATTGCGAAACTAACTGTTCGACGACATTCGTTGAATCGATCACAACATATAACACACATAAGTAACAACAAACAGCCATTGAATCAGTGATTCGAAGTTCTCAGGCAAGCAAATAAAAACACAGAATTAAGTATTCGACAGACCTTATCGAAACGATTATGCTACCTATAACTTAGTACATTCCAACAAACGAAATGAGAATGACCAAATAAAGGTCTTATGGGATAGAAGAAACAGAAAATCTACAAAGAAGCAGAAAAATAAGGAATATAAAAAAACTCACACAATTAACAAACAAATAACAAAATTAAATAGAGCTAGAAGAAAGAAAGAAGGGAAATACCATGATAGAATAGATCGAACTTGACTGAACTCTGGACCATCTTGTATTTGCGAATTTTGAAGCCATATGGGCCTTAATCGAGGTGTTCTCGGTTGAGAGCACCAAGACTAAGGTCCATCGGACCTCAAACTCTTACCACTTTTGACTGAACATACAGTTTTTCATTTTTTAGGGTTCATACAGTCATTTTTGGGGCTCGCCCGGTTAAGGCCAGATTCGAGCCTAACCAAAGTCGGTAGGGGTATGAGGGAGGTTGAGGGAGTGGCTGGTGTAATGTTGGGGTGGTTTGGGATGAACGTTCAAGTTCCGTCGACCTTCGAACGAATATTCGAGACGTTCGAGCAACATTCGAGACTAACGGCTAACGGATCCATGTAGAGGGGGTTTAGGGGGATCTATGGTGTTAATTTGGTGGCCATTGGCCTACCGGAACCGCCGTGAGGCGATTTTCGGTAGGCGGCAGACGGTGGCAAGCGGCGGGGGTTTTTTGTGTGTCTCTGAGAGACGAACGGGTTTGGCAAAATGGGAAATGAACTGGGCATAAGGGTTTGGGTATCTGAGACCTAGATTAACTCATTTTGGCCGTTGGATGATGAGAATCCAACGGCCAGGATTAAACAATGGGGCGATTAATGTGATCCATCGGATCAACGCTGATCGACGGCTTGGATCCCTTTATTTAAAACGGAATGATGTCGTTTGGTCTTTGTAAGAGATTGGGTCGAACCGGGTGAGATGGTATTAATTGGACTGGGTAAGGGAATGGTTTTGGGCCTGGTATTTTGGATTTGGCCCAATCTAATTTCCTTATCTTTTATTTCCTAAACTAAACTTTATATTGTATTATATATATATATATATATATATATATATATATATGTGTGTGTATATATATATATATATATATATATATTAACTTGTAACACATATAATTAATTTTTACTAACAATTAACATAAGTAAATACCAAATCTTACAAATGTACATTAAAATGACAAGAAATGCGAAAAATATATTTTTTATGATTTTCTCATTTTCGGTAAAATAAACTTAACTATTTCTAAGTGCGGAACTAATCTTACAAATATAAATGCAACATATTTGGTATAGATATTTTTGTTTATTAATTTAAACAAATAGACATGTGCACACAAATGCAAACAATAAGAAAAGAACATGTAATCCACAAATATTGCAAACAAACACAAAAACTCTTTTATTTTTGACATTTTGGGAGTAATTCTCGTATAGGGAGAAAATCACGTGCTCACACTTGTAATGTGGGTGCCAAAGAAAATGTGTTTTAGGCTCAAAGGGGCCAGCAACGGAAAAATTTATTTTTTTGTGACAAGCACATCTATGATCAAGCAAGAAAATGCCTACGTCATCTCCTAGATTAGCACAACTTACAATTTCGTTACAATTAACACACGGAGCAAGTTATAGACTACACATGTATAGCATAAACAATCACAATTCCTCACGCACACGTTGCACATGACTCAATCAAGACGGTTCTATTGAACTCTCAAGTCAAGCAAGCATAATGAAATGAGAATATTAAGCAACCTTGCACTGTGTGGTATACAAGTCAAGTAACTAAGAAAATGCGTCACAATATAGGCTATTTATTTTACTTAGGCTTTACAATTCAAACCAAATATACGGGAATATAGAATGTATGTCATAGCCTAATGTGCCAGCATCAACCATGCCAATGTGTATCTCAGAATGACTCAGTTTCTTCCTAAACTACTCCTAAAAAGAAATTTATTTGCCCAGTTCGAGCTACATCCTTGGAAAAGAATCGGTTCCCAAAGAAAAACCAAGAAATACTACCTACCTATTATTTTAAAAAAACTTTTTGGTGTTTTTAAATCAGAATTTTATCTCTCAAGAAAGTTTTCCAAAAGACCCATCGCCGGGAAAAGTATGAGCTTTTTCAATTTTTTTTTACTTTTTTCTCATTTAAAGCAACTAATACTACACCAGAACTAGTGGAAAACAAGAAAAATATCAGAACAAGTTAATACAAAATATACATCTACAGCAGAGGTAGTATTCCTCCCACCCCACTCTTGAACTATGCATATCCCTCAATGCAAGTAAACATGAAAAGCGAAGTAGGGTGAGAAGAAAAACTCCTTGTCAATCAGAGTCCACTCCCCCTAGCAGTGCTGGGGTCATCATCATCCAATCTGAAAGGCACCAAAGTCATAGGCCTTGTAGTATAATTTCCATCCTCATCCTTAGTATCTCAGCCTTTGGCAGTGTTAATGTCCTCAGACAAGTGAACGAGGCTGCCAGGTGCAATCCCCAAGATCTCCTTAGACACACTCGAAAGGTCATCGTGCAAATACATGCGCTCCGGGTCTGTAGTTCCATCCCTGCTCATGAATAGATTCAATGATTTATATTGTACCTATTGAAGTTTTCCTCTCGCTCCATTCACGTAGCGGGGCTGAGTTTTGAGGATGTCTCCACTACATATGTGATGTCCAAACGCTCAGTCGGATTCTCCACCACCTCATCATGTTCGGGGTACTCTGACATGTCTTAAGATAGCATATACTGAGTAAGTAGATTGCAAAAGAAGAATAGCCGAATCTGTCGCCTAAACCTCATGCGCTTCATCTCATTGAGCATGATCTCATCTACATTAATTGGTCGGTCGGTCATCATGGAGAAAATGAGACACACTCTAGCTCGAGTGTAGTCACTATTGTGCTCCGTCGTCATTAGTCTCGCTTGCACAAAATTCTGCCACACTTTGGCAGTTGTATTGAAGTCTGAGCATAACATGCAGAGGTGATTGTTTCCCTACTTCCGTATCCACTTAGCATTGGAATCTATGCCATAAAGAGTGTGACGTATGGGCTTATATTTTGGCCTTCGGATCAAGCGTTGAAGCCTCCCTTGGGTTAGCATACGCAACCCCTAAATAGTCACACAAATGCTCCTTACCCAGCGGCACATCTATTCCTCTTACACGTGAAGTGCACCATTTATAATTCTAGTTAACATACAGCTCCCGAACTATTCTCAGGTTGGCATGCCCCGGGCATTCCAAGAACTTGTCCATCTTTAAAGCTTGCAGTCTGTCAAGTATCTCCGGGAATTTCCTCCCTAAGGCTTCGGTGTTAATAATCATCTCAGAAATATACTGGCCAGATGGCACAAAGTCCCTGTGACATGCCTTAGATGCATCATTGACCAGATCTAAATGAGTAATTGGCCTCGGTGGCATGGGTTGAGATCCTTCGGTGACCTGTTTGCCTTTGGGCTGTTGTGAAGAGCTTTCACCTTGCTTGTGCTTTTTGGGCACAGGAGAAGTGGTGGAGATCTTCCAATGCCTTTGCCTTTTCTAGCACTATCATGTGCCATAGTATCTTGTAACACAATGAACATGAATGTGAGAATGGTTCAAGAAATATGCCTAAGGTTGTTGTGCAAGTCATGAAAGGACCCTACACTTAAACTGAAGGCACAAGTACAAGTGTTGCACCTCAAAGCTCTGGGTACTCAAGACTTCCTCATGCTACACAATAGTGATTGATCATGGCAATATGAATTCACAACAAGGTAAGCAAAAGGCATGTGGTATGCGCCTTTCACAACTACTAGACTATACCAAATTAGGCTAACTTACAAGATTCTACAACATACAACATATAAATTCAGTGGTGTAAGAATATGTTCTTCGTCAAAGCCACTTCCCCTAGCATGTAAAAGTATCCCTACACACCCCACACTTAGCCCAAATGCATACACAATTTCATCCGATCACTTAGACTTCACCGATGCAACAAAAATCCTCTTTCAAGAATTTAAACAAACACAATATGGGCATGAAGTGTGTTCTTATAATTCAACAATGGTGGAACATGGTGGCCCTCCCAATTTTCAACGAAGTAGAGGAAATTCTAGTTTACTACTATGGATACACACCAAGCACACAAATTTTGACCAAAACAAATCACCCACCATAAAAGATTTATAAGAACTACATGGGGAAAGGGTGCAAGAGAGAGAGAAATTGAGGGAAATTTTTGTGAGGATGAATAGAGGAATCAGGCGGAAGCAGAGGTGTTATTTTGTTTGGGCGTTCGCTTCTCAAGTATTTGAATGTTTGGGTTGTTTGTGTTTGGGTGGGTTTGTGTAAGGACATGGGTGTTAGAATTAGTGTAAATGGTTATTTGGGTTGGGTTAAATGGATATGGGTTTAGAGCTACAATAAAAACGAAATTATAAAAAGTTAGAAAACCTTACTTGGCAGCCCCCAGCTCAGCGCCCGGCGCCCTTCCTGGCGCTAGGATTTTATTGCACACTATTTTTGGCGCCCCAAGTAGCACTGGGCACTGGCTTGGGCATTGTTCACGTTAATTTATTTTTTGAAGAAATATCCCAATCCACTGAGCCTTATATATACCCAATTTACAAGTCCTACACCATTACATTTAAAATTTCTATACCTATAAATAAAATGCAATACTCTACCTATTATAAAAGAAAAATTAAGAAGTTAAGCTAGAAAAGCAATAAAAATTGGGTTACCTCCCAACAAGTACCTGATTTAACGTCCCGGCACAATGCAGAGTCTTGCTTACTGATCAGCGAGTATAACCTTGATCTTCTCATGATTTATCATTCCTCCCCAATAATGCTTGACTCTATGACCATTCACCAAGAATTACCTCTCATTATTTAAAGCTCGTAGCTCAATTGCACTATAAGGCGTGACTCTTACATCCTCAAACGGACCTGGCCATCTCGACTTTAGCTTTCCAGGGAACAGTCGTAGTCCAGAATTAAATAATACCTATTGGCCTTGCTTGAAGTGACACAGGTTGATATGCTTGTCATGCAATATTTTTGTCTTTTCTTTCTATAGCTTAGAATTTTTATAAGAGTGCAGCCTGAACTCATCTAACTCATTCAACTGTATAAGCTTTTTTGCGTTTGCAGCTTCAAGGTCCATGTTCAGCTCTTTAATGGCCCAGTATGCCTTGTGTTCCAGTTCAACGGGCAAATGACATACTTTCCCATAAACCAGCTTATAAGGTGACGCTCCAATTGGCTTTTTATATGAAGTTCTATACGCCTATAGGGCATCATCCAACTTTACAGCCTAATCCTTCCTATTCACACTCACCATCTTCTATAATATTTGTTTAATTTCTCTGTTTGACACCTCATTTTGCCCGCTTGTCTGAGGATAATATGATGTATAAACTTTGTGGCGAACTCCATATTTATCTAGAGGATTATTCAAAATCTATTGAGAAAATGAATCCCTTCATCACTGATTAAAGCACGTGGAGTCCCAAATCTCGAGAATATATTCTTTTTCATGAAAGCAGCTACCACTATGGCATCATAAGCAATTGCTTCCACCCATTTTGACACATAGTCAACTGCTAGAAAATATATTTGTTTCCTCTGGACGGTGGAAATGGCCCCATAAAATCTATCCTCCACATATCATAAATCATAACTTCTAAAATATTATTTAAAGGCATATCATGCCTTCTTGTGATTGTTCTCGTTCTCTGACATTGGTCACGCTTCTTGACGAATACATGGGCATCCTTGAATAAAGTTGGCCAAAAGAGACAGGATTGTAGCACATTTGCTGCTGTTCTATCTCCTCCATGATGACCCCTATAAGGTGATGCGTGAAAATCATACAATACTAATTCCACCTCTTTTTTAGGAATGCATCACCTCATTAACTGATCAGCACATTTCTTGAACAAATAGGGCTCATCCCAGTAATAGAAGTTCACATCATGTAAAAATCGCTTTCTAGCTTCAGATTTGATTTTGGGAGAAAGTACCCCACTCACAAGATAATTCACAAATAGTTTGCGTACCATGGGGGAGGGTCTTGGTTTATAGAAAAAAAGTTGATCATCGAGAAATACTCTTTTAATTTGGCCACCCTCCTTTATATGATCGTGATTTTCCAACCTTGATAGATGGTCAGCTACTAGATTCTCTGTCCCCTTTTGATCTCGTATTTCTACATCAAACTCCTGCAGCAACAAAACCCAGCGCATCAATCTAGCGTTAGATTCCTTTTTTTTTTGTAAACAAATACCTTATTGTTGCATGATTGGTATGGACTATGAATTTTGTTCCCACCAAGTATGCCCAAAATTTCTCAAAGGCCCACACAACCGCTAACGGCTCTTTCTCTGTGGTGGTGTAATTCAGATGTGTATTATCAAGAGTCTTGCTTTCATAGTAGATGGAGTAAAACACATTGTCCTTCCTCTGGCCTAGCACTGCCCTAATAGCAAGGTCACTTGTCTCACATATAAGTTCAAGTTCAAATGGTAAGGACCAATCAGGTGCCACAATAATAGGAGCAGTCACCAACTTCTTTTTAAGTTCTTCAAATGCCTTGAGGCAAGCATCATCAAAGTTGAAAGTTATATCTTTTTCAAGTAGCCTGCACAAAGAAATAGTAATTTTCGTAGAATCTTTAATAAAACATCGAAAGAGAGTGTAGATGGAATATGTTATGTGTTGAAGGGAGTTAGTATTATTCCAAAGTACTCATGGATAAACTTGAAGGAAAGGGATTGAATAGCCATAGTTAAATTTGGCCTATGGGGATTTGAGATTAGTTCATTTAATGTGATCAAGTTATGTGTATGATTTATGGTGGTACGAGTGAGGCTTGTCAGCCATCACAATTGATGTTATTCAGAAGCCTTCTATTTCTAAGACTCGTTATGCAGAAGTAGATTCCATAAAGGGTTATGGTGGCTTGGACCACTACTTGTAGGGTTGCATATTCTACAGTTGTGGGAATGCACCTTTGCGTTGCTATGATTCTCTTGGAGTGAGTGAAGTGCAAGTTCTTATATGACGAAGTGTTAACATATTAATGGGTTCAGAGCTATGATGTAAATCATGTTCTATCGTATGTTGGCACATTGGGTGCAGTGAGTAGCATGGAAAATTCGAAGTAAGGATCAATGTTGCAGCTTGGGCTGGCGAGGATATCACAGGCTCAGATGAGCAAGGAAAGGGTTGAATGATTATAATAGATTGGTATTGGCTTCAGAGTTACTTGAGATCGATATTTTGTGAAAAAGGCCTTGTATCCTGGTTAAGGATTCTTGATCGCTTTTCAGTGTTAGTGCGATCGATGGTTGGAATGAGCAGACTCGATATTTACTTCAGAAGATTGTGAGAGTGTGTCCCACGGGAAGATTGTGTAAGCGTGGCAGGTAGTCACCTGATTGACTAAATATTTTAGCAAGTATGAAGATTGTGGAAATAATATTTGTTTGAGAAACTATGCCTGGAGGGCACCTTGTTTATTAGGTCATGAACTGGGGAGTTTGCTCCGGTTATGATGGTTGTTCTTATGTGTTACAAGGCAAAAGGGAGTTACTATGGACTTTGAAAGGCTATTAATCAGAAATCGGCTTGAGATTCATGTATTGATTTACATATGTGAACAGGACTTTATATCAGGCCACTTGTGTTCGTTTCAGTGAGTGTTCCCTATGGAGGAACATTCGGGGTGTTATTTTTTCATCGGCTATTCCAGGTAATGATGTACTGCGTCGTAGGAGTTGTGAGACGGTTTGGGAAATTTTCTTACGTGTTGAGAATCCACGTAGCAATGATATGTCATGAGCAGGATGGCTTTGAGACTTATGTTGTATATCGCACATCAGTTGTGCTTGAGTTTCGTAGCCTATAGTGCTATATGTTTCCTCAAGGATTGTACTATGCACTTAATGTGTTTGCGATCGAATTTGCTATTTTTATTGTAATGAGCAGATTTAGCTCGAAGTGCAATCTCCTTATGTGAGATATATTGGTGGATCGGGTGGCACGCCGCCATTGGTATGTTATTTGGATCGGTTGCGCGCCGCAACAGGGTGATGTCGAGTCTAGTTTTCTATATGTTATTCCTTTATGTGTTTCGCTTCCTATTTTCTAGGAAAAGTCTGTTTTAGTGCGAGATTTAGATAATTCCTTCCTGAATCTGATTTCCTATTTTGTGTTGTGATCAGATTGGTGGCCTATTGGCGCATGGTAGCATTATATGAGATTTAATAATTTCTGAGGTGGCTTATTGCCTGAGAGTTTGTATCGGATGAAATGAGATCCATTGATATAGGATTCTGTACAATCCAATTATATGAGGTATGTTATGGAGATAAGACCATTATTGGGTTCAAAATGAGGTGAAGGACTTGTCAGGAGTGTAGACCTGATGTGTTGTTGACTCGGCAATTGATCATGAATGTTGGCACATCTCTTCCGTCATGGCGGTATGGTAAAGGCTAGAGTAAGACTTGTATATGTCATGGGGTGCTATGGGAGCATCGGATCGGTAGAATTTTGGCTAAGTTGATAAGAGAATATTATTGTGGTCCTGTGGATTTAGTGTTACAAGTAAGAATTCAGTGAAGTTATGCTGTTATGTTTGCATACAGTGTACAATGATTGATATGGTGATTGTATATGGGAAAAAGGCCCAACATAGGATTCCAGATGTTGGAATCCCGCTCTAAAGCTTATTTACTTGAATATGATAAAATATCTTCTAAATTTATCGAGCTTATGTGCTCAGCTAAGTTTTGGTAGCACGGAAGGTGCGTTAGGTATTAAACAATGATTCCGGACTACTCCAGGACAGTTCTCAGCATGTTCGAGGACGAACGTATGTTTAAGTGGGAGAGAATGTAATAACCCGACCGGTCATTTTGAGTACTAGCGCTCCGTTCAGCAGTTGAAGGCCATGGACAGCTTCATTTCAGGAGTTATGACTTGTACGTGTGGTCGAAATTTGATTTCGGGAAATTCGGAATTAATTTGGGAAGAGAATTCTTATTTCGGAAGCTTAAAGTTGAAATAATGAACTAGGATTTGAAATTTTAGTAAACGACCTCGGAATCGGGATCTGAAAGTTCCAGCAGGATTGTATAACGATTTCAGACTTGGGCGTATGCCCGGATCAGGTTTTGGATAACCCAGGAGCGTTTTGACGCCTAATGTGGAAGTTAGCAATTTAGAAGAAATTTCATAAGTTTGGCTTGAAATACATTTCAGTGTTATCGATGTCCGTTTGGAATTTTGATACTAGGAGTAGCTCCGTATAGTGATTCTGGAGTTGGGGGCGCGATCGGAAGTGAATTCGGAGGCCCATAGGTCATTTTGAAGTCATTTGGCTAAAGATAGAAATTTGAAGGTTTCGAAGAGTTTGACCGGGGATTGACTTTTTGATATCGGGGTCGGAATCAAATTTCGGAAGTTAGAGCAGGTCCGTAATGTTGAATATGACTTGTGTGCAAAATTTGAGACCAATCGGACGTGTTTTGATAGGTTTAAGCATTGGAAACAGAAGTTTGAAATTTTAAAGTTCATAATCTTCAATTTGAGGTGTTATTCGTGATGTTAGCGTTGTTTGATGTGATTTAAAGCCTCGAGCGAGACCGGAATATGTTTTGGGTTTTGTTGGTATATTTGGTTGGGGTCTCGGGGGTCTCGGGTGGATTCCGAATAGTTAACAGATCAATTTTTGCCTTGAGAGGGTGGCTGGTTTGCTGGTATTTTTGCAGCAGGGTTTTAATCTATGCGATCGCATGAGAGGAGATGCGATCTCATAGAGCAAAAGTTGAGGGGCTAGAATTTGGCCTATACGATCGCAATAGGCATGATGCGATCGCAAAAGAGGAGTTTAGGGGCCTATGCGATCGCATTGTTTGGGGTATGCGAACGCAATGAAGATTTTTGGTAGGCAGCAATACTTCCGTATGCGATCGCAGGGCTGTGGTTGTGATCACATAGAAGGGTCGCTTGGCCATTGTTGTTATAAATTCGATTTTGGATAATATCATTTCATTTTTCTTCCATGGGAGCAATTTTTGGAGCAACTTTGGAGCGTCCTTTTCATCATCAAGCGTGGAGTAAGTGATTTCCACTGGTTTTATGTTATATACAAGTCTATACATGGAATTAATCATGGAAATTATAGTAAATATTGAGGTTTTGGTTTAAAACTTAGAAAATTATAATCTTGAATTTTAGCCTCAATTTTGAGGATGGAATTAGGAGAAAATTATATATTTGAGTTCCTAAGGTCATGGGTAACCTTTATCTTCGAGAAATTTTGGATTTCGGGCATGTGGGCCCGAGTGCATTTTGGTCATTTCACTAAGCGAAGTTGGGATTCATATAATCTGAATTGTTAACAAGTATTTTGAGTATATTCTCATTAGTTTATCGTTAAATTGACTAGTTTGGGTGCATTGTGCGTTGGTTCAAGCTTTCAGAAGAATGAGGAATGCCGATATTGGACCTTCGGAGCGAGGTGAGCCTCCTTTCTAATTTTGTGAGGTAAAAATTACCCCATAGGTGAGTTAAATTGTTATGTACTCCTAGTTGTGGGTCTACGTGTGCACGACATGACGAGAGTCATGCGTAGCTACTATATGCTATTGTCCGGGTAGTTTAGGACCCAAAAGCATGTTATATGTGGATTAATTGTGAAATCCTTGATGGCTAAGATTGCTTAAATCACATTAAATTGATAATTGGATTTTCTAAAAGTCTTAAGCTTCGTTTTATCAAATTAATAAAAGAGAATGGGCTTTTCCTAGATATTTGCTCCACATTGACTTCTTGACTGTTTATCTGTCCGTGTGTGTTTATTTTGGAACGGGTCGAACGCCTCGGCAGATTAATAGATGCATTTATAGGCGCGCCTCCGACCCTCGGCAAGTTCACATTTATTTATGTTGGATCGGGTCGTCACCTCGGTATGATTTGTGCGTGCTTGTATTGCCGCCTGGACTTGTTTAAGTCATTACATGCCTCCCTCTGGCTCTAGATCATCTTGATAATAATGAAAATAATCCTTGGAAAATTTCCTATGAAAGACTTATGTGTTTATTTATTTCCTCTACCTGTATAGAAATCATGTTAGAAAATAAATCCACTATTTGATATGTATATTAAGAACAAATAATTGTTGGACCATTAGAGTGTGTCAAAGTTGACTATCTCGTCTCTACCCCTTCGGGATTAGGCGGGACACTCACTGAGTACACGTTGATTACGTACTTATACTATACTTCTGTGCATTTTTGTTGCACATGTTCATGATATATTAGCGGCCTACTAGGTGCAACAACATAGACGATATGGGGACGAAGTGCGTTGCAGTATGCGAGGCGGCCCACACCTCTTTAAAGTCTCTTCTAGTAACTATATTTCTTTCCTGTCCATTATATTTCGGACGGATATTGTGTTATCTTTTTGTCTTTATAAGTAGTTGCTCATGCATTTGTGACACCGGATTTCTGGTATGGTTTCAGGGAACTTCCCATTAATTGTTATTGTTTGATTTTAAATTGAAACAAAAATCCCTTATTTATATGAAATGAAGGAAAAAACCTTAGATTTGCAAAAAATATTAAAAGGAGAGATAGTTGAAAATTTAGTTGGCTGGCCTGACAGAGGTGTCCGGCGCCATCACTAGATTTGGATCGTGGACAAGGTGTGTGTTATTTTATGTAACAAGGTGTTAAAGGTGTTTTATTATTTTTGACTTTATTTTTCAAGAAGTGAAATTCTGTTGCATTATTTACAATATGAGAGATGTTTAAGTAAAAATTTGTGTGTCAAAAAGACGCTTATTCCTGGCCACCCAAATATGCCACAAGGTGAATGGAATTAATGTCGTAGCTGATTATATATTGAAGTTGTATGTATAAGTTGATGTAGCCAGCTGGTGTTGTGATTATGTTGTGTATATGAAATAAAAGTAGTCGCGGATATTCCTAGATTAGTCCATAACAGGACTGTGGGTGGGCAGGTGAATAATAAGTGATGAATTATTTCAGCTTCATTATTACAATGCTTGCATACATTTGAGGGAATGATTCCTAGCCTTGCCAAGTAAGAAGTAGTAGGTAGTTTATTATGAATAACTAACCATAAGAAAATTTTTAATTTTGGTGAAATGTGTAATTTTTATATCCAGCCATAAATATGTGTATGAGGCATACCTATTTGGGAGTCCCAAAGTAAAGTATTATAAATTAATTTAGTGGTAAATAAGCCATTTTTAACGAGCCCCAATAAATTTGGTCCGGAATTAAAGGTGTTGAAGGCATGTAGATATTGGTAATTTGAGAGGACACACTAGGTGGCAATTGAAAAGGTAATTTACCTAGATGCCAACCATTGTTGTGGTAGTAACTAGAGACTACTTTTTTATCATCGTATTTTAGCGGTGGACCTTGGATATAACTATGCATTATTTTATTATTGGTGATACATGGGTCTGTTCAAAATTTAACATGTTTGTCCCGTGAAGAGGTTCCACTTGACACCTAATTGGCAATAGGACCAGACTCTAGTAATGTGTTTCCATATGTTCTAGCCTTTAGGGTATTGAATTTGTGGGGCCTTAAGTTAGCATGTAAAAGACAGTTAAGTGATTATTTTGTCACATGTTTAATTGTCTGAGTTCTTTAAGATAATTGGACTAGCATTTCCATGTTAACATCAAATTAAATGGTCTAGACTAAGATACTCTCTACTAGATTGTCCTATATTTTGACAAAATTCACAAGTCTTAATCAAAGGGGAATTGTGAAAAGGAGACTTATTTTCAAAACAAAGATAACTATCTTATTGATTCATATAAATGGTTTAGTCAAGAATATTAACAAGTACAAAAAGTAACTTTGTTAACGAAAATTAATTCAAAATTTACTTGATGAACAAAAACAGGCTTTATTTTTCTAATGATGTCACTGTCTTTGGTGATATGTTGGTTACTATTAATACGAGGTAAGAATTGGCTGATCTAGTCATAAAGTTAATTAGTACTCAGTAGATATAAGTCTATAAAGCGGACAGGAGAAAAGAATTAGTGACATATGCTATGTAAATAAGAGGTGAGCCTACTAGTTATAGTGAGATATGCTTCATCAAAAGTGAAAGTTGGAGAGAAGTGCTCTAATATAACTACACAACGAACAAGTCTGGCATATACAATTTTGAATTATGGGAGAATATTGGATAACAAATTCAAAGTTATAGTAGAAAACCGTAGTTATTTAGGATTTGATTTATTTAATTCATGTTTAAATAGGATTTGCAGTTAGAATAAATATAGGAATATGCTTTCATATTTTTAGTTAAAATATATTTTGTACTATTACAAATAGAATATTAGCAGCTTATTTTATATGTGAAGAAGGGTGGAGGAAATAAAGAATTATAGAGATCAATAAGAAATTCATAAATAAAATATTTTATTTCATATATGTACGATGAGATTTTAAAAAAATTACATAAACATATACATAAATATGGGTAACTATAATTTTTAAAATTCAGATATTTATATAGTCACTTTGGTTTAAATTCTTTTTTCATTTAAAATGATTATTAAACTTAAAAACTAAAACTAAATCAAATAAATAAAGTTTAATATTTTTAGTTTTGATTCAATTTTTGATTTGATTCGGTTTTCGATTCATTGAACTCTCCTGGGAGAAAAGACTTAGTGAGATATGCTAGTAAACAAGAGGTGAACCCACTAGTTAATAGACTCTTTATGTCTCTATGGACTTTTGTAAAGCCTCTTGACTTTTTATATATTCTGAGTCCAAGATAAATATATAGGACTTAAGGGCATACAAAGTAAATCGATAAACACATCAACCCGATAATTCAAATCAAACCGAAAAAAAATTCAACTATGATTTGGTTTGATTTGATTTGGTGTTGCAAAAAAAATGACCATAATTGATTTGGTTTAGTTTTAACTAAAGAAAGTCAAATCAAAACCAAACTAACCCGACATTATATATATAGGAATTTTAGATATATTAATGCTTCGAACTTTTGAATGTTCTAATAAGTTTTATAGTCAAATTTTTATAAAGCACAATCTTTTAGTAGTAATTAGTCATCTATAGATACAATTTGCTACATTACGGATTATAGATACCTTTTATGTGGTTATAAGATGTATTAAAGTTATTGTATTCATGAATACAGTAGCAAAAATAGGCGTGAATCGAGGAAGTCCAATTTTCAGTTGTTGTATTCGAGTGTATTCGACTGTATTCATCGAGTGAAACATGGGATTACAACTGGATAAATTATTGTATTCGATTATATTCACGATATGAAATAGGGGATTACACTATTTTAAAATGAAAAGTGAATCAATTAACATAATAAACTCCTAATATAACTCAACTAACTCAATTATTGTCACACCTCCCTTTTTACTACCCCACATACTTAAAGCATATAAATACGCTCGTAGGGTATACCCCGACGCTCAAATACCCGAAACGGATAAAATAACGTAAGGGAAGGAGTTTTTCCAATTGAAGGACAATCGGTTCGGGATTTTATTAGAGATTAATCAGAGTCGCCACTTGGGAATGATAATGGTGTCCCAAGTCACCGGTTAATCCCGAATCCGAGGAATTTTGACTCTTAAAAATGTCTGCGAAGCAGAGATCCGGATAAGGAACTCTGTTAACCCGGGAGAAGGTGTTAGGCATTCCCGGATTCCGTGGTTTTAGCACGGTCGCTCAACTGCAATTTCTGCTTTATCTGATTTCTTTATATATTTTAACTATGTGCTTTTAATGTTCCGCTTTTAATTTTAGAAGAATTGCGACGTCACGAAAACACATTTCGAGTCACACCGCAACCAGTACGCCTGTGACTTTAATGTATTTCAGTTTCGCCGAGAGTAAGATTTGGGTCACATAAATGCGCACCCGTGATTAGGAAGATATTATTATTAACTAACGCGCCTAAAGTAATTTTGCGTTTGTACTTTGCGAGGGCCATGAAATTTTCTAAATGGCACGCCTCGAATTCTAAGGATCAATTAGATATTAAATAAAGCGAAGGCCATGCAATTGTCATTTTTGTTTGGCATGGCGCACCTTCTTAGCTTCTAGCTCTTGAATGCAATTCCGTGCTCTTATTAGTTCAACATAAGGCAGAAGCGACTGAAGTAATATGTTGATTTTTTACACAGCTTTACAAGGCCATTGAATATAGAAGAACAAAAGGGTGGTGTTTAAAGAAGAGGTAAAAGAAGTGAGTCGCATAGCAATTCATATGATAGTTGGGACGATGTGCCAATATCTCTTACGTTATGCACCAATGGTTATGTTGGGTCACTTAATTGAACTCTCACTCTCTAGTGCCTCTATCGCCACATCTTATTGCACTGTTACTGGCTTTGCCATTCTTGTAAGTTAGCTAGTAGCTACTATCTCCTTTTTCTCTTTTAATTTTTCTGATTAATAAAAGTTGTTAAGTACTTAACTACCTAATTAAACAAAACCTACGCTACTAATTCAACTATTTAAGGGCTGTCACTTTAAAACCAATAATCTCTTTAATTACACTTCAAATGGCCTAATCACAAACTACTATAATTGAACACAATAGCTTAAAAGCCATCATTATTGCCGATAACAAACAGAAACACGAAATAGGATAGTCTTTAGTACCAACTTTAGAACAGACTTCTTAAATTGATAAGAATTTGCAAACCAAAGTAAAAAACAACAAAATTGAAAGAGATTAAAAGTAGAAAGGATCAGCACTTCAATTTAATTCCAATAGCTTGAGGTTACAAATATGTACCTGAAAAGTTGAATAAACCCATTAGATCTACATTGACAGCAGCAACGAAAATGATTCAGCAAAAAACAGTTCCAACAGTAATTCTCAGCAACAGTTCAACGAGATCAACAGTGAGTAGGACCAAGCAGCTAACCCAGGAAGCAATTTTCAGAAATCCAAATTGTCTTAAAAAAAAATCAGAATTCTCACTCAAGCTACAACTCTTCACTGATTTATGATTACCTATTCTTGTATTTGGATTTTTGGAATGACTTTGAAGGCAAAATAGAAGAAAAACAAATCTGAAATATTAATTTCAGATTTGAAAATTAACTATTATTTTTGGGATTTTTCTAAGGTTCCAATGGCTTAAAAATGCTAAAGAGACTCTAAAATCAGCAGGAACCCCCTCTATTAATGCTGAAAATACCTATTTATAGGCTCAAAAGGTGGGGAATTATTTCATTAAAAACCCTCCTATTCTTAGCTTGTTGCACAAGTTAGTGCAATTATTTTAGTGAAATCTACACTAAAACCCCTTCTAGAATAGTCTACCATGTTCCATTTCCCTTGGAATTCCTATGGTGCCCTCATTCCCTTTTATTATTCACTAAGATACCTTTTGCTATGCCCAAATTGTCCTAAAAGCTCTATATTTATCACAATTATGCCGATTCCCTTTCCAATTATACCCATTCTCTTTTAATCTTATTACAAGTTTACCAACTTCCTTTTCCCAATTCACCCCTACTTCTTAAAGCTTATTACATTCCTAAATTCTGCAATTTATCCCTATTTTAACTCATTTTCAGATTGTATTTGTCAAATAGCCACAATTAAGTGACTATTTCTCAACTAACCAATTGGCCTCTTTAACTACTTTAAAAATCAGATTAGTTCAACTAATTAGAACCACATTACATCAATAGCCAACCCTAGGTAATCTTACAAACATAGCCACTTTTGATCTATTACTCAATTAACAAGACTCGGGAAACAATTTGATAGATGGTGAGTCTTATTAATCGAAGTAACTAATCGCTTTTGAATCTATCAAGTAAAACACCTTAGGTGGATACTAATCATGTGATTGTAATTATCGACCTAACTTGAATCTAAAATAGTCTAAGGGACAATCTAATAGTCGAACTAACAGCTATACCCAATCGACCCTAAGTATTCATCAACAATAATCACAATTCCACTAATCAATCGTCTCAAACATATTCAGAACTATCAATTGACAAATTTCAACCATTAACAGATAATTCCATAAATCTAAAGGAAACAGAAACTAATATTTTTTAACAGCAATCTAACATAATCTAAAAATCCAGAAACTAACAAAAAATCATGAATCAAGGAACAAATTCGCAATGCTTTCAATCGACTAACCCTCGACATAAGAAATAGAATCATAAACAACAATTTTAGTCGAACGGGTAAGTCCTATTATTCTAAGCGGTTGATAAAACAGTATTGAATACTAATTAATCAACCAAAACTTAAAACTAATCTGTTACCACTGATTAATTTCTAAAACAGATTCACTAATTCTCAAATAGTCACCAAATTGGTTGATTTCAGAATGAAACAAATAAAATCCATACCGAACATTATCAGAATTTAATCAATCCTTAAAACTAATTACGAATCTTATTTTTAGTTATATAAAGAAAACAAGAAAAATTCAAACAAACAAATTAAGAAAAACAGAGAAACAAAGAAGAAGAAGTACTTAGCTTTTTGCCGTTTTATTTTTCTTTTCTGTTTTCCCCTTTTTTTTTGCTTTTTCTTCTGAATCTTTTCTGTTTTCCTTTATCATCTTCATGCTTTCATCCGGCAGCCTTCGAATCTTTGTCGAACAAGCTTTGTTCTTGAATTTTCTTAAATTCCGGCGGCTTCTCGGCTTAAAACTATTGTGTCACGGCATGAGGGGTGTTGAAAGAAGGGTAGGGGTTGATTTGGGATAGTTTTGGAGAGGCACCGCCATGGGAGGTGGTGGCGGCGCCAACTAGGGTTTGTTGTTTGGAGGTGTTTCGGTTGGTTTTGAGGAGAACTAGTGGTGGGGGAGTGATAAGGAGGGAAAGGGGGTTGTTTTGGTGTAATTTTGGCCGGGAAAGGTGGCCGGCCGCCGCCGTGGGAGACGGAACCCTAGCGGCGGCCATGGTGAAGATGAAGAGAGAGTCGGCGGCTTGGGAGAGAAGACAAAGGGTCTGGGTTTGTTTAGTTAAGGTTTTTTGTCTTTGGTTATGTCTTTGTGTATTAAGTATACTTATGTAATAAGCATTTCTTGGCTGTTGGATTATTTGGCCTTAACGGCCAAGATTGAACAAAATGGGGGGAGGGAACCGGGCAGGGCTGCTAGGCGTTTGGGCTGGGGCATTTTGGGCCAGGGGTAATTTCGTTTGGGCTGGGACGATTGGGTCGCTGGGTAGGGATTTTGGCCCAGCTCCTCTTTCATTCCCCTTGTCCATTGTATTTTTGCATTTTAATCCTGTTTGTATTATTTTTTTTATTTTGTATTTATTCTACTTTGTAATTATTTGGAACTAATTAAAACTAACTAATTACCTTCTTTTTTGGCAATTTTTCAATTTAAAAAGCTAACTAAATTTTTTTTTTGATTTTTTCTTTAATTAATAAAAATGAATTAATTTCCTAAAGATGCAATTTTTTTTATATTTTCATTTATCACACGCAAATAACATGCAAACAACTAACACAAAATTCACACAAAATTATAACAATAAGGAAAATCATTTATTTTGGATTTTATAGGAATAACTCATGTGTAGGGTAAAAATCACGTGCTCACAGCTGCCCCTCTTTGCTCGGGGACACGAAGAGTTTCCGTGCAAAGATAAGTGAGCAACTATGAACAACTTTTACCCGTTCGAGTATTCCATTGTGAAGCATTTTGAAAACCTTTGACCGCACCCTGCTTCAGAGGTTGCCTACATATCCTGGGCTAAACAGGAATAAGGTCAGTGTAGTTCGGGAAGGTCTGGTAGCTGGGACTACCAAGGACTGTGATCTCACTGCTGTTGCTGTTGTTACTGCTGTCATTGCTGACTGACCCCTTATTACACCAGGGTAAAGATAAAAGGAGCTAGCCTAAGCTACAGCCTATGAATTACAAAAATCCTATCTATGTCTTCCAACTTGTCTTTTTGTATTTTCTTGATCTCGTGTCTTGTATTCCTTGCAACAACATTCTTGTTATTGCCTTCAACTTGTATCTTCGCTCCAATGGCATTCTTGTTATCGCCTTGAACATGTTCAACTTTTCACCGGCATTCTTGTTATTGCCTTGACTTGTTCAACTTCTTCAATATGAAATATTTCGTCCATTCTCCAAGTGGACCCCTGCTTGTGAAAAGATTTTTCTGCCCAAGTATTTCGCCATTCCATTCTCCAGGCGGGCACCTGACTTCCAACAACAAACTTCGAAAATAAATCGCCATTCCATTCTTCAGGCGGGCACCCTGACTTCAACAGCAAACTTTAAAAATAAATCGCCATTCCGTTCTCCAGGCGGGCACCTGACTTCAACAACAAACTTTGACAATAAATCGCCATTCCGTTCTTCAGGCGGGCACCTGACTTTCAACAGCAAACTTTAAAAATAAATCGCCATTCCGTTCTCCAGACGGGCACCTGACTTCAACAGCAAACTTTGAAAATAAATCTTAAAGTAAAATGCCATTCTGTTCTTCAGGCGGGCATTCTGACTTTCAGCAGCAAACTTTAAAAATAAATCGCCATTCCGTTCTCCAGGCGGGCACCTGACTTCAACAACAAACTTTGAAAATAAATCGCCATTCCATTCTTCAGGCGGGCACCTGACTTCAACAGCAAACTTTAAAAATAAATTGCCATTCCCTTCTTCAGGTAGGCATCTGACTTCAATCAACAAACTTTGCCAATAAATCGCCATTCCATTCTTCAGGCGAGCACCTGACTTCAACAACAAACTTTGAAAATAAATGGTCATTCCATTCTTCAGGCGGGCACCTGACTTCAACAACAAACTTTGAAAATAAATCGCCATTCCATTCTTCAGGCGGGCACCCTGACTTCAACAACAAACTTTGAAAATAAATCGCCATTCTATTCTTCAGGCGGGCACCTGACTTCAACAACAAACTTTGAAAATAAATCGCCATTCCATTCTTCAAGCGGGCACCCTGACTTCAACGATGATTTTAAACTTCAACTAAAACTTAAAGTAATATGCCATTCCATTCTCCAGGCGGGCACCCTGACTTCAACCATGATTTAAAACTTCAATTAAAACTTAAAGTAAAATGCCATTCTGCTCAAAACAAAACAAAGACAACAAACTTTTCCCTTTTTTTTTTCTTTTCTGCCCCAGTATGGGCTTTTAGCTATATAAACCGTAACTTGCATAAATGTATTCCCGTGTTTGAAGGTGGGCGCCTAACAGAATTTTAAACGTGCAATGCGATGCAGAAAAGTATTCCTGTTTTTGAAGGTGGGCACCTAACAGAATTTAAACGTGCAATGCGATGCAGAAAAGTATTCCCGTATTCGAAGGTGGGCACCTAAACGAAATTAAACGTGCAATGCGATGCAGAAAAGTATTCCCGTATTCGAAGGTGGGCACCTAACAGAATTTAAACGTGCAATACGATGCAGAAAAGTATTCCGCAGCCTGAGGACTGGGGAGTGGATTTTAAAGGATGCTACCTTCCTCTTTTTGGTATTTTCTTTTACCAATTATCTATTGCCTGTGAATTTCTCCACTTATTTGGCGAACTTTCTCTTTTTGCGTTTTCTATTTTTTCACATTGGTCACATTCACTTTAAAGTGATGAGTGACAATTTGTTCCTGCATAAAACAAAATTTATTAAATATAAACTGCTGGCAACTGGCATCTGCCGTCCCTGCTTCTTATTGCTTTCTTCCTTTTTGCTTTTCTCATACTGTGCAACTGCTTATCCCTTGCTGACTCTTTTTGTATTTTCTCATTTTTCCATTTTTGTTTTGTTTTCTTTTCCTTTGGCCATGTTTGCCAAGCTTCTTTATTTCCTTCCCAAGTCTTCCTTCTTTCTGACCCAGTGTTGTTTCAACTTTCGTTATCAGGAGCTGGTAGTTAGCTCTCAAAAGGTAAACAATGAAATGCAGAGAAAATGAAAGAAAAGTAAGGGTGTTTTGGAGAGATGACAGAACTTATCTGGGTATTTGCTGGTTGATTCCGCTGACCATGCCATGTATTTAAACTCTGACCTAGTTCGTTCCAATCATTATTCTGACTCTGAATTGCCTTTGACCCAAACCGATACTCTTTTTTGTTACCTTTTCGCTTTTCTGGTAGTCCTCACGATCGCCCTACGGTGCCTCGAAAGGTTTTCACCAATAAGACTCTTTCATTTATTCTCTCAATCTCACAGTCGCCTCACATTGCCGGTTAAGGTTTTCACTGATGAGACTCTCTCATTTTATTTCTCTCAAACTCACAGTCGCCTCTCAGTGCCGGTTAAGGTTTTCACCGATAAGACTCTCTCATTTTTTTCATTTTTCTTTTTGTAATTTGTTTTCTTACCACAGGTGTTGTCCGACGTTTCGTTCCTCCTTCATTGCATTCGTTATCATTTCAAAATTGATCAGAAGGTCTTTCTTTGGACTATAACGTGGCTTTTGGACGGTAACGTGGCTTTTGGACGGGTTTAGAAAGAAAGGTATAAAGGCTCAAAATTTCACGAGGGTTCAAAAATATTTACAACTCTCGGAATTATTAAACATAACTTCTGCCCCAGTTTCAATATGTGGGGAATTTTGGATTTTTTCTTTATTGTGACTGAACCTCAAAGAGGCTGCCTACGTACCCTTTCGGGATCAAGTCAGACGTAGTTCATCCAACTTCATTAGTTAGATGGATTTCTTTTTGATTTTTTCCCGATTTCTTTGTCTTTTTATTTTTCATTTTTCATTTCTTTTTTTTTCTTTTTTTTTCATTTTTAATTTCTTTTTTTTTTCTTTTTTTTTCATTTCATTTTTCATCATCATTTTTCATTTTGGCAATTTCGATCTTATTGCGCTAAAGCGATTCCGAGAGAGGGATATTGAGGCTCAAAAGGGGTTGTCAATGGATAAAGTGTTTGGATAGAGAATAAAACGCCTTCGTCATTTCAATTCCAAAATCACAACAAAATACGGAACATACAATTGAAAAGGAGTCATACATAGTATCTTTTGACCGCGTCTGAGTTGATAGCAGTCTCTACGCACTTTCCTTTAACATCTATTAAATATAATGCTCCATTGGACAACACCCGCGATACCACAAATAGTCCCTGCCAATTTGGCGCAAATTTGCCCTTTGCCTCGACCCAATGCGGTAAAGTAACCAACCGCAACCGAAAATGAGCTTATGCCCATTGGAAGCTGCTGGCTCTATTGGTTCAATTACAACTATGCCCCTGTTTCAAAACAAAGAAAAATCTGTTAGTTTAAATACGGTGGTTGGTTGTGGCCTTGAACTTTGATGGCGACTGCTTTCCACTTGAATGCTTTTCCTGTTCACCGACTACCCAAAAATCCGTCTTCCTTACTGCATGTATATTGTTCCTTTATTGACGGATCTCACAAAATCTGATCCTGAGATCGATGATTTCTTCAGTGATTTCATTGGCCAACCTTGGGTGTTTCTTGACTAACTCTTAGAAGATATACCCCCCTCTCTGTTCGAACCCCGTACTTCCATTTGTTATATTTTCCCTGAGTTGGCACCTTGCCGACCCTTGTGTGTTGCATGATCCTCATTGCACATGTTGCTCTTGTGGGCTTAAATCACTGGCTTTGTCATTCCCTGACCTACGACAATTGTCGTGTTGGCTAAATCCCATCTTGTGCAATTGGAGAGCTTGGTGGCAAATTTTGAAATCATTTCTATACTTGTTATGACGTGACTGACTCGATAAGAAGGAGGGTAAAACAAAGTGTGAAGAATAAAGAGAAAGGAAAATACTATTCCTAACAAGAAACCTACAGATGAATGACCTAACGGACTTTGAATACCGACTCTAGCGACCTAGACATGCACTTTTTGGCCTTCTCCGTACAGCAAAGTTGATGTTCAACTCTTGTTGCAAAGTTCTGCTATGAAACCGGTCTTTAATACTTCATTTCTTTGATCTGATCCTTAGTCGACTTGCAGCGCCCATAGGGTTTTCGCCAACAAGCCTCTCTCATTTGATCTTTCTTTCTTTCAACTCACTGTCGCCTTACGGTGCCCGTGCGGGTTTTCACCGATAAGACACTCTCATTTTGACTTCTCTCATCTTGGAGTCTCGTGGTGATTTGAGTTCTTTACTCTCCTTTGTTCGGACTGGAGTGTTGCCCCTGATGTGATTGACCTTTGTTCGCTTGACTCGGCATTTCTTGAAGATTGATCGGAAGGTCTTCCTTTGGACCGTAATGCAGGCTTTTGGATGGGGTTTAGAAAAAGGATATAAAGGCTCAAAATTATTTCAATGTGGGTTAATGATTACAACTTTCGGAATCTTATTTCTTCAACAAACATAAATTCTGCCCCAGTTTCCTTCTCGGGGGATTTTTTTTTTTTAGATTTTCAGATTTTTCATTTATTGTGACTGAACCTCAGAGAGGCTGCCTACGTACCCTTTCGGGATCAAGTCAGACGTAGTTCAGAACATAAAATCGCTTCCTTGTTGCGATTTCACTTCTCCCGATTTTTTCCTTTTCTCTTCTTTTCTTTTCTTTTCCTTTCTTCTTTTTTTTTCTTTCTTTTCGCTTTTTCTTTTTCTCTTTTTTTTCATTATCTTCTTTTCTCCATTT
Source organism: Nicotiana noctiflora (assembly GCA_032618575.1). Lineage (NCBI taxonomy): Eukaryota > Viridiplantae > Streptophyta > Magnoliopsida > Solanales > Solanaceae > Nicotiana > Nicotiana noctiflora. Next base: position 150,046 of record JASVEL010013123.1, read on the forward strand.
GATTTCCCCGCTCAATCCTCAATTTTTGTTGTTGATTCCGAAAGAGGGATATGAAAGAAAATATAGTATGGCTCAAAGGGGTAGCAATGGACGAAGTATTTAGATAGCCGAACGAAATGCCTTCGTCATTCCAATCTTCAAAACCTACCAAGTACAAACTATCTTTCGACCGATTCACATATTTGCCTTATGTTTTTGACGATCCTCAATGCGATTGGGCAACAATTTTGATACCACGAATGGTTCCTTTAGTCTTGGGGTACTTTTGCCTTTGGCTTTAAACCGATGAAGCATGATGCATTTCCAAGGCATTTCTTTATGTTATGTTTTCCCCTAGTATTCACTTGATTCCGGCTTCACAATATTCCAATATGTTTTTATTTCTTCCGAGCATCATTACATCTTCAACATTGTTTCATTGACTTTTAAAATCAGGCTTAGAATTATGTGCATGTCATGTTGCTAAAATCAGTAACTAGAAATGACGGGAGACAAAGAGTTGTATTAAACTGATGGGTTGAAACAACAAGACGAACAACAAAGCGAACAAACTAGACTAAAATTACAAACCTAGACAGCACTAAACAAAGCAAAGTAGTAAGATAAAAGGGTTTTGACTTTCAAGACAACGTCCGGATTACAACCCTGAAATAACCCGGGTAACAGAAATGACAACAAAATAAGCCACCAAAAATTCTACTTTTGGATAAACCCCAAATGAAGCATATTTCCAATTACCAAGCACAATATCTTTAGCCACTGCCTTCTGCATCAACCATACGGGTGTCGACTATATCCGGATTATGTACGAAAATGTAGCCTGCATTGATAAGCTCCTGAATTGCCTTTTTTAGCTTCCAACATTTTTCTGTGTCATGCCCCGGGGCGCCTGAGCAATATGCGCACATTTGAGAAAAATCACACCTCTTTGACCGATGATTTGGCATTTTTATCTGAATTGGTTTCAACATGCCCAGTTGCTTCAACTTGTGGAACAAACTGGCATACGATTCTCCCAAAGGGGTGAGAGCCTTTTCTCGTTTCAGTAGCCTCTCATTTTTAAAGGCTTGATTTGGCCTAAAACCTGACCCGTGGGGTTTCTGGTATGCTCGTGGGGAGAAGTAAGGGCCAGGAGAATTACAAGGATATCCATGGGTTTGATATAGAGAGCCTTTAGCAAAGACGACCACTGGACCTTGTCGTTGGGGAGGTTCAACCTGCTGGCTCTGTTTCGGGGTCCTGATGAACAACCTCGGAGGGGTAATGTTGGGCAACATGAGCTTCGGGTGGGTGTTTACTGTCGGGAACAATGGATGTGATTGGAGCGCATTCCTGGGAAAAAATAGGTGGATACCGAGTGATGGAGCTATTGGGGTGGCTGGAAAGGCTGCGATAGGCAGGTATATTTGGCATCGGGTTCGGTGTAAGGACGGGGTCCATGAAACTAGGTGGTGGAGGGGGTAGTGATTTTCCATCCATCCACGCCCTATACATTTCAGCCACATGTTGTCTCAATATTTTGACTTCTTCAACTAACATGTGGTTCCGTTCAACCAACTGTTGTCGGGTACCGGTACCAACCCACTCGGCCTTGAGATTCTCTGCCATTGTCCTCTGACTTTGTGTTATAGGGACGAGTTATTTTAGAACCACAACCAACCACCTTCCTGGAAACGGACACAACAAAACAAAGCCACCATGTCAGCATTAAGGTATTGCGATTATTGATTATTCTCTCTTTTTTTTTTCTTTTTGTAGTTTTTTCATTTTCTCTCTTTTTTTTTCTTTTGTAGTTTTTTTTTTCATTTTTTTTTGTTTGTTATGGAAATGGATATGGTCAAATCCTATGTGGATTGCCTACGTATCATGACCCCACATGAATCAGACCGAGCGTAGTTCTTGCAAATTAATGCAAGAAATAAAGAAATGTTTATTTAATTTTTTTTTTTTTTAAAAAAAGGAAAATTATAGAAGCCGACTCCAACTACAAACTCTGATGAAAAACTTTCACACATTGTGCCAGAGATTTCTACAAGAATAATAATATTTTTAATGACTATTTTTATAAAATTTACCATGTAATGGCTTATTTGAGCAAAGTGACTATTTTTGCAAAATTTATTTAAGAAAGATAAAACTGAAATTTGTTTTTATCCTGTGGCTCATGGGGCATCGTTCGGCATCACCATAAACCAACACAAGACTATTTTTCATAAATTGGCCATATAATGGCTTATTTAGACAAAGTGGCTACTTTTGCAAAATTTTGTTTAAGAGAATAAACTCGAAAATTTCTCATCAGGTGGCTCATGGGGCATCGTTCGGCATCGCCATAAGACAACATAAGACTGACGAAGTTAAAATGCCAAATGTGGCTATTTCAGCAAAACTGGCCATGTAATGGCTTATTTGATAAAGTGGATATTTTTTGAAAAGTTGAGCGATGACTCAAACTTAATTTTTGCGGATACAGCCTTTCAACATTTCCGCGAGGGAATATTTCAAGGTTGTGTCCAAAATTATTTACAAATGACTCAAAGTGGCTATTCTTGCAAAAACGGCATTCCAGCGTCCTTTTGAGGGACATTCGGCTTATTTTAAGCAAGAATAACATCACCCGACTTATTTATAACAAAATCAAAAATCTGACATTTTTTTTTTGGTTATTTTTGCAAAAGGGGTGTGAACCCGGACTTGATTTTGCGGCTATGGCCTTGCAACATTTCCACAAGGAATATTTCAAGGCTGTACCCGCAAATTATTAAAAATGTTTCAAAGTGGCTATTTTTGCAAAAACAGCCTTCCGGCATCCTTTCAGAACATTCGGCTATTTGCAAAAACGGCATCACTTTGACAAAATTAAACACACATTTTTTTTTTATTTTTAAAGGGGTGGTAATCCAAACTTGATTTTGCGGCTACGACCTTTCAACATTTCCGCGAGGGAATATTTCAAGGTTGTGCCCAAAAATTATTTATAAAGATTCAATGTGGCTATTTTTGCAAAAACAGCCTTCCGGCGTCCTTTCGGAACATTCGGCTATTTGCAAAAACGGTATCACTTTGATTTTATTGACAAAATTAAACACACATTTTTTTTTATTTTTTAAAAAGGGTGGTAATCCAAATTTGATTTTGCGGCTACGACCTTTCAACATTTCCGCGAGGGAATATTTCAAGGTTGTGCCCAAAAATTATTTATAAAGATTCAAAGTGGCTATTTTTTGCAAAAACAGCCTTCCGGCGTCCTTTCGGAACATTCGGCTATTTGCAAAAACGACATCACTTTAATTTTATTGACAAAATTAAACACACATTTTTTTTTGATTTTTTAAAGGGGTGGTTGGACCCGATGAGGGTTGCCTACGTATCCCACCTAATGGCGAGAATCAAACCTGCGTAGTTCGGTCAGATTATTTGACCAATTATTTCAAAAAATGTTCCACCTATTTTTTTTTTCAAATTTTCAAATTTTCCAGGTACCTATTTTCTATAACTCTTATTTTCCTCCCTCTTTTTTTCCTTTTTCCACAATTTTCTAACCTCGGGATTTCCGTCGGTCCGCATAACGATCAAGGACAATAAAAATACAACACATAACATGCTTGGTCTTTTCAATACCGGATCACCTGTCCTAGACGGACCCAACCCCTGTGTTGAGTCCCCTAAGTTAGATATGATGCAAATAAACGTCTTAAATCTAGGTTCAATATCCTGAAGTTTCATCGGTACTAGACCGTGTACCCGAGCGGACAACCCGGATCGAGGAGGGGGCTACGTACCGGTGACCCGCGGAGTCAATCGGCTTTGTAACTTGTCCGGCCTCTTTTCTTATTTTTTGGAATTGACACTAACAGAAAGGGGAGTCTCAACCAGTAAGCACATCCCCGGGGGTAAGAAGAGAAGGGTTTTCGGCACAGTTTTATATATACAATTCACGCAATATCAAAGCGGTAAACATGTAGCACATTAATCAAAACATATAATGAAATCAAATATAAGCAAAAATAGCAATTTCACTGAGCTCGAATTCTTAAACCCTGAACCGAAGTTTCGGGTTACTTATCCCCAGCAGAGTCGCCAGAGCTGTCACACCTCCCTTTTTACTACCCCACATACTTAAAGCATATAAATACGCTCGTAGGGTATACCCCGACGCTCAAATACCCGAAACGGATAAAATAACGTAAGGGAAGGAGTTTTTCCAATTGAAGGACAATCGGTTCGGGATTTTATTAGAGATTAATCGAGTCGCCACTTGGGAATGATAATGGTGTCCCAAGTCACCGGTTAATCCCGAATCCGAGGAATTTTGACTCTTAAAAATGTCTGCGAAGCAGAGATCCGGATAAGGAACTCTGTTAACCCGGGAGAAGGTGTTAGGCATTCCCGGATTCCGTGGTTTTAGCACGGTCGCTCAACTGCAATTTCTGCTTTTATCTGATTTCTTTATATATTTTAACTATGTGCTTTTAATGTTTCGCTTTTAATTTTAGAAGAATTGCGATGTCACGAAAACACATTTCGAGTCATACCGCAACCAGTACGCCTGTGACTTTAATGTATTTCAGTTTCGCCGAGAGTAAGATTTGGGTCACATAAATGCGCACCCGTGATTAGGAAGGTATTATTATTAACTAACGCGCCTAAAGTAATTTTGCGTTTGTACTTTGCGAGGGCCATGAAATTTTCTAAATGACACGCCTCGAATTCTAAGGATCAATTAGATATTAAATAAAGCGAAGGCCATGCAATTGTCATTTTTGTTTGGCATGGCGCACCTTCTTAGCTTCTAGCTCTTGAATGCAATTCCGTGCTCTTATTAGTTCAACATAAGGCAGAAGCGACTGAAGTAATATGTTGATTTTTTACACAGCTTTACAAGGCCATTGAATATAGAAGAACAAAAGGGTGGTGTTTAAAGAAGAGGTAAAAGAAGTGAGTCGCATAGCAATTCATATGATAGTTGGGACGATGTGCCAATATCTCTTACGTTATGCACCAATGATTATGTTGGGTCACTTAATTGAACTCTCACTCTCTAGTGCCTCTATCGCCACATCTTATTGCACTGTTACTGGCTTTGCCATTCTTGTAAGTTAGCTAGTAGCTACTATCTCCTTTTTCTCTTTTAATTTTTCTGATTAATAAAAGTTGTTAAGTACTTAACTACCTAATTAAACAAAACCTACGCTCCTAATTCAACTACTTAAGGGCTGTCACTTTTAAACTAATAATCTCTTTAATTACACTTCAAATTGCCTAATCACAAACTACTATAATTGAACACAATAGCTTAAAAGCCATCATTATTGCCGATAACAAACAGAAACACGAAATAGGATAGTCTTTAGTACCAACTTTAGAACAGACTTCTTAAATTGATAAGAATTTGCAAACCAAAGTAAAAAGCAACAAAATTGAAAGAGATTAAAAGTAGAAAGGATCATCACTTCAATTTAATTCCAATAGCTTGAGGTTACAAATATGTACCTGAAAAGTTGAATAAACCCATTAGATCTACATTGACAGCAGCAACGAAAATGATTCAGCAAAAAACAGTTCCAACAGTAATTCTCAGCAACAGTTCAACGAGATCAACAGTGAGTAGGACCAAGCAGCTAACCCAGGAAGCAATTTTCAGAAATCCAAATTGTCTTAAAAAAATCAGAATTCTCACTCAAACTACAACTCTTCACTGATTTATGATTACCTATTCTTGTATTTGGATTTTTGGAATGAATTTGAAGGCAAAATAGAAGAAAAATAAATCTGAAATATTAATTTCAGATTTGAAAATTAACTATTATTTTTGGGATTTTTCTAAGGTTCCAATGGCTTAAAAATGCTAAAGAGACTCTAAAATCAGCAGAGGAACCCCCTCTATTAATGCTGAAAATACCTATTTATAGGCTCAAAAGGTGGGGAATTATTTCATTAAAAACCCTCCTATTCTTAGCTTGTTGCACAAGTTAGTGCAATTATTTTAATGGAATCTACACTAAAACCCCTTCTAGAATAGTCTACCATGTTCCATTTCCCTTGGAATTCCTATGGTGCCCTCATTCCCTTTTATTATTCACTATGATACCTTTTGCTATGCCCAAATTGTCCTAAAAGCTCTATATTTATCACAATTATGCCAATTCCCTTTCCAATTATACCCATTCTCTTTTAATCTTATTACAAGTTTACCAACTTCCTTTTCCCAATTCACCCCTACTTCTTAAAGCTTATTACATTCCTAAATTCTGCAATTTATCCCTATTTTAACTCATTTTCAGATTGTATTTGTCAAATAGCCACAATTAAGTGACTATTTCTCAACTAACCAATTGGCCTCTTTAACTACTTTAAAAATCAGATTAGTTCAACTAATTAGAACCACATTACATCAATAGCCAACCCTAGGTAATCTTACAAATATAGCCACTTTTGATCTATTACTCAATTAACAAGACTCGGGAAATAATTTGATAGATGGTGAGTCTTATTAATCGAAGTAACTAATCGCTTTTGAATCTATCAAGTAAAACACCTTAGGTGGATACTAATCATGTGATTGTAATTATCGACCTAACTTGAATCTAAAATAGTCTAAGGGACAATCTAATAGTCGAACTAACAGCTATACCCAATCGACCCTAAGTATTCATCAACACTAATCACAATTCCACTAATCAATCATCTCAAACATATTCAGAACTATCAATTGACAAATTTCAACCATTAACAGATAATTCCCAAAATCTAAAGGAAACAGAAACTAATATTTTTTAACAGCAATCTAACATAATCTAAAAATCCAGAAACTAACAAAAAATCATGAATCAAGGAACAAATTCGCAATGCTTTCAATCGACTAACCCTCGACATAAGAAATAGAATCATAAACAACAATTTTAGTCGAACGGGTAAGTCCTATTATTCTAAGCGGTTGATAAAACAGTATTGAATACTAATTAATCAACCAAAACTTAAAACTAATTTGTTACCACTGATTAATTTCTAAAATAGATTCACTAATTCTCAAATAGTCACCAAATTGGTTGATTTCAGAATGAAACGAATAAAATCCATACCGAACATTATCAGAATTTAATCAATCCTTAAAACTAATTACGAATCTTTTTTTTAGTTATATAAAGAAAACAAGAAAAATTCAAACAAACAAATTAAGAAAAACAGAGAAACAAAGAAGAAGAAGTACTTAGTTTTTTGCCGTTTTATTTTTCTTTTCTGTTTTCCCCTTTTTTGCTTTTTCTTCTGAATCTTTTCTGTTTTCCTTTATCATCTTCATACTTTCATCCGGCAACCTTCGAATCTTTGTCGAACAAGCTTTGTTCTTTAATTTTCTTAAATTCCGGCGGCTTCTCGGCTTAAAACTATTGTGTCACGGCATGAGGGGTGTTGAAAGAAGGGTAGGGGTTGATTTGGGATAGTTTTGGAGAGGCGCCGCCATGGGAGGTGGTGGCGGCGCCAACTGGGGTTTGTTGTTTGGAGGTGTTTCGGTTGGTTTTGAGGAGAACTAGTGGTGGGGGAGTGATAAGGAGGGAAAGGGGGTTGTTTTGGTGTAATTTTGGCCGGGAAAGGTGGCCGGCCGCCGCCGTGGGAGGCGGAACCCTAGCGGCGGCCATGGTGAAGATGAAGAGAGAGTCGGCGGCTTGTGAGAGAAGACAAAGGGTCTGGGTTTGTTTAGTTAAGGTTTTTTGTCTTTGGTTATGTCTTTGTGTATTAAGTATACTTATGTAATAAGCATTTCTTGGCCGTTGGATTATTTGGCCTTAACGGCCAAGATTGAACAAAATGGGGGGAGGGAACCGGGCAAGGCTGCTAGGCGTTTGGGCTGGGGCGTTTTGGGCCAGGGGTAATTTCGTTTGGGCTGGGACGATTGGGTCGCTGGGTAGGGATTTTGGCCCAGCTCCTCTTTCATTCCCCTTGTCCATTGTATTTTTGCATTTTAATCCTTTTTGTATTATTTTTTTTTATTTTGTATTTATTCTACTTTGTAATTATTTGGAACTAATTAAAACTAACTAATTACCTTCTTTTTTGGCAATTTTTCAATTTAAAAAGCTAACTAAATTTTTTTTTTGATTTTTTCTTTAATTAATAAAAATGAATTAATTTCCTAAAGATGCAATTTTTTTTATATTTTCATTTATCACACGCAAATAACATGCAAACAACTAACACAAAATTCACACAAAATTATAACAATAAGGAAAATCATTTACTTTGGATTTTATAGGAATAACTCATGTGTAGGGTAAAAATCACGTGCTCACAATTATAACACACAAATTTTATATTTTCAGTTATACGAAAAATTCTCAACCAAAAAGTACCCAAAAACTATAGCAATCTTCAGAGAAATTATAATACATCTGAATACATCAATTATATTAATTAAAAAAATTATGAATACATTCGTGGCATATAACGAGACAGTGGATACAATAAATACATAGAATATAGTGGGACACATTGAAATATAATGAGAAAAATAATAGTGAATACAATAAAATACAGCGATATTAGGTATGCGTGTATGTGTGTGTATATATATATATATATATATATATATATATATATATATATATATATATATATATATATATATATATATATATATATATATATATGTGTGTGTGTGTGTGTGTGTGTGTGTGTGTGTGTGTGTGTGTGTGTGTGTGTGTGTGTTTTGAAAGTGTAAATTATGTGTGGGAGGATTAGCAAAAGAAATAAAAATGAATATAAGCCGAAAAGATTTTTTCCAGTTAAAATTTTAATAAATTATTTTTTTCTGGCATGGAAAGGTTTTTCGATGATGAATTTTTCCTCAAATCTAAGTGTATGTTACTTTGCTTAAGAATAGATTTTTTTAGAGTTTAATGTGTGTGCGAAGAAAAAATGGAAGAAAAAAGGTTAGACAATGAATGAATATCCGCTGGAATTAGAGAAGAAACGAAAAAAAAGTAAAAGAAAAAATAGAAAGAAAAAGGAAAAGGAAAAATAAAAGTAAGAAAAATGGTAAAAAAGAATAAAAAATAGAAATGATACACACACTCTGCCACATCAACATCAATGGTATAAATAGTTCTATTTAAAAAAAGTTTAGGAAGGTAGTAGAATTGCCGCAAATAAAAAGTGTGTAGTTGAAAATCCGAGTATAGGTCATAGGTAAAAAAATGTAATTATATCCACCATCTCACGAATTTATGAAAATATTCATCCTAACAAACCATATATTTTGATATACCTACTCATTTACAGGAAACAAGGAATAGATGGAAGATAAAGAAACAAGAAATTAAAGGCTGAATAATTAAGATAATTAAACTTATAAAATTAATCGAATAAAAGTGATGATCCGTGGAAGATAGAGACACGCACAATCATGGATGAATAATTAAGATAATCAAACTTAGAAAACTGATGGAGAAAATGTAATTAAGTAATCATTCTTTTTTGCTCAAGGATAAAATGGTCACATAGCTTTAAATTTTAAAATATTCTTTAAAGTTTAAAGGAAAAATACATAAGTACCCTCTTGGCCTATAACCTAATTTTCAATTAAACGCTTAAGATAATTGGTTAAGTTATTCCTGTCTTAAGATTATCTATGTTAATAACTGTTAATAATTTTAGGAGTTAATGTCCTGTTAGCTGGCCTTGTCTTCACGAGAAGCGCCATCATGACCAGGTGGGTTTGGGTCGTGACAATAGTAAAATATGGTGAGGAAATGTGATGACCCCAAAAGGTCATCACTTGCTTTGAAATTTAATATTGTGTTCGTAGGCCTTAAAAACCTCTTTTAGCATCACCTCGAGTTACGTGCGCAGTCTGAATGCCTAGCCGGAAGGCTTAAATAAGAAAATCTCTGAAAATGATAGTTTTTTACTATAAAATGAATTTATTTCACTGTGGTCAATGTTTTGGATAAACGGACCCGGACCTGTAATTTGACGGTCCCGGAGGGTCCGTAGGAAAATATGAAACTTTGGTATATGCTAGGAATGAAATTCCGAGGTCCCAAACACGAGAAATGAATTTTTTTTAAAAATTATTCTCTGAAATTGTTTAATGTATTTGGAAATGAATTTTGATCAGAATATATTAGTATCGGGCCCGTATTTTAGTTTCGGCGCCTGGTACAGGTCCTATACGTGGTTTAAGATAATTCTTTGAAGTTTGGTAAGAAACGGAATTCCTGTGACGTGATTCGGACCATAAATGCAAATTTTGATGTTTTAAGAAGTTTTGAAATATTTCATTAATTTTGAGGTTTAATTCATTGTTTAAGGTTAATTTGGCGACTTGATCGCACAGATAAATCATATGATGTTTTTGAGTTAGTACGTATGTTTGGTTTGGAGCCCCGAGGGCTCGGATGTGTTTCGAAAGGTTTTTTACTCATAAAAAGTTGCAAATTTTTCAGTCGCTGGTATGTTGGTATTTTCTTCTTTACGTTCACGGGAGGACCCTTACGAACGCGATAAGTTAATTGTGCTAAAGGAAGATTCCTTCTATTGGAACGCGATACACAGGTCACGAACGCGAAGCTTTGGAGGTTTTACCCTTCACGAATGCGGACATGGTATCACGAACGTGAAGGCTAGTGGCCTGGTCAGAGGGAAGGGAGAACTATACCTACACGAACGCGACCACTTGGACGCGAATGTGAGGGCTCGAGGAGTTTCTTCTTGGAGAACACGAGCCGTTTTCCGCGAACGCGAAGGCCTATCATGCCTAACTCATCGTGAACAGGATGAGCCTATCGCGAATGCGATGACCAAATTCCGCCCAGCTATTTTAAGTGTTAAAAATAGTAGCCATTACGGGATTTTTACCACAACTCGTAACTTCTTTATCTTAACTCCAAATTGGGCGATTTTAAAAGGGAATTTCACCACCAATTCATAGGTGTGTAATCTTAGACCCATCTTCTTTAACTTCCATTAAAATCCATTAGATTTCTAGGTTTAAATCATAATCCCAAGGGTAAAAAATTAGGGATTTGGGTAGAGTTAGGGCTTTTTGATTAATTGTGATCTAGACCTCATTTTGGGGTCGAATTCTGAAACTAATTATATTTCGAGCTCGTGGGTGAATGGTTGATCGAATTCTGGTCCGAACCTCGTGTTTTGATCAAGCGGGCCTAGGGTCAATTTTTGACTTTTTGGGAAGAATGATTAGAAATCTATAATTAAGTATTAGAATTGGATTGATGTTATCAAGCCGATTATATATAGATACGATTGATTTGGAGCCAAATTCGAAAGGAAAGATGGTGTTTGAGGCTTGAGTTGGCCGTGAAAGTTCGAAGTAAGTGTTTGGTCTAACCTTAGCTTGAGTGATTAGGAGCCGTGTCTTATTTGCTACGTGCTAAGTGTGGAGTACGACATATAGGCATGGTGACGAGTATCTATATGTCGGTGTCAAGCATGCCCTTGAGTCTTATATTATAATTGTTATGACTCCGTTATGAATGTTTGCATTTCACATGTTATTGAAATATTATTGTTCCCTTGTCGGATATAATTAAAATATTATTGTTTGCTTGCGGGGATGTTATTGAAATATTATTGTTCCCTTGCCGAGATTCTTTGTGGTTGTCGTTGAATTGAAATGGGAGCGGATGGTACACCTACCATAGAATATAATAAAATAGGAACGGGTGGCACGCCTGCTACAAGATAATTGAAATGGTAGTAGGTGGTACTCATACCATAAGATATAATAAAATGGGAGCAGTTGGCACGCCTGCCACAAAATAATTGAAATGGGAGCGGGTGGCACGCCTACCACAAGATATAATAAAATTGGAGCGGGTGGCACGCCTGCCACAAGATAATTGAAATGGGAGAGGGTGGTACACCTACCACAAGATATAATGAAATGGGAATGGATGGCACGCCTGCCACGAGATAATTGAAATGGTAACGGGTGGCACGCGTGTCACAAGATAATTTAAATGGGAGCGGGTGGTACACCTACAACAAGATGTAATAAAATGAGTGCCACGAGATAAATGAAATGGTAGCAGGTGGCACCCCTGCCACGAGATACTAGAAATAGGATCGGGTTGCACGCTTGCAACAAGATCTGAAAAGAAAGTGAAATATATCTTTGTTTCCCTTATCATTGTTAGTAGTTGGATCTCTGGTTCCTTTATAATTCTCTTGATATTTTGTATTATTCCTTGAAGCATGTTTCTCCCTCCCATCTTTACTTATTTATTCTTGTTACTTTCCGATGTATATTATATAACTACACATATTTATTTTGGTAGTCTGGTCCTAGCCACGTCACTACTTGCCGAGGTTAGGCTAGGCACTTACCAGCACATGAGGTCGGTTGTGATGATACTATACTCTGCACTCTTTTGTTCATACCCCAGTGTTGTGGACTTCGGACCGCAGTGAGATTGCTGATTCTTGATTATCGGGCGACACAAGGTAGTCCTGCAGGCGTCCGTAGGCCTTGGTGTTTCCTTCTATTTACTATTCCTATTTCTTTCGTGCTCTTCTAGAGACAGTGTTGTATTTATTCCTTTCAGCCCCTTTATTTGTAGTATTCTTAGACTATCCGTGAAACTGTGACACCAGTTCTGGGTAGTCGAGACTCAACAGTTGTATTAGATATTCATGTTCAGATAGCTAATTATTTCTTTCTTCCGCTTATGTTAAATTCCGCTATTTAATGTTATTATTTTGAAATTGTTAATGAATATAAAATTGGTAAAAAGGAAAATTGTGCAATTAGTTGACTTGTCTAGCTCGTATTAGTAGGCGCTATCATGACTCTCGGGGGTGGGAATCCGGATCGTGACCGAAAAGAATAAAATCTTCAACTCGATCTCGCTGGAAAATATGGAGAATGCGAGAGCTAATTTCTGGCCAGTCTATAAGTAACAAAATTAGAGGAAAGAAAAGAAAAAGAAAAAGAAAGTCAAGAGAAACGAAAAAATAGAATATTTACAAAAATAAAATTTCAGCATTCCCTCTCTTTCTCACTCTCCCAAGGAGGGTGACATACGCTATCTTCTGCCACATCACCACTAATGGTATACTGATTTCATTATTTAAAAATAGTTCAAGGCGTAATAGGATCCGAGAAAGATCTATATATAAATATAAAGTTGGGAATTGGCAAGATGATGTGGCAATCCTCTAAAGCCATCATTCTTATTTATCTTTTTTCTTGTTTTATTGGACATTCATCCTAATTTTAGTACAATTTCTATCATAAAATGTTTTTCCTACATAATTACTGTTATGAGTTAAATAAGGGAAGAAGAGGAATTTTGAAATTGAATTACATCTTTCATTATATACACTAATTATGAATATTAAATAAGGGAAAGGAAGGGATTCAATTTCTTTGGGCAAAATAAGTACTTTAATGACTTAAAGAAGAAAATAAAGTTGGTACGTGAGTATTTGCACTCTAATCCGAAACGGCTATTGCCCACTCCTCTTATTTTTCTTCACAAATCCAATAAAAGCTCTTTGTTTTATTTTTTCCAATCGTTATTAGAACTAATTATACAGTTATTAGTCTTAAATTGTATTTATTATTTATATTTTGATCTTTTCAATGATCTACTTGACCATCCATTTCCAATACACCTATATATTATGGTCTCTCATTTTTTTCAACTACATGGTTAGTGATTCAAATTCTTTTTCGTATTAACAGTATATTTTATATTACATATTGCTAAAATAGAGGAAAACCACATAGTTTTGCAAATGCTTATTCATCTACACTTATATATATCAGACTATGTTTATGTATATAGAGTAGACCAAGATGAGGAAGAAGATGATGCTAAAATATCTTTCTATCAGTTTTAGGGAGCTGGTGAAGAAATTTGGCAAGCTTTTATTTTAATGATACACGATTTGCAAGCTTTTCTATAAATTTTCATTACTTTTGTAGTTTGTTTGTATGCAACTTCTATTTTCAGTCACTTTTATTGTTTTGTTTTTGTGTGTGTATATAGATCATGGTGTCACAATGGTGACTATGGTGTTACAAGCATTTTTTTGATTTGTTTTTTTTTTATATTAGAAAATATATGGTGTAGAAGTTCTTATATTTTAGTGAATTTTACTAATAGATTATTGGTTGTGAAGAATACAAATTGTATCTGACTTATAGAGATTAATATGGCACTTCTCCAGTACTAAACTGGCCAATTATTTTTCATCACTTTTGTTGGCATTTTTCTCTTATCTACCCAATTAGAAGTGTAACAATTTAATTATTTTCAATTCTTTTATTTAAGGTTTTGAATCTATAGTAACTCCAAAAATCAAATTGGATGTGGTAAAAAAAATTCTTCCAATTTTAACTATTTTTTAAATGATAGATTACCATAATATTAAATTAATGAGGTAGATTGAAAGAGCAATGTAGGGAAATAAAAAGGAAAGAAAAGAAAAATAATTTGTAGGCACAATATAAGACAGGAATAGGGAGAAAAAAGAAAGAAAAAATAGTAGAGAGATCAAGCAATTGAAAAGGAGAGAAAAAGAAGAATAGTAAAAAAAAAATAGAGAGAGATTTTCTTTTTTACTTTTAGTTTCTTTACTTTTTACTTTATTTTTATTAAATGTTTTACCATTTAGTGAAAAGAATAGATCAAATGCATATAATATATTCATGTATTTAATACATATAACTAAACTAAGAATTACATTTTATTTTATATTTTATCATATTTATTATAACCGCGCGAAACGCGGATAAATTCTCTAGTAAAATATGTAATTAAAAATCCAGTTATAGGTGAGGAGTACTTATGCATTATGCCAAGTTTAAAAGGATATTTTAGTAAATTAAATTTGAAGAAGGGATGTTCTCGCTTTTAGTATAGTATGATGATTAAGTATGAAGGAGGGACGTTCTTGATTTTAGTATAGTATAATATGGTGGATATGATGATGCCGATTTTAGTAAATTAAGTTTGAAAGAAGGATGTTCCACTTTTAATTTAGTATGATGATATGATATGATGATGATTCAATAGGCCGCCTTCTTCTGTACTTGCGGCTATATAATAACTCCTTTAGCCTCAAACTTTAATAACACTCTAACTTAGACTTAGGCAGTGGACACAAGAAGAAAACACAAGAAGCTTTGTTCCAATTAAACATCAGTATAAGAAAAGAAAAAAAGAGCTAGAATTTCTTGCATTTTGATTGAGTGGTTATTGGTTCAAAATGGAGCCAGAAAATATAAGTGATATAAGAGGGAGTAGTTTAAGAGGAAGCTTAAAGTTAAGTGTGAATAGTACTAAATCTATATGGAGGAACAATGGGGTGGAGATTTTTAGTGGTTCGTCAAGACATGAAGATGATGAAGAGGCTCTTAAATGGGCAGCTCTTGAAAAACTTCCAACATTTGATCGTTTAAGAAAAGGTCTCTTATTTGGATCTCAAGGTGCTGCTGCTGAAGTTGATATACATGATCTTGGTTTTCAAGAAAGAAAAAACTTGCTTGAAAGGCTCGTCAAAATCGCCGATGAGGATAATGAGAAGTTCTTGTTGAAACTCAGGCAAAGAATTGATAGGTACGTGAATGCATCTTTTTTTTTTGTCTTTCCTCTCCATGCATGTTGTCATCCATGGACGAAAAAAGACATGTTAACATGTTAGGAGTCTTCACGACTGGTTATAGCTTTATATATGCTATTAGAAAATCTAAAGAACTTGTAGTGCTAGAGAAACTATTTTTATATAATATTTAACTGATACAGGCTTAAATGAAGCGGCATGGACAATGATATATAATTCATATAGTCGATTCGGCTTGCTTAGAATTAAGACATAGTAGTAGTTATATTATCGATTATCCATGACCAGGGGTAAATCTAAGGTTATGAGTATGAGTTTCGGGGAATCCAGTAGCTTTTGGCTAGAGCCCGCATTTCTATTAAGAAAATCATTCAATGTATAAGAATATTTAGTTGGAAACGCAGTTCTTTAGTCCGTTTGTTATAATATACCATTAATTTAAAGTCATTATAAGAACCCATAAACTTAAAATTCTGGATTCGCCTCTGTCCATGACAAGTTGTTTCTCCTCTTAATTATAGTGGGTTGACATTGCTTTCTTTCTTTTTACAGAGTTGGGATTGATTTGCCATCAATAGAAGTAAGATATGAGCATCTAAATATTGAGGCAGATGCATATATGGGAAGCAGAGCTTTGCCTACATTTACCAACTTCATGACTAATTTTGTTGAGGTAAAAATCTAAAAGAAAATCTTGATTTCAAGTCTCAAAATGGTGTTTGTAACTAACATTTTCTTCTTCTTTTTGGGGTTAATTAGACAATGTTGACCTCTCTCCATATCCTACCAAATCAAAAGAGGAAACTCACTATACTTGATGATGTGAGTGGTATCATTAAGCCATGCAGAATGACTTTGCTTTTAGGACCTCCAGGTTCTGGTAAAACTACTCTATTATTAGCTTTGGCTGGAAAGCTTGACCCTTCCCTTAAGGTAAGTTATATGTATTGACAGAAAAAGATTAGTTATCATTTTTACCAAGCTACCAATTGATGCTATCAAAATCATCGGAGCATAGAATTTAAATGAAACAACAAATTCTAATTTTCTGAATATTTTTTGGTTGTTGAAATCAGGTTACTGGGAAGGTGACCTATAATGGACATGAAATGAATGAATTTGTGCCACAAAGAACTGCTGCTTATATTAGCCAGCATGATTTACACATTGGAGAAATGACTGTGCGAGAAACCTTGAAATTCTCTGCTAGATGCCAGGGAGTTGGCTCTCGTTATGGTTAGTATTTTCTGTTGAGATTTAACTAACATAGATATATCGACTGATGTTTCTTGGAACAATTTTGTAGATATGTTGGTTGAACTGTCGAGAAGAGAGAAAGCAGCTAAAATCAAGCCAGATCCTGATATTGATATCTTTATGAAGGTAAAAGACTAGAATTTAAGAAAACAGCAATACCAAAGCCAATGCTTCTGACCTTAATTGTTTTGTGACAACATAGGCAGCTGCAACAGAGGGACAAGAAGCCAATGTTGTTACAGATTATGTTCTCAAGGTAATAGAAATTATGTCCAATAATTTTCTGGTCATTTTCCATAGTGAAAAGGTAGAAGAAATTTGATAATTATATATACATCTGCAGCTGTTGGGGCTGGATATTTGCGCAGATACTATGGTGGGAGATGAAATGATAAGGGGTATTTCAGGAGGACAAAAGAAGCGTGTGACAACAGGTGAAATGCTCGTTGGACCGTCAAAGGCACTTTTCATGGATGAAATCTCAACTGGATTGGATAGTTCTACCACTTACTCCATTGTGAACTCTCTAAGACAATCTGTGCAAATCTTGAATGGAACTGCTGTCATATCTCTCCTGCAGCCAGCACCTGAGACCTACGACTTGTTTGATGACATTATTCTATTATCAGATGGGCAAATAGTCTATCAGGGCCCTCGAGAGGATGTCCTTGGCTTCTTCGAGTCCATGGGTTTCAAATGCCCAGATAGAAAAGGCGTGGCCGACTTCTTGCAAGAAGTATGTCTTACAATGGCCTATGACTAATAAATTTGTGAGGCAATTTCCCTTCTGATGGTGCAAATTTAAACTCTTTGCAGGTGACATCACAGAAGGATCAGCAGCAGTATTGGGTGAGGAGGGATGAGACTTACAGGTTTATCACATCAAAAGAATTTGCTGAGGCATACCGATCATTCCACGTTGGGAGGAAACTTGGGAATGAGCTTGCAACTTCATATGACAGGAGCAAAAGCCATCCTGCTGCTTTGACAACTCAAAAATATGGTTTAGGGAAGAAACAACTCTTAAAGATCTGCACTGAAAGAGAACTCCTGCTAATGAAGAGGAACTCATTCGTTTACATCTTCAAGTTCACTCAGGTAATAATTTATTCTATTAAATTTACATAATATTTGCTTGCAAGTACTAATGCCACTTTGTTTTGATATGTTTTCAGCTTTCAATTGTGGCACTCGTGACAATGACCCTCTTTCTCAGAACTGAGATGCCTCGTCATAGTATGGATGATGGAGGAATATATGCTGGTGCCCTCTTTTTTGCGGTCGTTATGAATATGTTTAACGGAATGTCTGAGATCGCCATGACAATTTACAAACTTCCTGTGTTCTACAAGCAAAGGGACCTTCTCTTTTTCCCTTCATGGGCTTATGCAATTCCCTCATGGATACTCAAAATCCCTCTAACATTTGTTGAAGTTGGTCTATGGGTGTTCCTCACTTACTATGTCATTCGATTTGATCCGAATCCTGCAAGGTAAGGGAAGAAAAAAATGATGCAAAATGAAGATCAAGTTACCTTCATTAGTTACTAAACAAGTCTATTTTTCCAGATTGTTCAAACATTTCTTGCTACTCATATTAGTAAACCAGATGGCATCAGGATTGTTCCGCTTCATTGGTGCACTTGGACGGACCATGGGAGTAGCTAATACATTTGGAACATTTGCTCTCCTTTTACAATATGCATTGGGTGGATTCGTTCTTTCACAAGGTATTTTTGGAAGACTTTTATGTTTGTAGAAGCTTTTGCCTTGCTTAAACCAACTAATGTTAATATTCTATGGCTAATGGTGTAGATAATGTAAAGAAATGGTGGATATGGGGTTACTGGTCTTCACCATTGATGTATTCTACGAATTCAATGTTTGTGAATGAGTTTGATGGGAAAGAGTGGAAAGAAATTGCACCAAATGGAATTGAGCCACTTGGAGTTGCAGTAGTAAGATCTCGAGGGTTCTTTCCATATGCATACTGGTACTGGATAGGTATTGGTGCACTTATTGGATTCACAATCCTCTTCAACATCTGCTTCGGTGTTGCACTTGCTTATCTCAACCGTGAGTATCTCTCGAGTTTCTACATTTAGTTTTCCCTAAAGCGAAAGAATGAATGTTTAGTATGAATATCTACAGCATTTGGCGAGCCGCATGCTATGATACCAAAAAATTATGAAGATGCAAAAACAACTAGCCACGAGAAAGAACAGTCCAATAGTGAGGGCCGGAGTAAGAAAAAGGGAATGATTCTTCCATTTGAACCGCATTCCATCACCTTTGATGAAGTTATATACTCTGTCGACATGCCTCAGGTAACTAGCCAGGAATTGTTAGTGATCAGTAACTACTGATGCTAATCCTGCATTTCAATATTATGTTCAGGAAATGAAAGATCAGGGCACCACTGAAGATAGATTGGTACTTCTGAAGGGTGTCAGTGGAGCTTTCCGGCCCGGTGTTTTGACAGCTTTGATGGGAGTTAGTGGGGCTGGAAAAACAACATTAATGGATGTATTGGCTGGAAGAAAAACTGGAGGATATATTGAGGGTGGTATCAAGATCTCTGGCTATCCTAAGAAGCATGAAACATTCGCACGTATATCTGGATACTGTGAGCAGAATGATATCCATTCACCTCATGTTACAGTTCATGAGTCATTAGTATACTCAGCTTGGCTGCGTTTACCTCATGATGTTGATGAAAAGACTAGAAAGGTTTGCAACTTTAGGAAATTTCCTCCCATAAAATGAATCTGTCGCTAAAAAAATTAGTTAAACACAACAAAGAAGGTAGAAATCATACGACATTTCCTATCTATTATCCTTGTGCAGATGTTTGTTGACGAAGTTATGGAACTTGTGGAGCTTACAGTATTAAGATCAGCGTTAGTTGGTTTGCCAGGAGTGAACGGTCTCTCAACTGAGCAACGCAAAAGGTTGACCATTGCAGTGGAACTAGTGGCAAACCCCTCTATCATTTTCATGGATGAACCAACTTCAGGGCTGGATGCAAGGGCTGCTGCAATTGTGATGAGAACTGTTAGGAACACTGTTGACACAGGACGAACCGTTGTTTGTACCATCCATCAACCTAGTATTGACATTTTTGAATCGTTTGATGAGGTGAATTTCATACCTTTTTGAACTCTATCAAGCTAATAATGTGCTTCTCTTTCTGTTTTTGACATTGCATACTAATATAAACACCACTCATTGCAGCTATTTCTAATGAAACGAGGAGGACAAGAGATATATGTTGGTCCATTGGGTCACCGTTCTTGCCATTTGATCAAATACTTTGAGGTAAATTGTCTATGTGATAAAGAGTTTTCCTTTTTTTGATTAATACTAAACTAATATTTCTTGCATTCAGTCAATGTCTGGGGTAAGTAAAATACAAGATGGTTACAATCCAGCCGCTTGGATGCTAGAAGTCACAACCTCGGCTCAGGAAATGATGTTGGGGGTTGATTTTGCTGATTTATACAAGAGATCAGATCTTTACAGGAGGAATAAAGTGTTGATTAGTGAACTCAACGCACCTTGTCCAGATACGAAAGACCTGCATTTTGACAGCCAATATGCACAGCCATTTTGGACCCAATGTATGGCTTGCCTTTGGAAGCAACACTGGTCATACTGGCGTAATCCTTCTTATACTGCAATCAGATTTCTTTTTACTATCTTCGCCGCCTTGGCCATAGGGACAATATTCTGGGATCTTGGTACTAAAATGTAAGTCAAAACCTATGAGGCGAAACAAGTAATCATATAATCTGGAAAGTACTAAATTCTTAATGTTTTTTTTTGTTACAGGGGTAACAACCAAGATCTATTTAACGCTATGGGATCAATGTATGCCGCTGTACTCTTTCTTGGTTTTCAAAATACAGCATCAGTTCTGCCCGTTGTAGCCGTTGAGCGTACAGTATTTTACAGAGAAAGAGCTGCTGGAATGTATTCTGCGTTCCCCTATGCCTTTGGACAAGTGAGTAGAGAATTTTAACTTGTTATAAGCCAATTTGTGGTAAAGAAGACTAGATCGATATAAATTTTTTACTATCTTGCAGGTTTTCGTTGAAATGCCATATGTCTTTGTGCAAGCGGTTTTCTATAGCGTTATTGTCTATGCTATGATTGGATTTGAATGGACAGTAACCAAGTTCTTTTGGTACTTGTTCATCACGTATTTCACTTTCTTGTACTTCACCTTTTATGGTATGATGAGCGTAGTTGTTACTCCAAATCAAAATATTGCCCAAATTGTCATTGTCTTCTTCATTATCATGTGGAATCTTTTTTCAGGATTCATTATTCCGCGGCCTGTAAGTTCTTGAAACACTTGCATTTTCATTAATTCAATGTAGAGCTCGAAAATGACATGTTTTCATTAAAAACAGCGTATTCCTATATGGTGGAGATGGTACTATTGGGCTTCTCCTGTTGCTTGGACCTTGTATGGTCTGATTGAGTCGCAATTTGGTGACCTCCAAAACAAAATTAATGACGATGAAACGGTGGAACAATTCTTGAGACGTTACTTCGGGTTCAAGCATGATTTTCTTGGAGTAGTTGCAGTTGTGACTGTTGCATATCCTCTTCTTTTTGCCTTCATATTTGCTTTGGCTATTAAAGTATTTAATTTCCAGAGAAGATAGAAGATGTTATACTAGTATAGTAATGCTAAGTTGGAGGTCTATATTTCATACTATTACACTTTGAGAACATGGCTATGGTATTTTAGGTGCTCTGTAGGTGTATTGGTTTTGTTTGTTGTTAATGGTAATATTTACATTGTTACCAAAAAAATTATGTATAAAATATATACTACAGTATGTGTTATCTATTGATTATTGTCAATATTATTTCACTGTCTTTGGTTTCCAATTCTCACCTCGAATGTAGACCATATTCAACAATTTCGAGTCTTAATTAATAAATCTTCTCTAGGCTAAGATATTCTCTACTAGATTGTCCTATATCTTGCCAAATACGACTTTGTTAATGAAAATGAATCCAGAATTTACTTGATGAACCAATAAAGGATGTGTTATTTATCGTCTTAATTTTTCCTATGATGTTACTATCTTTGCGATATGTATAAATCTTGGTTCGTCACTCGGTGGTGAAGCCATAAATTTTTCTAAGGATATTTAAACTTGAACGTAGCAAAAATAATTCTCCAATAAAATTATCATGTATATGTTATATACCTCTAAACCTAATAGTTTTCCTAGGAATGATGCATAATTATCCCTAACCTATGACCAAAATTCCAATTACACACTTTTCTTTCCAAGGATCCTATTACCCCTGACTATTTTAAAATGAAATTATTACCTCCATAAATGCTTACGTGGTAAAGTGAGTGTATTTCACCCTCTTTAAGAGAATGAACAACAAAATCAAATACAAAATTTTATGTTTAATATGCCTTTTATTAAATATATACAGCTTTTTAGTTTTTCTTTTCCGTTCTATTTCTATCTTTTTTAATTTCTTTTCTTCCTCCACCTGACTAGCAACATGGCCAACGCCACCACAGTCGTTGCAAACCCCAAATTTCTCTGTCATTGAAACCTTAATTTATACTCTCGACCCTCTTATTTTCCTAAGTCCATAGCCGCATCCCCAATTTTCCCAATTCCCCGCAGCTCTCATCTCTCTCTCTTATGGGGTATGTCGCTGGCGCTGCCCCGATGACTTGATTGGTCGGCGACCACGGCCTTCCTCTCTCTCGTCTATCTCCCTAAGTGTAACTAGCTTTTTAAGATGATAATTTTCTTTTAAAACTACTCAGTAATTGCATATTCATTCTAAATGATTTGAGAATTAAACAAATATGTGAAGGAATCGGGGTTGTAGAAATTTTTCCTATTATCGGTCCATAAATTTGTAAGAGTAATAACAAGGTTGTGAAGGAAATCCTTTACAGAAAGTTTTTCGACCGTCGAAATTGTTTGACCTGAAAGCTATCGATTGCTGGACAATCAAAGGTTATGAAGAGGTAAATCGCAATCAACAATAATAAACCCGATGACAGATTTATAATTTGTATATTATTTGGTCTGATGAGATTGTAACGAGATAATGCGAATTATCGATATAAATCACTAAGAGAGAAATAAATAGAGAGAAAATGATGGCCAAAGAGATAGTCAAAAGTTGTATTATTAATGAAAATAACATTTGCCCTTACAATAAAGGGATCCCCTCCTTATATAGAAGGAAAGTCTCCTTGTCAAAATATAATTTATTTAAAATATGTTGTCGTTCCAAAAATATAAACGGGCAGAGGGGACAGAGCACCCATATGGGCGAATCGGCATTATGGCTTTGTTGTTAGATGCGTGCTCCTCCATGTTATATGGGCGTGAGGAGGGGTATACTTGGCTTTAGTGCCGTGAAAGGAGGTGTACTCGACTTTTATTAATTATGTGTGATTCGACCTCAAACTTATCGATAAAGGCGTACTCGGCGTGCGTTTGTCTGCCATTTCTTCGAAGGTTGAGATTGCTTTGGCGGGCAATTGCGAATACCACGCCAGGGCTCCTCCGGTCAGCGTCTCGCCGAACTTCTTCAGCAGCACAAATGATACCTGTTCCTTAGACAGGTCGTTACCTTTCACGGTGGTGACGTAATGGATGAGATGATCTTCGGGGTCGATGGTCCCATCGTACACTCTCAGATAAGGAGGCATCTTGAAAGTTTTTAGGATGGTGTAAGGGGCGACTTCCTCGGAGTGGGGTTGTTCTACGAACCTCCTACGTCACGTTTGGGCAGCAGTTTGGGAGCTCCGGGGATCTTGTCGACCCTATCCTAATGCTCATTCATTTGGTCACGGAGGGTCTTGTTTTCGCTCTCCATTTCTTCCACTTTTCTCAGAATGGACGCTAATGTGTTGTTATGCATTTGTGTTTCGACAGGTTGGTTGTTGGTCCGCATTTCCTCTTGCTCGTCCGTTGTGGCGGTGATACTTGTCGTTGGTTCTGCTTTTGCGTGACTCTGTGGTGGTTTTTCCACTAAGCCGCTCAGGATGCTTGTCAACCATTCTTCCGATAACTTCTTGACCGCCGGGGGTGCTTCTTTTGCAGCGGATATGGAGGCGTCTTTTTCCTGCAAGGTCGCAAGGTTCCCGGATGGGGAAGGTGAGGCTTCTGTCTCTGGCGCGACATCAAGGGTTGTGTTGATTGTAGCGCTACCACCAACCTCGTTCAGGGAGCTCGGGAGGTTGATGGTGACTTCCATTATAGCTTTGGACTGGATGTTGTTTTCGGCCATTTCAGGATTTTATCTGGTAATCTGATCCTTCGGGAGTATATTATAGGTTTGATTCTCGAAATCCCCATAGACGATGCCAAATTATTTGACCTAAAAGCTATCGATTGCTTTATAAGTTAGGGACAATCAAAGGTTATGAAGAGGTAAATCGAAATCAACAATAATAAACCCGAAGATAGATTTATAATTTGTATGTTATTTGGTCTGATGAGATTGTAACGAGGTTATGCGGATTATCGATATAAATCACTAAGAGAGAAATAAATAGAGAGAGAATGATGGCCAGAGAAATAGTCAGAAGTTGTATTATTAATGAAAATAATACTTGTCCTTACAATAAAGAAAACCCCTCATTATATAGAAGGAAGGTTCCCTCGTCAAAATATAATTTATTTAAAGGCTACTGTCGTTCCAAAAATATAAACGGACGGAGGGGTGGAGCACCCATATGGGCGAGTCGGCATTATGCCTTTGTTATTAGAGGCATAATTCTTGCATAACCATAAACTAAACAATAATTTCAGATTTGATAAGGAAAAAAGAAAAAGACAGAAAAAAGAAAAGTTGGAAAGAATTTTGTTGGACTAGGGGTGATCACGTTTTGGTTAGAAGGTACGTAATTGGAAGAAGAGAAGGGGAAGAAAAAGAAAGAAATGTTATGAATAGAATTCTATTTAGAGTGAATGTCTATCTTGTGGAGAGTTTTACTTTGTGACTAAGTCATATTTCTCATATAAATAGAGGGGTCTTACCCCATTGTAAATAAGAATTTCATCTCTCTTTCTCTGCAATATTGTTCTTGTTCTTTTATTATTTTATAACACGTTATCAGCACGAGACTCTAACCAATTGAATAGAAGCTTTGGGATTGAGCACAGTGATTGTCAATTTCTCCATGAACTTCTTTCATGATTAAATTTTAGATTTAAGGTAAGTATTTTACATTTCTCTTTCAAATTCTTGACATTCTATTATTTGATTTAGAATACAAGCAAAGATGATAAATTTTGATTGCAACTCTAATGGAGTTTGAAAGAAATTATAACCACCTAAAGTTGTAAAATTTCTATGCCTTGCCATGATTAAATTCATGTAGAATTGTGGGCAAATAATTAAAAACTCGTCCCATTGAATTTGCTCCATTCTCATTCCCTTTAGAGAATGTGATAACAGTATGTAATAAGTCCGAAAGAAGACAAAATTATTACCATGAATAATCAATGGATATGGACGTGGCAATAGACGAAATTATATCGTCATCATTGTGGTAATGAGAACAATAAGTATTCTCAAAATAATCCATAACTTTGTGAAAGTAATATTTGTCATCGATTTGACTTGAGATTTTATAAAGCACATATAGATGATTATAGTCACTTCATGATGTGAATGTGACAACATCTTACTTATGAATACATATTCATTCTTCAGAGAATATGAACGTGCTAGTGGTAGTGAATATACCACAGACACCTCTAGAAGAAGGTTTGAGATGATACCATAACTAATATCATTATTATGGCATGAATGGTCATTGGCCACGTACCTATTGTACGCTAAAATATTTTGGCATTGTGATTATTAAAGTCAATGATAATGCAAGAAACAGATCTTGCATATAATTTTGACCATACACATAATGGTATAACTTTCTCTTTAAAAGATATATTCACCACATAGATGTTGATGGATCTGTGGTAGTACAAAATTAATTGAGAGCTCTGGAAGAGCCAATTATTATTATTTTGGAAAACACAATTAATTACCAATAAGGTATTGTGTTGTAGTACGTCTCAAAGAAACATATTTAGTTTCCAAAGTATTCGCGAAAGCCGTTGATTATATTGAGACTTTAAATAAAGGAAAGATTTAATATCTTCTATTACTACAACTTGTAGCGGGATAATATGTATGTAAAAAGCTACCCGCTTTATCTCCAATTTGTACTACATAAATAAAAGAATACCACAATGAAGTGAATATTTTATTGATATAAAACTCATATCATAATAAACTTGGAGTTTATTCATAATTGCACACATTATGGTGTAAATCTGAAATTTATCAATATTGATAATTTATTCAGTTGGCATAATTGATTTACCCATATCAATTTAAGTATGATGTGCAAAAATAAAGAGAATTCACATGGGTAAATATTAAAGAACTAGAAAGTTCTTTACGAATTCTTTTATGTGCATGTTCTCATTAATTAATATACCAACTAAAAGTGGGATTGAATCCCATGAATGCTGGAAATATGAAAGGTGAATATGGGCTCATTCACCCGCCATGTATACTACATAAGATGCATCTATCAGATGGTTACATGTGCAATTATTATTAACCCGCAACCTGGCCGGTTTGTGCGAGGTAAGTTGCTCAATAATTTAATTTAGAGCATATTCCAGATTTTCTATTCATGAAGTTCATCTTGATAAGTTGGTTTACATCATAAATGGTTTAGCAAAATAATTTATTGAGTGCCTCCACTTAATAGCTAAACTATTGCTTATGAGAACAAAGTTTATATATATCAGTTTGATATACGTTATATACAAAAGTATATTATTTTTTCCCCTCACAAGTGGTTCAGGGTCAGAAACCAAATAATTCCATCTTATTATTATTGATGTGCAGTGTATATTTTGATTAACATCATAACGCACAAAGATGTGTTCCCAAAGTTGAGGAAACAAGTTAGTTTTTCTAACATGAGGGGGAGACATGATGAACAGTTAAGAAAAGTTATGAGGAATGAATTATCGTTTCTACATCCAGATCCTCGAATAAAATAATATGAACGTGAAGCTCATAAAAGGATAATTCATGTCCAATTTATAGCAAAGCACGCCAGACGCATTTGCTGACCCAAAGAAAATAACTATGTTCTCACTGCAAATGCTCATATTATAATAAGTCCTAGAAGGACAAAGTGTATGGTTAGCTTAAAGCGTATAGACAATCGGTTTCAAATAAACTTCTTGATAAAGAAGGTGAGCAAATGATCAAAATGATCATAATAATGGAGGCAAGTGATCTAGAAGATCACATGACATTACACTCCATAATATCTCATAAGAGATTCAGGTACCTGAATATATGAATGAAGAGATCTCTATGTTATGTCATTATGAAAATACATTGAAACTGATATAAAATCTTTGTCGACGTCAACCTTCAAGAAGCTAGTGTACAAGATTGGGATGCGAAGGGTTAAGAATGTGAATTGATGCTCTCATCAGGGGGAATTAATGCGCGTTGCACTCTTTTTTTCCTTACAAGGTTTTGTCCCACTGGGTTTTCCTTGCGAGGTTTTTAACGAGGCAACCAAAAGGCGTATTATTAGATATGTGTACTCTTTTTCCTTTTCTAGATTTTTTTCCGATTGGGTTTTATTTTAGGTAAGGTTTTAATGAGGCACAATACTTATTGAGTAGACATTCAAGGGGGAGTGTTATGAATAGAATTCTATTTAGAGTGAATGTCTATCTTGTGGAGAGTTTTACTTTGTGACTAAGTCATATTTCTCCTATAAATAGAGGGTCTTACCCCATTGTAAATCATCTCAAAATTCAATAAGAATTTCATCTCTCTTTCTCTGCAATATTGTTCTTGTTCTTTTATTATTTTATAACAAGAAAAAAATAATAGAATAATAAAACAAATAGCAAGAAAAATAATAAGAAAAGATTAAAAAAAAATCTCAATGAAATGTACTTGGCGTGTGGCTTCAACGAACAACATACGATGTGGTTGTGGCCTTTCAAGTGTGTAACAATTCTATTTTAAAATAGTTCAGGGGTTAATAGGACCCAGAAAAATAGTTGGGATTTCGGTCTTATGTTAAGGAATAGATATGTATTTTTTTTTATTTGTATACACAATGTAATTTTTCGACTAAGGATAAACTAGCAA
>JASVEL010013124.1:0-72210 GCA_032618575.1 Nicotiana noctiflora
ACTCGGCCTTGAGATTCTCTGCCATTGTCCTCTGACTTTGTGTTATAGGGACGAGTTATTTTAGAACCACAACCAACCACCTTCCTGGAAACGGACACAACAAAACAAAGCCACCATGTCAGCATTAAGGTATTGCGATTATTGATTATTCTCTCTTTTTTTTTTCTTTTTGTAGTTTTTTCATTTTCTCTCTTTTTTTTTCTTTTGTAGTTTTTTTTTTCATTTTTTTTTGTTTGTTATGGAAATGGATATGGTCAAATCCTATGTGGATTGCCTACGTATCATGACCCCACATGAATCAGACCGAGCGTAGTTCTTGCAAATTAATGCAAGAAATAAAGAAATGTTTATTTAATTTTTTTTTTTTTAAAAAAAGGAAAATTATAGAAGCCGACTCCAACTACAAACTCTGATGAAAAACTTTCACACATTGTGCCAGAGATTTCTACAAGAATAATAATATTTTTAATGACTATTTTTATAAAATTTACCATGTAATGGCTTATTTGAGCAAAGTGACTATTTTTGCAAAATTTATTTAAGAAAGATAAAACTGAAATTTGTTTTTATCCTGTGGCTCATGGGGCATCGTTCGGCATCACCATAAACCAACACAAGACTATTTTTCATAAATTGGCCATATAATGGCTTATTTAGACAAAGTGGCTACTTTTGCAAAATTTTGTTTAAGAGAATAAACTCGAAAATTTCTCATCAGGTGGCTCATGGGGCATCGTTCGGCATCGCCATAAGACAACATAAGACTGACGAAGTTAAAATGCCAAATGTGGCTATTTCAGCAAAAACTCGGCCATGTAATGGCTTATTTGATAAAGTGGTTATTTTATAAAGTTGAGTGATGACTCAAACTTAATTTTTGCGGATACAGCCTTTCAACATTTCCGCGAGGGAATATTTCAAGGTTGTGTCCAAAATTATTTACAAATGACTCAAAGTGGCTATTCTTGCAAAAATGGCCTTCCAGCGTCCTTTTGAGGGACATTCGGCTTATTTTAAGCAAGAATAACATCACCCGACTTATTTATAACAAAATCAAAAATCTGACATTTTTTTTTTGGTTATTTTTGCAAAAGGGGTGTGAACCCGGACTTGATTTTGCGGCTATGGCCTTGCAACATTTCCACAAGGAATATTTCAAGGCTGTACCCGCAAATTATTAAAAATGTTTCAAAGTGGCTATTTTTGCAAAAACAGCCTTCCGGCATCCTTTCAGAACATTCGGCTATTTGCAAAAACGGCATCACTTTGACAAAATTAAACACACATTTTTTTTTTATTTTTAAAGGGGTGGTAATCCAAACTTGATTTTGCGGCTACGACCTTTCAACATTTCCGCGAGGGAATATTTCAAGGTTGTGCCCAAAAATTATTTATAAAGATTCAATGTGGCTATTTTTGCAAAAACAGCCTTCCGGCGTCCTTTCGGAACATTCGGCTATTTGCAAAAACGGTATCACTTTGATTTTATTGACAAAATTAAACACACATTTTTTTTTTATTTTTTGATAAAAGGGTGGTAACCCAAACTTGATTTTGCGGCTACGACCTTTCAACATTTCCGCGAGGGAATATTTCAAGGTTGTGCCCAAAAATTATTTATAAAGATTCAAAGTGGCTATTTTTTGCAAAAACAGCCTTCCGACGTCCTTTCGGAACATTCGGCTATTTGCAAAAACGACATCACTTTAATTTTATTGACAAAATTAAACACACATTTTTTTTTGATTTTTTAAAGGGGTGGTTGGACCCGATGAGGGTTGCCTACGTATCCCACCTAATGGCGAGAATCAAACCTGCGTAGTTCGGTCAGATTATTTGACCAATTATTTCAAAAAATGTTCCACCTATTTTTTTTTTCAAATTTTCAAATTTTCCAGGTACCTATTTTCTATAACTCTTATTTTCCTCCCTCTTTTTTTCCTTTTTCCACAATTTTCTAACCTCGGGATTTCCGTCGGTCCGCATAACGATCAAGGACAATAAAAATACAACACATAACATGCTTGGTCTTTTCAATACCGGATCACCTGTCCTAGACGGACCCAACCCCTGTGTTGAGTCCCCTAAGTTAGATATGATGCAAATAAACGTCTTAAATCTAGGTTCAATATCCTGAAGTTTCATCGGTACTAGACCGTGTACCCGAGCGGACAACTCGGATCGAGGAGGGGGCTACGTACCGGTGACCCGCGGAGTCAATCGGCTTTGTAACTTGTCCGGCCTCTTTTCTTATTTTTTGGAATTGACACTAACAGAAAGGGGAGTCTCAACCAGTAAGCACATCCCCGGGGGTAAGAAGAGAAGGGTTTTCGGCACAGTTTTATATATACAGTTCACGCAATATCAAAGCGGTAAACATGTAGCACATTAATCAAAACATATAATGAAATCAAATATAAGCAAAAATAGCAATTTAACTGAGCTCGAATTCTTAAACCCTGAACCGAAGTTTTGGGTTACTTATCCCCAGCAGAGTCGCCAGAGCTGTCACACCTCCCTTTTTACTACCCCACATACTTAAAGCATATAAATACGCTCGTAGGGTATACCCCGACGCTCAAATACCCGAAACGGATAAAATAACGTAAGGGAAGGAGTTTTTCCAATTGAAGGACAATCGGTTCGGGATTTTATTAGAGATTAATCATAGTCGCCACTTGGGAATGATAATGGTGTCCCAAGTCACCGGTTAATCCCGAATCCGAGGAATTTTGACTCTTAAAAATGTCTGCGAAGCAGAGATCCGGATAAGGAACTCTGTTAACCCGGGAGAAGGTGTTAGGCATTCCCGGATTCCGTGGTTTTAGCACGGTCGCTCAACTGCAATTTCTGCTTTTATCTGATTTCTTTATATATTTTAACTATGTGCTTTTAATGTTTCGCTTTTAATTTTAGAAGAATTGCGATGTCACGAAAACACATTTCGAGTCATACCGCAACCAGTACGCCTGTGACTTTAATGTATTTCAGTTTCGCCGAGAGTAAGATTTGGGTCACATAAATGCGCACCCGTGATTAGGAAGGTATTATTATTAACTAACGCGCCTAAAGTAATTTTGCGTTTGTACTTTGCGAGGGCCATGAAATTTTCTAAATGACACGCCTCGAATTCTAAGGATCAATTAGATATTAAATAAAGCGAAGGCCATGCAATTGTCATTTTTGTTTGGCATGGCGCACCTTCTTAGCTTCTAGCTCTTGAATGCAATTCCGTGCTCTTATTAGTTCAACATAAGGCAGAAGCGACTGAAGTAATATGTTGATTTTTTACACAGCTTTACAAGGCCATTGAATATAGAAGAACAAAAGGGTGGTGTTTAAAGAAGAGGTAAAAGAAGTGAGTCGCATAGCAATTCATATGATAGTTGGGACGATGTGCCAATATCTCTTACGTTATGCACCAATGATTATGTTGGGTCACTTAATTGAACTCTCACTCTCTAGTGCCTCTATCGCCACATCTTATTGCACTGTTACTGGCTTTGCCATTCTTGTAAGTTAGCTAGTAGCTACTATCTCCTTTTTCTCTTTTAATTTTTCTGATTAATAAAAGTTGTTAAGTACTTAACTACCTAATTAAACAAAACCTACGCTCCTAATTCAACTACTTAAGGGCTGTCACTTTTAAACTAATAATCTCTTTAATTACACTTCAAATTGCCTAATCACAAACTACTATAATTGAACACAATAGCTTAAAAGCCATCATTATTGCCGATAACAAACAGAAACACGAAATAGGATAGTCTTTAGTACCAACTTTAGAACAGACTTCTTAAATTGATAAGAATTTGCAAACCAAAGTAAAAAGCAACAAAATTGAAAGAGATTAAAAGTAGAAAGGATCATCACTTCAATTTAATTCCAATAGCTTGAGGTTACAAATATGTACCTGAAAAGTTGAATAAACCCATTAGATCTACATTGACAGCAGCAACGAAAATGATTCAGCAAAAACAGTTCCAACAGTAATTCTCAGCAACAGTTCAACGAGATCAACAGTGAGTAGGACCAAGCAGCTAACCCAGGAAGCAATTTTCAGAAATCCAAATTGTCTTAAAAAAATCAGAATTCTCACTCAAACTACAACTCTTCACTGATTTATGATTACCTATTCTTGTATTTGGATTTTTGGAATGAATTTGAAGGCAAAATAGAAGAAAAATAAATCTGAAATATTAATTTCAGATTTGAAAATTAACTATTATTTTTGGGATTTTTCTAAGGTTCCAATGGCTTAAAAATGCTAAAGAGACTCTAAAATCAGCAGGAACCCCCTCTATTAATGCTGAAAATACCTATTTATAGGCTCAAAAGGTGGGGAATTATTTCATTAAAAACCCTCCTATTCTTAGCTTGTTGCACAAGTTAGTGCAATTATTTTAATGGAATCTACACTAAAACCCCTTCTAGAATAGTCTACCATGTTCCATTTCCCTTGGAATTCCTATGGTGCCCTCATTCCCTTTTATTATTCACTATGATACCTTTTGCTATGCCCAAATTGTCCTAAAAGCTCTATATTTATCACAATTATGCCAATTCCCTTTCCAATTATACCCATTCTCTTTTAATCTTATTACAAGTTTACCAACTTCCTTTTCCCAATTCACCCCTACTTCTTAAAGCTTATTACATTCCTAAATTCTGCAATTTATCCCTATTTTAACTCATTTTCAGATTGTATTTGTCAAATAGCCACAATTAAGTGACTATTTCTCAACTAACCAATTGGCCTCTTTAACTACTTTAAAAATCAGATTAGTTCAACTAATTAGAACCACATTACATCAATAGCCAACCCTAGGTAATCTTACAAATATAGCCACTTTTGATCTATTACTCAATTAACAAGACTCGGGAAATAATTTGATAGATGGTGAGTCTTATTAATCGAAGTAACTAATCGCTTTTGAATCTATCAAGTAAAACACCTTAGGTGGATACTAATCACGTGATTGTAATTATCGACCTAACTTGAATCTAAAATAGTCTAAGGGACAATCTAATAGTCGAACTAACAGCTATACCCAATCGACCCTAAGTATTCATCAACACTAATCACAATTCCACTAATCAATCATCTCAAACATATTCAGAACTATCAATTGACAAATTTCAACCATTAACAGATAATTCCCAAAATCTAAAGGAAACAGAAACTAATATTTTTTAACAGCAATCTAACATAATCTAAAAATCCAGAAACTAACAAAAAATCATGAATCAAGGAACAAATTCGCAATGCTTTCAATCGACTAACCCTCGACATAAGAAATAGAATCATAAACAACAATTTTAGTCGAACGGGTAAGTCCTATTATTCTAAGCGGTTGATAAAACAGTATTGAATACTAATTAATCAACCAAAACTTAAAACTAATTTGTTACCACTGATTAATTTCTAAAATAGATTCACTAATTCTCAAATAGTCACCAAATTGGTTGATTTCAGAATGAAACGAATAAAATCCATACCGAACATTATCAGAATTTAATCAATCCTTAAAACTAATTACGAATCTTTTTTTTAGTTATATAAAGAAAACAAGAAAAATTCAAACAAACAAATTAAGAAAAACAGAGAAACAAAGAAGAAGAAGTACTTAGTTTTTTGCCGTTTTATTTTTCTTTTCTGTTTTCCCCTTTTTTGCTTTTTCTTCTGAATCTTTTCTGTTTTCCTTTATCATCTTCATACTTTCATCCGGCAACCTTCGAATCTTTGTCGAACAAGCTTTGTTCTTTAATTTTCTTAAATTCCGGCGGCTTCTCGGCTTAAAACTATTGTGTCACGGCATGAGGGGTGTTGAAAGAAGGGTAGGGGTTGATTTGGGATAGTTTTGGAGAGGCGCCGCCATGGGAGGTGGTGGCGGCGCCAACTGGGGTTTGTTGTTTGGAGGTGTTTCGGTTGGTTTTGAGGAGAACTAGTGGTGGGGGAGTGATAAGGAGGGAAAGGGGGTTGTTTTGGTGTAATTTTGGCCGGGAAAGGTGGCCGGCCGCCGCCGTGGGAGGCGGAACCCTAGCGGCGGCCATGGTGAAGATGAAGAGAGAGTCGGCGGCTTGTGAGAGAAGACAAAGGGTCTGGGTTTGTTTAGTTAAGGTTTTTTGTCTTTGGTTATGTCTTTGTGTATTAAGTATACTTATGTAATAAGCATTTCTTGGCCGTTGGATTATTTGGCCTTAACGGCCAAGATTGAACAAAATGGGGGGAGGGAACCGGGCAAGGCTGCTAGGCGTTTGGGCTGGGGCGTTTTGGGCCAGGGGTAATTTCGTTTGGGCTGGGACGATTGGGTCGCTGGGTAGGGATTTTGGCCCAGCTCCTCTTTCATTCCCCTTGTCCATTGTATTTTTGCATTTTAATCCTTTTTGTATTATTTTTTTTTATTTTGTATTTATTCTACTTTGTAATTATTTGGAACTAATTAAAACTAACTAATTACCTTCTTTTTTGGCAATTTTTCAATTTAAAAAGCTAACTAAATTTTTTTTTTGATTTTTTCTTTAATTAATAAAAATGAATTAATTTCCTAAAGATGCAATTTTTTTTATATTTTCATTTATCACACGCAAATAACATGCAAACAACTAACACAAAATTCACACAAAATTATAACAATAAGGAAAATCATTTACTTTGGATTTTATAGGAATAACTCATGTGTAGGGTAAAAATCACGTGCTCACAATTATAACACACAAATTTTATATTTTCAGTTATACGAAAAATTCTCAACCAAAAAGTACCCAAAAACTATAGCAATCTTCAGAGAAATTATAATACATCTGAATACATCAATTATATTAATTAAAAAAATTATGAATACATTCGTGGCATATAACGAGACAGTGGATACAATAAATACATAGAATATAGTGGGACACATTGAAATATAATGAGAAAAATAATAGTGAATACAATAAAATACAGCGATATTAGGTATGCGTGTATGTGTGTGTATATATATATATATATATATATATATATATATATATATATATATATATATATATATATATATATATATATATATATATATGTGTGTGTGTGTGTGTGTGTGTGTGTGTGTGTGTGTGTGTGTGTGTGTGTGTGTGTGTTTTGAAAGTGTAAATTATGTGTGGGAGGATTAGCAAAAGAAATAAAAATGAATATAAGCCGAAAAGATTTTTTCCAGTTAAAATTTTAATAAATTATTTTTTTCTGGCATGGAAAGGTTTTTCGATGATGAATTTTTCCTCAAATCTAAGTGTATGTTACTTTGCTTAAGAATAGATTTTTTTAGAGTTTAATGTGTGTGCGAAGAAAAAATGGAAGAAAAAAGGTTAGACAATGAATGAATATCCGCTGGAATTAGAGAAGAAACGAAAAAAAAGTAAAAGAAAAAATAGAAAGAAAAAGGAAAAGGAAAAATAAAAGTAAGAAAAATGGTAAAAAAGAATAAAAAATAGAAATGATACACACACTCTGCCACATCAACATCAATGGTATAAATAGTTCTATTTAAAAAAAGTTTAGGAAGGTAGTAGAATTGCCGCAAATAAAAAGTGTGTAGTTGAAAATCCGAGTATAGGTCATAGGTAAAAAAATGTAATTATATCCACCATCTCACGAATTTATGAAAATATTCATCCTAACAAACCATATATTTTGATATACCTACTCATTTACAGGAAACAAGGAATAGATGGAAGATAAAGAAACAAGAAATTAAAGGCTGAATAATTAAGATAATTAAACTTATAAAATTAATCGAATAAAAGTGATGATCCGTGGAAGATAGAGACACGCACAATCATGGATGAATAATTAAGATAATCAAACTTAGAAAACTGATGGAGAAAATGTAATTAAGTAATCATTCTTTTTTGCTCAAGGATAAAATGGTCACATAGCTTTAAATTTTAAAATATTCTTTAAAGTTTAAAGGAAAAATACATAAGTACCCTCTTGGCCTATAACCTAATTTTCAATTAAACGCTTAAGATAATTGGTTAAGTTATTCCTGTCTTAAGATTATCTATGTTAATAACTGTTAATAATTTTAGGAGTTAATGTCCTGTTAGCTGGCCTTGTCTTCACGAGAAGCGCCATCATGACCAGGTGGGTTTGGGTCGTGACAATAGTAAAATATGGTGAGGAAATGTGATGACCCCAAAAGGTCATCACTTGCTTTGAAATTTAATATTGTGTTCCTAGGCCTTAAAAACCTCTTTTAGCATCACCTCGAGTTACGTGCGCAGTCTGAATGCCTAGCCGGAAGGCTTAAATAAGAAAATCTCTGAAAATGATAGTTTTTTACTATAAAATGAATTTATTTCACTGTGGTCAATGTTTTGGATAAACGGACCCGGACCTGTAATTTGACGGTCCCGGAGGGTCCGTAGGAAAATATGAAACTTTGGTATATGCTAGGAATGAAATTCCGAGGTCCCAAACACGAGAAATGAATTTTTTTTAAAAATTATTCTCTGAAATTGTTTAATGTATTTGGAAATGAATTTTGATCAGAATATATTAGTATCGGGCCCGTATTTTAGTTTCGGCGCCTGGTACAGGTCCTATACGTGGTTTAAGATAATTCTTTGAAGTTTGGTAAGAAACGGAATTCCTGTGACGTGATTCGGACCATAAATGCAAATTTTGATGTTTTAAGAAGTTTTGAAATATTTCATTAATTTTGAGGTTTAATTCATTGTTTAAGGTTAATTTGGCGACTTGATCGCACAGATAAATCATATGATGTTTTTGAGTTAGTACGTATGTTTGGTTTGGAGCCCCGAGGGCTCGGATGTGTTTCGAAAGGTTTTTTACTCATAAAAAGTTGCAAATTTTTCAGTCGCTGGTATGTTGGTATTTTCTTCTTTACGTTCACGGGAGGACCCTTACGAACGCGATAAGTTAATTGTGCTAAAGGAAGATTCCTTCTATTGGAACGCGATACACAGGTCACGAACGCGAAGCTTTGGAGGTTTTACCCTTCACGAATGCGGACATGGTATCACGAACGTGAAGGCTAGTGGCCTGGTCAGAGGGAAGGGAGAACTATACCTACACGAACGCGACCACTTGGACGCGAATGTGAGGGCTCGAGGAGTTTCTTCTTGGAGAACACGAGCCGTTTTCCGCGAACGCGAAGGCCTATCATGCCTAACTCATCGTGAACAGGATGAGCCTATCGCGAATGCGATGACCAAATTCCGCCCAGCTATTTTAAGTGTTAAAAATAGTAGCCATTACGGGATTTTTACCACAACTCGTAACTTCTTTATCTTAACTCCAAATTGGGCGATTTTAAAAGGGAATTTCACCACCAATTCATAGGTGTGTAATCTTAGACCCATCTTCTTTAACTTCCATTAAAATCCATTAGATTTCTAGGTTTAAATCATAATCCCAAGGGTAAAAAATTAGGGATTTGGGTAGAGTTAGGGCTTTTTGATTAATTGTGATCTAGACCTCATTTTGGGGTCGAATTCTGAAACTAATTATATTTCGAGCTCGTGGGTGAATGGTTGATCGAATTCTGGTCCGAACCTCGTGTTTTGATCAAGCGGGCCTAGGGTCAATTTTTGACTTTTTGGGAAGAATGATTAGAAATCTATAATTAAGTATTAGAATTGGATTGATGTTATCAAGCCGATTATATATAGATACGATTGATTTGGAGCCAAATTCGAAAGGAAAGATGGTGTTTGAGGCTTGAGTTGGCCGTGAAAGTTCGAAGTAAGTGTTTGGTCTAACCTTAGCTTGAGTGATTAGGAGCCGTGTCTTATTTGCTACGTGCTAAGTGTGGAGTACGACATATAGGCATGGTGACGAGTATCTATATGTCGGTGTCAAGCATGCCCTTGAGTCTTATATTATAATTGTTATGACTCCGTTATGAATGTTTGCATTTCACATGTTATTGAAATATTATTGTTCCCTTGTCGGATATAATTAAAATATTATTGTTTGCTTGCGGGGATGTTATTGAAATATTATTGTTCCCTTGCCGAGATTCTTTGTGGTTGTCGTTGAATTGAAATGGGAGCGGATGGTACACCTACCATAGAATATAATAAAATAGGAACGGGTGGCACGCCTGCTACAAGATAATTGAAATGGTAGTAGGTGGTACTCATACCATAAGATATAATAAAATGGGAGCAGTTGGCACGCCTGCCACAAAATAATTGAAATGGGAGCGGGTGGCACGCCTACCACAAGATATAATAAAATTGGAGCGGGTGGCACGCCTGCCACAAGATAATTGAAATGGGAGAGGGTGGTACACCTACCACAAGATATAATGAAATGGGAATGGATGGCACGCCTGCCACGAGATAATTGAAATGGTAACGGGTGGCACGCGTGTCACAAGATAATTTAAATGGGAGCGGGTGGTACACCTACAACAAGATGTAATAAAATGAGTGCCACGAGATAAATGAAATGGTAGCAGGTGGCACCCCTGCCACGAGATACTAGAAAT
This sequence comes from Nicotiana noctiflora, assembly GCA_032618575.1. Classification (NCBI taxonomy): domain Eukaryota; kingdom Viridiplantae; phylum Streptophyta; class Magnoliopsida; order Solanales; family Solanaceae; genus Nicotiana; species Nicotiana noctiflora. The sequence goes on from JASVEL010013124.1 coordinate 10,494, forward strand.
AGGATCGGGTTGCACGCTTGCAACAAGATCTGAAAAGAAAGTGAAATATATCTTTGTTTCCCTTATCATTGTTAGTAGTTGGATCTCTGGTTCCTTTATAATTCTCTTGATATTTTGTATTATTCCTTGAAGCATGTTTCTCCCTCCCATCTTTACTTATTTATTCTTGTTACTTTCCGATGTATATTATATAACTACACATATTTATTTTGGTAGTCTGGTCCTAGCCACGTCACTACTTGCCGAGGTTAGGCTAGGCACTTACCAGCACATGAGGTCGGTTGTGATGATACTATACTCTGCACTCTTTTGTTCATACCCCAGTGTTGTGGACTTCGGACCGCAGTGAGATTGCTGATTCTTGATTATCGGGCGACACAAGGTAGTCCTGCAGGCGTCCGTAGGCCTTGGTGTTTCCTTCTATTTACTATTCCTATTTCTTTCGTGCTCTTCTAGAGACAGTGTTGTATTTATTCCTTTCAGCCCCTTTATTTGTAGTATTCTTAGACTATCCGTGAAACTGTGACACCAGTTCTGGGTAGTCGAGACTCAACAGTTGTATTAGATATTCATGTTCAGATAGCTAATTATTTCTTTCTTCCGCTTATGTTAAATTCCGCTATTTAATGTTATTATTTTGAAATTGTTAATGAATATAAAATTGGTAAAATGGAAAATTGTGCAATTAGTTGACTTGTCTAGCTCGTATTAGTAGGCGCTATCATGACTCTCGGGGGTGGAAATCCGGATCGTGACCGAAAAGAATAAAATCTTCAACTCGATCTCGCTGGAAAATATGGAGAATGCGAGAGCTAATTTCTGGCCAGTCTATAAGTAACAAAATTAGAGGAAAGAAAAGAAAAAGAAAAAGAAAGTCAAGAGAAACGAAAAAATAGAATATTTACAAAAATAAAATTTCAGCATTCCCTCTCTTTCTCACTCTCCCAAGGAGGGTGACATACGCTATCTTCTGCCACATCACCACTAATGGTATACTGATTTCATTATTTAAAAATAGTTCAAGGCGTAATAGGATCCGAGAAAGATCTATATATAAATATAAAGTTGGGAATTGGCAAGATGATGTGGCAATCCTCTAAAGCCATCATTCTTATTTATCTTTTTTCTTGTTTTATTGGACATTCATCCTAATTTTAGTACAATTTCTATCATAAAATATTTTTCCTACATAATTACTGTTATGAGTTAAATAAGGGAAGAAGAGGAATTTTGAAATTGAATTACATCTTTCATTATATACACTAATTATGAATATTAAATAAGGGAAAGGAAGGGATTCAATTTCTTTGGGCAAAATAAGTACTTTAATGACTTAAAGAAGAAAATAAAGTTGGTACGTGAGTATTTGCACTCTAATCCGAAACGGCTATTGCCCACTCCTCTTATTTTTCTTCACAAATCCAATAAAAGCTCTTTGTTTTATTTTTTCCAATCGTTATTAGAACTAATTATACAGTTATTAGTATTAAATTGTATTTATTATTTATATTTTGATCTTTTCAATGATCTACTTGACCATCCATTTCCAATACACCTATATATTATGGTCTCTCATTTTTTTCAACTACATGGTTAGTGATTCAAATTCTTTTTCGTATTAACAGTATATTTTATATTACATATTGCTAAAATAGAGGAAAACCACATATTTTTGCAAATGCTTATTCATCTACACTTATATATATCAGACTATGTTTATGTATATAGAGTAGACCAAGATGAGGAAGAAGATGATGCTAAAATATCTTTCTATCAGTTTTAGGGAGCTGGTGAAGAAATTTGGCAAGCTTTTATTTTAATGATACACGATTTGCAAGCTTTTCTATAAATTTTCATTACTTTTGTAGTTTGTTTGTATGCAACTTCTATTTTCAGTCACTTTTATTGTTTTGTTTTTGTGTGTGTATATAGATCATGGTGTCACAATGGTGACTATGGTGTTACAAGCATTTTTTTGATTTGTTTTTTTTTTATATTAGAAAATATATGGTGTAGAAGTTCTTATATTTTAGTGAATTTTACTAATAGATTATTGGTTGTGAAGAATACAAATTGTATCTGACTTATAGAGATTAATATGGCACTTCTCCAGTACTAAACTGGCCAATTATTTTTCATCACTTTTGTTGGCATTTTTCTCTTATCTACCCAATTAGAAGTGTAACAATTTAATTATTTTCAATTCTTTTATTTAAGGTTTTGAATCTATAGTAACTCCAAAAATCAAATTGGATGTGGTAAAAAAAATTCTTCCAATTTTAACTATTTTTTAAATGATAGATTACCATAATATTAAATTAATGAGGTAGATTGAAAGAGCAATGTAGGGAAATAAAAAGGAAAGAAAAGAAAAATAATTTGTAGGCACAATATAAGACAGGAATAGGGAGAAAAAAGAAAGAAAAAATAGTAGAGAGATTAAGCAATTGAAAAGGAGAGAAAAAGAAGAATAGTAAAAAAAAATAGAGAGAGATTTTCTTTTTTACTTTTAGTTTCTTTACTTTTTACTTTATTTTTATTAAATGTTTTACCATTTAGTGAAAAGAATAGATCAAATGCATATAATATATTCATGTATTTAATACATATAACTAAACTAAGAATTACATTTTATTTTATATTTTATCATATTTATTATAACCGCGCGAAACGCGGATAAATTCTCTAGTAAAATATGTAATTAAAAATCCAGTTATAGGTGAGGAGTACTTATGCATTATGCCAAGTTTAAAAGGATATTTTAGTAAATTAAATTTGAAGAAGGGATGTTCTCGCTTTTAGTATAGTATGATGATTAAGTATGAAGGAGGGACGTTCTTGATTTTAGTATAGTATAATATGGTGGATATGATGATGCCGATTTTAGTAAATTAAGTTTGAAAGAAGGATGTTCCACTTTTAATTTAGTATGATGATATGATATGATGATGATTCAATAGGCCGCCTTCTTCTGTACTTGCGGCTATATAATAACTCCTTTAGCCTCAAACTTTAATAACACTCTAACTTAGACTTAGGCAGTGGACACAAGAAGAAAACACAAGAAGCTTTGTTCCAATTAAACATCAGTATAAGAAAAGAAAAAAAGAGCTAGAATTTCTTGCATTTTGATTGAGTGGTTATTGGTTCAAAATGGAGCCAGAAAATATAAGTGATATAAGAGGGAGTAGTTTAAGAGGAAGCTTAAAGTTAAGTGTGAATAGTACTAAATCTATATGGAGGAACAATGGGGTGGAGATTTTTAGTGGTTCGTCAAGACATGAAGATGATGAAGAGGCTCTTAAATGGGCAGCTCTTGAAAAACTTCCAACATTTGATCGTTTAAGAAAAGGTCTCTTATTTGGATCTCAAGGTGCTGCTGCTGAAGTTGATATACATGATCTTGGTTTTCAAGAAAGAAAAAACTTGCTTGAAAGGCTCGTCAAAATCGCCGATGAGGATAATGAGAAGTTCTTGTTGAAACTCAGGCAAAGAATTGATAGGTACGTGAATGCATCTTTTTTTTTTGTCTCTCCTCTCCATGCATGTTGTCATCCATGGACGAAAAAAGACATGTTAACATGTTAGGAGTCTTCACGACTGGTTATAGCTTTATATATGCTATTAGAAAATCTAAAGAACTTGTAGTGCTAGAGAAACTATTTTTATATAATATTTAACTGATACAGGCTTAAATGAAGCGGCATGGACAATGATATATAATTCATATAGTCGATTCGGCTTGCTTAGAATTAAGACATAGTAGTAGTTATATTATCGATTATCCATGACCAGGGGTAAATCTAAGGTTATGAGTATGAGTTTCGGGGAATCCAGTAGCTTTTGGCTAGAGCCCGCATTTCTATTAAGAAAATCATTCAATGTATAAGAATATTTAGTTGGAAACGCAGTTCTTTAGTCCGTTTGTTATAATATACCATTAATTTAAAGTCATTATAAGAACCCATAAACTTAAAATTCTGGATTCGCCTCTGTCCATGACAAGTTGTTTCTCCTCTTAATTATAGTGGGTTGACATTGCTTTCTTTCTTTTTACAGAGTTGGGATTGATTTGCCATCAATAGAAGTAAGATATGAGCATCTAAATATTGAGGCAGATGCATATATGGGAAGCAGAGCTTTGCCTACATTTACCAACTTCATGACTAATTTTGTTGAGGTAAAAATCTAAAAGAAAATCTTGATTTCAAGTCTCAAAATGGTGTTTGTAACTAACATTTTCTTCTTCTTTTTGGGGTTAATTAGACAATGTTGACCTCTCTCCATATCCTACCAAATCAAAAGAGGAAACTCACTATACTTGATGATGTGAGTGGTATCATTAAGCCATGCAGAATGACTTTGCTTTTAGGACCTCCAGGTTCTGGTAAAACTACTCTATTATTAGCTTTGGCTGGAAAGCTTGACCCTTCCCTTAAGGTAAGTTATATGTATTGACAGAAAAAGATTAGTTATCATTTTTACCAAGCTACCAATTGATGCTATCAAAATCATCGGAGCATAGAATTTAAATGAAACAACAAATTCTAATTTTCTGAATATTTTTTGGTTGTTGAAATCAGGTTACTGGGAAGGTGACCTATAATGGACATGAAATGAATGAATTTGTGCCACAAAGAACTGCTGCTTATATTAGCCAGCATGATTTACACATTGGAGAAATGACTGTGCGAGAAACCTTGGAATTCTCTGCTAGATGCCAGGGAGTTGGCTCTCGTTATGGTTAGTATTTTCTGTTGAGATTTAACTAACATAGATATATCGACTGATGTTTCTTGGAACAATTTTGTAGATATGTTGGTTGAACTGTCGAGAAGAGAGAAAGCAGCTAAAATCAAGCCAGATCCTGATATTGATATCTTTATGAAGGTAAAAGACTAGAATTTAAGAAAACAGCAATACCAAAGCCAATGCTTCTGACCTTAATTGTTTTGTGACAACATAGGCAGCTGCAACAGAGGGACAAGAAGCCAATGTTGTTACAGATTATGTTCTCAAGGTAATAGAAATTATGTCCAATAATTTTCTCGTCATTTTCCATAGTGAAAAGGTAGAAGAAATTTGATAATTATATATACATCTGCAGCTGTTGGGGCTGGATATTTGCGCAGATACTATGGTGGGAGATGAAATGATAAGGGGTATTTCAGGAGGACAAAAGAAGCGTGTGACAACAGGTGAAATGCTCGTTGGACCGTCAAAGGCACTTTTCATGGATGAAATCTCAACTGGATTGGATAGTTCTACCACTTACTCCATTGTGAACTCTCTAAGACAATCTGTGCAAATCTTGAATGGAACTGCTGTCATATCTCTCCTGCAGCCAGCACCTGAGACCTACGACTTGTTTGATGACATTATTCTATTATCAGATGGGCAAATAGTCTATCAGGGCCCTCGAGAGGATGTCCTTGGCTTCTTCGAGTCCACGGGTTTCAAATGCCCAGATAGAAAAGGCGTGGCCGACTTCTTGCAAGAAGTATGTCTTACAATGGCCTATGACTAATAAATTTGTGAGGCAATTTCCCTTCTGATGGTGCAAATTTAAACTCTTTGCAGGTGACATCACAGAAGGATCAGCAGCAGTATTGGGTGAGGAGGGATGAGACTTACAGGTTTATCACATCAAAAGAATTTGCTGAGGCATACCGATCATTCCACGTTGGGAGGAAACTTGGGAATGAGCTTGCAACTTCATATGACAGGAGCAAAAGCCATCCTGCTGCTTTGACAACTCAAAAATATGGTTTAGGGAAGAAACAACTCTTAAAGATCTGCACTGAAAGAGAACTCCTGCTAATGAAGAGGAACTCATTCGTTTACATCTTCAAGTTCACTCAGGTAATAATTTATTCTATTAAATTTACATAATATTTGCTTGCAAGTACTAATGCCACTTTGTTTTGATATGTTTTCAGCTTTCAATTGTGGCACTCGTGACAATGACCCTCTTTCTCAGAACTGAGATGCCTCGTCATAGTATGGATGATGGAGGAATATATGCTGGTGCCCTCTTTTTTGCGGTCGTTATGAATATGTTTAACGGAATGTCTGAGATCGCCATGACAATTTACAAACTTCCTGTGTTCTACAAGCAAAGGGACCTTCTCTTTTTCCCTTCATGGGCTTATGCAATTCCCTCATGGATACTCAAAATCCCTCTAACATTTGTTGAAGTTGGTCTATGGGTGTTCCTCACTTACTATGTCATTGGATTTGATCCGAATCCTGCAAGGTAAGGGAAGAAAAAAATGATGCAAAATGAAGATCAAGTTACCTTCATTAGTTACTAAACAAGTCTATTTTTCCAGATTGTTCAAACATTTCTTGCTACTCATATTAGTAAACCAGATGGCATCAGGATTGTTCCGCTTCATTGGTGCACTTGGACGGACCATGGGAGTAGCTAATACATTTGGAACATTTGCTCTCCTTTTACAATATGCATTGGGTGGATTCGTTCTTTCACAAGGTATTTTTGGAAGACTTTTATGTTTGTAGAAGCTTTTGCCTTGCTTAAACCAACTAATGTTAATATTCTATGGCTAATGGTGTAGATAATGTAAAGAAATGGTGGATATGGGGTTACTGGTCTTCACCATTGATGTATTCTACGAATTCAATGTTTGTGAATGAGTTTGATGGGAAAGAGTGGAAAGAAATTGCACCAAATGGAATTGAGCCACTTGGAGTTGCAGTAGTAAGATCTCGAGGGTTCTTTCCATATGCATACTGGTACTGGATAGGTATTGGTGCACTTATTGGATTCACAATCCTCTTCAACATCTGCTTCGGTGTTGCACTTGCTTATCTCAACCGTGAGTATCTCTCGAGTTTCTACATTTAGTTTTCCCTAAAGCGAAAGAATGAATGTTTAGTATGAATATCTACAGCATTTGGCGAGCCGCATGCTATGATACCAAAAAATTATGAAGATGCAAAAACAACTAGCCATGAGAAAGAACAGTCCAATAGTGAGGGCCGGAGTAAGAAAAAGGGAATGATTCTTCCATTTGAACCGCATTCCATCACCTTTGATGAAGTTATATACTCTGTCGACATGCCTCAGGTAACTAGCCAGGAATTGTTAGTGATCAGTAACTACTGATGCTAATCCTGCATTTCAATATTATGTTCAGGAAATGAAAGATCAGGGCACCACTGAAGATAGATTGGTACTTCTGAAGGGTGTCAGTGGAGCTTTCCGGCCCGGTGTTTTGACAGCTTTGATGGGAGTTAGTGGGGCTGGAAAAACAACATTAATGGATGTATTGGCTGGAAGAAAAACTGGAGGATATATTGAGGGTGGTATCAAGATCTCTGGCTATCCTAAGAAGCATGAAACATTCGCACGTATATCTGGATACTGTGAGCAGAATGATATCCATTCACCTCATGTTACAGTTCATGAGTCATTAGTATACTCAGCTTGGCTGCGTTTACCTCATGATGTTGATGAAAAGACTAGAAAGGTTTGCAACTTTAGGAAATTTCCTCCCATAAAATGAATCTGTCGCTAAAAAAATTAGTTAAACACAACAAAGAAGGTAGAAATCATACGACATTTCCTATCTATTATCCTTGTGCAGATGTTTGTTGACGAAGTTATGGAACTTGTGGAGCTTACAGTATTAAGATCAGCGTTAGTTGGTTTGCCAGGAGTGAACGGTCTCTCAACTGAGCAACGCAAAAGGTTGACCATTGCAGTGGAACTAGTGGCAAACCCCTCTATCATTTTCATGGATGAACCAACTTCAGGGCTGGATGCAAGGGCTGCTGCAATTGTGATGAGAACTGTTAGGAACACTGTTGACACAGGACGAACCGTTGTTTGTACCATCCATCAACCTAGTATTGACATTTTTGAATCGTTTGATGAGGTGAATTTCATACCTTTTTGAACTCTATCAAGCTAATAATGTGCTTCTCTTTCTGTTTTTGACATTGCATACTAATATAAACACCACTCATTGCAGCTATTTCTAATGAAACGAGGAGGACAAGAGATATATGTTGGTCCATTGGGTCACCGTTCTTGCCATTTGATCAAATACTTTGAGGTAAATTGTCTATGTGATAAAGAGTTTTCCTTTTTTTGATTAATACTAAACTAATATTTCTTGCATTCAGTCAATGTCTGGGGTAAGTAAAATACAAGATGGTTACAATCCAGCCGCTTGGATGCTAGAAGTCACAACCTCGGCTCAGGAAATGATGTTGGGGGTTGATTTTGCTGATTTATACAAGAGATCAGATCTTTACAGGAGGAATAAAGTGTTGATTAGTGAACTCAACGCACCTTGTCCAGATACGAAAGACCTGCATTTTGACAGCCAATATGCACAGCCATTTTGGACCCAATGTATGGCTTGCCTTTGGAAGCAACACTGGTCATACTGGCGTAATCCTTCTTATACTGCAATCAGATTTCTTTTTACTATCTTCGTCGCCTTGGCCATAGGGACAATATTCTGGGATCTTGGTACTAAAATGTAAGTCAAAACCTATGAGGCGAAACAAGTAATCATATAATCTGGAAAGTACTAAATTCTTAATGTTTTTTTTTGTTACAGGGGTAACAACCAAGATCTATTTAACGCTATGGGATCAATGTATGCCGCTGTACTCTTTCTTGGTTTTCAAAATACAGCATCAGTTCTGCCCGTTGTAGCCGTTGAGCGTACAGTATTTTACAGAGAAAGAGCTGCTGGAATGTATTCTGCGTTCCCCTATGCCTTTGGACAAGTGAGTAGAGAATTTTAACTTGTTATAAGCCAATTTGTGGTAAAGAAGACTAGATCGATATAAATTTTTTACTATCTTGCAGGTTTTCGTTGAAATGCCATATGTCTTTGTGCAAGCGGTTTTCTATAGCGTTATTGTCTATGCTATGATTGGATTTGAATGGACAGTAACCAAGTTCTTTTGGTACTTGTTCATCACGTATTTCACTTTCTTGTACTTCACCTTTTATGGTATGATGAGCGTAGTTGTTACTCCAAATCAAAATATTGCCCAAATTGTCATTGTCTTCTTCATTATCATGTGGAATCTTTTTTCAGGATTCATTATTCCGCGGCCTGTAAGTTCTTGAAACACTTGCATTTTCATTAATTCAATGTAGAGCTCGAAAATGACATGTTTTCATTAAAAACAGCGTATTCCTATATGGTGGAGATGGTACTATTGGGCTTCTCCTGTTGCTTGGACCTTGTATGGTCTGATTGAGTCGCAATTTGGTGACCTCCAAAACAAAATTAATGACGATGAAACGGTGGAACAATTCTTGAGACGTTACTTCGGGTTCAAGCATGATTTTCTTGGAGTAGTTGCAGTTGTGACTGTTGCATATCCTCTTCTTTTTGCCTTCATATTTGCTTTGGCTATTAAAGTATTTAATTTCCAGAGAAGATAGAAGATGTTATACTAGTATAGTAATGCTAAGTTGGAGGTCTATATTTCATACTATTACACTTTGAGAACATGGCTATGGTATTTTAGGTGCTCTGTAGGTGTATTGGTTTTGTTTGTTGTTAATGGTAATATTTACATTGTTACCAAAAAAATTATGTATAAAATATATACTACAGTATGTGTTATCTATTGATTATTGTCAATATTATTTCACTGTCTTTGGTTTCCAATTCTCACCTCGAATGTAGACCATATTCAACAATTTCGAGTCTTAATTAATAAATCTTCTCTAGGCTAAGATATTCTCTACTAGATTGTCCTATATCTTGCCAAATACGACTTTGTTAATGAAAATGAATCCAGAATTTACTTGATGAACCAATAAAGGATGTGTTATTTATCGTCTTAATTTTTCCTATGATGTTACTATCTTTGCGATATGTATAAATCTTGGTTCGTCACTCGGTGGTGAAGCCATAAATTTTTCTAAGGATATTTAAACTTGAACGTAGCAAAAATAATTCTCCAATAAAATTATCATGTATATGTTATATACCTCTAAACCTAATAGTTTTCCTAGGAATGATGCATAATTATCCCTAACCTATGACCAAAATTCCAATTACACACTTTTCTTTCCAAGGATCCTATTACCCCTGACTATTTTAAAATGAAATTATTACCTCCATAAATGCTTACGTGGTAAAGTGAGTGTATTTCACCCTCTTTAAGAGAATGAACAACAAAATCAAATACAAAATTTTATGTTTAATATGCCTTTTATTAAATATATACAGCTTTTTAGTTTTTCTTTTCCGTTCTATTTCTATCTTTTTTAATTTCTTTTCTTCCTCCACCTGACTAGCAACATGGCCAACGCCACCACAGTCGTTGCAAACCCCAAATTTCTCTGTCATTGAAACCTTAATTTATACTCTCGACCCTCTTATTTTCCTAAGTCCATAGCCGCATCCCCAATTTTCCCAATTCCCCGCAGCTCTCATCTCTCTCTCTTATGGGGTATGTCGCTGGCGCTGCCCCGATGACTTGATTGGTCGGCGACCACGGCCTTCCTCTCTCTCGTCTATCTCCCTAAGTGTAACTAGCTTTTTAAGATGATAATTTTCTTTTAAAACTACTCAGTAATTGCATATTCATTCTAAATGATTTGAGAATTAAACAAATATGTGAAGGAATCGGGGTTGTAGAAATTTTTCCTATTATCGGTCCATAAATTTGTAAGAATAATAACAAGGTTGTGAAGGAAATCCTTTACAGAAAGTTTTTCGACCGTCGAAATTGTTTGACCTGAAAGCTATCGATTGCTGGACAATCAAAGGTTATGAAGAGGTAAATCGCAATCAACAATAATAAACCCGATGACAGATTTATAATTTGTATATTATTTGGTCTGATGAGATTGTAACGAGATAATGCGAATTATCGATATAAATCACTAAGAGAAAAATAAATAGAGAGAAAATGATGGCCAAAGAGATAGTCAGAAGTTGTATTATTAATGAAAATAACACTTGCCCTTACAATAAAGGGATCCCCTCCTTATATAGAAGGAAAGTCTCCTTGTCAAAATATAATTTATTTAAAGGCTGTTGTCGTTCCAAAAATATAAACGGGCAGAGGGGACAGAGCACCCATATGGGCGAGTCGGCATTATGACTTTGTTGTTAGATGCGTACTCCTCCATGTTATATGGGCGTGAGGAGGGGTATACTTGGCTTTAGTGTCTTGAAAGGAGGTGTACTCGACTTTCATTAATTATGTCTGATTCGACCTCATACTTATCGATAAAGGCGTACTCGGCGTGCGCAGTGACGAATTTGTCTGCCATTTCTTCGAAGGTTGAGATTGCTTTGGCGGGCAATTGCGAATACCACGCCAGGGCTCCTCCGGTCAGCGTCTCGCCGAACTTCTTCAGCAGCACAAATGATACCTGTTCCTTAGACAGGTCGTTACCTTTCACGGTGGTGACGTAATGGATGAGATGATCTTCGGGGTCGATGGTCCCATCGTACACTCTCAGATAAGGAGGCATCTTGAAAGTTTTTAGGATGGTGTAAGGGGCGACTTCCTCGGAGTGGGGTTGTTCTACGAACCTCCTACGTCACGTTTGGGCAGCAGTTTGGGAGCTCCGGGGATCTTGTCGACCCTATCCTAATGCTCATTCATTTGGTCACGGAGGGTCTTGTTTTCGCTCTCCATTTCTTCCACTTTTCTCAGAATGGACGCTAATGTGTTGTTATGCATTTGTGTTTCGACGGGTTGGTTGTTGGTCCGCATTTCCTCTTGCTCGTCCGTTGTGGCGGTGATACTTGTCGTTGGTTCTGCTTTTGCGTGACTCTGTGGTGGTTTTTCCACTAAGCCGCTCAGGATGCTTGTCAACCATTCTTCCGATAACTTCTTGACCGCCGGGGGTGCTTCTTTTGCAGCGGATATGGAGGCGTCTTTTTCCTGCAAGGTCGCAAGGTTCCCGGATGGGGAAGGTGAGGCTTCTGTCTCTGGCGCGACATCAAGGGTTGTGTTGATTGTAGCGCTACCACCAACCTCGTTCAGGGAGCTCGGGAGGTTGATGGTGACTTCCATTATAGCTTTGGACTGGATGTTGTTTTCGGCCATTTCAGGATTTTATCTGGTAATCTGATCCTTCGGGAGTATATTATAGGTTTGATTCTCGAAATCCCCATAGACGATGCCAAATTATTTGACCTAAAAGCTATCGATTGCTTTATAAGTTAGGGACAATCAAAGGTTATGAAGAGGTAAATCGAAATCAACAATAATAAACCCGAAGATAGATTTATAATTTGTATGTTATTTGGTCTGATGAGATTGTAACGAGATTATGCGGATTATCGATATAAATCACTAAGAGAGAAATAAATAGAGAGAGAATGATGGCCAGAGAAATAGTCAGAAGTTGTATTATTAATGAAAATAATACTTGTCCTTACAATAAAGAAAACCCCTCATTATATAGAAGGAAGGTTCCCTCGTCAAAATATAATTTATTTAAAGGCTACTGTCGTTCCAAAAATATAAACGGACGGAGGGGTGGAGCACCCATATGGGCGAGTCGGCATTATGCCTTTGTTATTAGAGGCATAATTCTTGCATAACCATAAACTAAACAATAATTTCAGATTTGATAAGGAAAAAAGAAAAAGACAGAAAAAAGAAAAGTTGGAAAGAATTTTGTTGGACTAGGGGTGATCACGTTTTGGTTAGAAGGTACGTAATTGGAAGAAGAGAAGGGGAAGAAAAAGAAAGAAATGTTATGAATAGAATTTTATTTAGAGTGAATGTCTATCTTGTGGAGAGTTTTACTTTGTGACTAAGTCATATTTCTCATATAAATAGAGGGGTCTTACCCCATTGTAAATAAGAATTTCATCTCTCTTTCTCTGCAATATTGTTCTTGTTCTTTTATTATTTTATAACACGTTATCAGCACGAGACTCTAACCAATTGAGTAAAAGCTTTGGGATTGAGCACAGTGATTGTCAATTGCTCCATGAACTTCTTTTATGATTAAATTTTAGATTTAAGGTAAGTATTTTACATTTCTCTTTCAAATTCTTGACATTCTATTATTTGATTTAAAATACAAGCAAAGACGATAAATTTTGATTGCAACTCTAATGGAGTTTGAAAGAAATTATAACCACCTAAAGTGGTAAAATTTCTATGCCTTGCCATGATTAAATTCATGTAGAATTGTGGGCAAATAATTAAAAACTCGTTCCATTGAATTTGCTCCATTCTCATTCCCTTTAGAGAATGTGATAGCAGTATGTAATAAGTCTGAAAGAAGACAAAATTATTACCATGAATAATCAATGGATATGGACGTGACAATAGACGAAATTATATCGTCATCATTGTGGTAATGAGAACAATAAGTATTCTCAAAATAATCCATAACTCTGTGAAAGTAATATTTGTCATCGATTTGACTTGAGATTTTATAAAGCACATATAGATGATTATGGTCACTTCATGATGTGAATGTGACAACATCTTACTTATGAATACATATTCATTCTTCAGAGAATATGAACGTGCTAGTGGTAGTGAATATACCACAGACACCTCTAGAAGAAGGTTTGAGATGATACCATAACTAATATCATTATTATGGCATGAATGGTCATTGGCCACGTACCTATTGTACACTAAAATATTTTGGCATTGTGATTATTAAAATCAATGATAATGCAAGAACCAGATCTTGCATATAATTTTGACCATACACATAATGGTATAACTTTCTCTTTAAAATATATATTCACCACATAGATGTTGATGGATCTGTGGTAGTACAAAATTAATTTAAGAGCTCTGGAAGAGCCAATTATTATTATTTTGGAAAACACAATTAATTACCAATAAGGTATTGTGTTGTAGTACGTCTCAAAGAAACATATTTAGTTTCCAAAGTATTCGCGAAAGCCGTTGATTATATTGAGTCTTTAAATAAAGGAAAGATTTAATATCTTCTATTACTACAACTTGTAGCGGGATAATATGTATGTAAAAAGCTACCCGCTTTATCTCCAATTTGTACTACATAAATAAAAGAATACCACAATGAAGTGAATATTTTATTGATATAAAACTCATATCATAATAAACTTGGAGTTTATTCATAATTGCACACATTATGATGTAAATCTGAAATTTATCAATATTGATAATTTATTCAGTTGGCATAATTGATTTACCCATATCAATTTAAGTATGATGTGCAAAAATAAAGAGAATTCACATGGGTAAATATTAAAGAACTAGAAAGTTCTTTACGAATTCTTTTATGTGCATGTTCTCATTAATTAATATACCAACTAAAAGTGGGATTGAATCCCATGAATGCTGGAAATATGAAAGGTGAATATGGGCTCATTCACCCGCCATGTATACTACATAAGATGCATCTATCAGATGGTTACATGTGCAATTATTATTAACCCGCAACCTGGCCGGTTTGTGCGAGGTAAGTTGCTCAATAATTTAATTTAGAGCATATTCCAGATTTTCTATTCAAGAAGTTCATCTTGATAAGTTGGTTTACATCATAAATGGTTTAGCAAAATAATTTATTGAGTGCCTCCACTTAATAGCTAAACTATTGCTCATGAGAACAAAGTTTATATATATCAGTTTGATATACGTTATATACAAAAGTATATTATTTTTTTCCCTCACAAGTGGTTCAGGGTCAGAAACCAAATAATTCCATCTTATTATTATTGATGTGCAGTGTATATTTTGATTAACATCATAACGCATAAAGATGTGTTCTCAAAGTTGAGGAAACAAGTTAGTTTTTCTAACATGAGGGGGAGACATGATGAACAGTTGAGAAAAGTTATGAGGAATGAATTATCGTTTCTACATCCAGATCCTCGAATAAAATAATATGAACGTGAAGCTCATAAAAGGATAATTCATGTCCAATTTATAGCAAAGCACGCTAGACGCATTTGCTGACCCAAAGAAAATAACTATGTTCTCACTGCAAATGCTCATATTATAATAAGTCCTAGAAGGACAAAGTCTATGGTTAGCTTAAAGCGTATAGACAATCGGTTTCAAATAAACTTCTTGATAAAGAAGGTGAGGAAATGATCAAAATGATCATAATAATGGAGGCAAGTGATCTAGAAGATCACATGACATTACACTCCATAATATCTCATGAGAGATTCAGGTACCTGAATATATGAATGAAAAGATCTCTATGTTATGTCATTATGAAAATACATTGAAACCTGATATAAAATCTTTGTCGACGTCAACCTTCAAGAAGCTAGTGTACAAGATCGGGATGCGAAGGCTTAAGGATGTGAATTGATGCTCTCATCAGGGGGAGTTAATGCGCGTTGCACTCTTTTTTCCTTACAAGGTTTTGTCCCACTGGGTTTTCCTTGCGAGGTTTTTAACGAGGCAACCAAAAGGCGTATTATTAGATATGTGTACTCTTTTTCCTTTTCTAGATTTTTTTCCCATTGGGTTTTATTTTAAGTAAGGTTTTAATGAGGCACATTACTTATTGAGTAGACATTCAAGGGGGAGTGTTATGAATATAATTCTATTTAGAGTGAATGTCTATCTTGTGGAGAGTTTTACTTTGTGACTAAGTCATATTTCTCCTATAAATAGAGGGGTCTTACCCCATTGTAAATCAACCCAAAATTCAATAAGAATTTTATCTCTCTTTCTCTGCAATATTGTTCTTGTTCTTTTATTATTTTATAACAAGAAAAAAATAATAGAATAATAAAACAAATAACAAGAAAAATAATAAGAAAAGATTAAAAAAAATCTCAATAAAATGTACTTGGCGTGTGGCTTCAACGAACAACATACGATGTGGTTGTGGCCTTTCAAGGGTGTAACAATTCTATTTTAAAATAGTTCAGGGTTTAATAGGACCCAGAACAATAGTTGGGATTTCGGTCATATGTTAAGGAATAGATATGCATTTTTTTTATTTGTATACACAATGTAATTTTTCGACTAAGGATAAACTAGCAATGCCCTACCGCCCCCTCGGTTGTCTATGACTATGTAAAAATCCATGTTTTACATAGATAAAGGCACATTGATATTCTTCTTTGCTTTTGTAGCTTCTACTTTTTAATTGAATGAACTCCCTTATCTAGGAGGGTCTATAATTGGATAGGAGAAAGGACTAGGGCTATATGCAATGTAAACAAGAGGTGAACCACTAGGGCTATATGCTATATATAGACTCTTTATATTCTGTTTGGGCTTTTGTATATCCTTAAATAATGTTCTGTAGACTAAAATAACTTTTAGACTGAATGAGGTGTAGAGCTAGGGGTTAAAAAATTGTATTTACTTTTTATTATCCCTTATGAAAATTCTGTCTTCAAACATAAAGAATATCCTAAAATCCTCCTAAACTAGCTTGTTTTTTATCAGTTTTCTGCTTAAATAATTCGGTGTCTTCAAAACCCCTTTGAATTATATCATCCTTCGTATTAAAACACACTTATTGCATTCGGAGAGGAGCACCTAGCAGTACATGCTCTTAATTATCTAGAAAATGTGTCATGTAGCACTACACGTGGCTATTTAACTCAGCCTAAAACCCGCATAGACTATAACTTTTTTGTTAGTTATTTACTTAAACTATATGGTGTCCCAAAACTCCCTTGGACTATATTCCCCTCTATATTAAAACATCATGTTGGACTTTTCAAGGTACGTCTGTCTAACTATATCAACTTATAGTTTGTACACAAAATTTTATATAGTTTACTCAGATGTATTACTCTCGAATGATTGATTGATTCTAGCAGTTTTGGCCAAAATAATATTTAATGTACTGTATTAGTTTTATGTTTAATATGATTGTGCTTTATGCTAGACTTCAATTAATAAGTCCTTATTTATATTTGTCACGACCCCAAATCCGGTCGTGATGGCGCCCAACAATTTAGCTAGGCTAGCCAGACCAATAATTATTTATCACAATGAATATCAGTCCCAAATGAACAACTCAAAAGAACATATGAGTCAAAGAACTCCAATAATGATAAAAATGAACAAAATACTTAGAAGTGCGAAAGCATCTGACACTCCCAAAGATCCGAAGTCACAAGTCTAGAGCCTCTAACAAAACCCAACAAAAATAGAGAATACTGTATGAAAATACTCAAGTCTGAATATAAAATAACAACTGAAAAGAGGAAGAGAAGCTAGGTTCAGCGAACGTCGGCAGCTACCTCAACAACTCGGTATGACTCTGCAAAAGCTGGAAATGCTCGTCTACTGCTCCTGAGTACCTGAGTCTGCACACAAAAGGTGAAGGGAGTAGGGGTGAGTACTAAGTACTCAGTGAGTAATAAATATATACAAGTAGCTGAAAGTAAGAAATCCACAGAATACCACATAATGAAGCTAAACTACAGTCAGATCCTCCTACGAACTAGCAACAATAGTACAATACAATTATCACAGATAATTCAACAGATAAGGATGCAATACAATGCACATAACCGCTACGGCGTGTAGCCCGATCCATTTAACGTCGATGGTGCTCACTGGGGGTGTGTACAGACTCCGGAGGGGCTCCTACAGCCCAAGCGCAAATACCGCTGCAGCGTGCAGCCCGATCCTCATATCATAATAACCGCTGCGGCGTGCAACCCGATCCATCCTCAGTCCACAATGATCAGATAAGTCACAAAACAACTCAAATTATTTATTTCCAGTTTCCTTTTTCACTTAATTATGAAAATACTTTAACTTTTATTTAATTTTTGCAAAACAGGTGACTTAGCATTTCAATACTGTGATTTCAAAACCAGGACTGAGATCAGTGATTAAGCAAGTATAGCTATCACATATATATTATCCCCTAGGGATGCTACAGGTCAGCACAAGGTCCCAAACAAGGTTTACAACCTACAAATATGTCAAACACAGTGTTTTTCCATCACTAATAGCATATTATTCATAACCGGGATGGACCAAGTCTCAATCCCCAATCACAATCCATTCCGCACCTGCCACGGGGTGCGAGCCACGCCCTACTAGCGTCACAATGTGCTAAGCCGGGGTTTCGAACCCTCAGGCTACCATATACACAAACTACTCACCTCTAGACGGTCGTAGACTCGTCCACAATGCCTTTTCCTTTAGAATTCGCTGCCTCGCATGTATAATCTATTCAAACCACAATAATTATGTCATTTACCGGTCAAAGAAACATAACCCAATTCAATTTGCATGAAAATCGCATAAATACACTAAGTTGGTAAAACCCGATCCCGGGCCCGCTGTCCGAAAAAATCAGAAACATATACCAACGCGATCCTCATCTCGCCACGAGTCCGTGCATATAAAATTTATCGAAATCGGAGTTCGAATGGCCTTTCAAAACTCAAAAATTTATTTTCAATACCTAGGCCATAATTCTTCACAGTTTCTACCCAATTTCATGAAGATTGATGTTAATTCTACCATAAAGTTACGTTTTTTGAGTCAAGAAATTTACCTCCGACGATTACCCGACGAAATCCCAGCATTTTTCCGTGAGTTCTTCTCTCTAGGGTTCAAAATTTGTGTTTTGGGTGTATAAACCCGCAATTGGTATGTTCTGGTTTTTAATTTCACTGCCAGCCATTTTTGCCCTGCGTTCGCGATGTCCCTCACGGGAACACGATGCCCTGCTCCGTTACTTCATTGCGAACGCGACGTGTAGTCACGCGTCCGCGAAGCTCATTTTCCCCAGCCGCCTGATCCCTTCTACGCGAACGCGTACTGACCCACGCGAACACGTAGGCCCGCTTGGTCCTCCTTCGCGAACGCGACCTATCCTCACGCGAACGCGATGTTTTAGATCCCTTGGCCTTCACGAACGCGACCCATGTCACGCGAACGGGAAGGCTTAAATGCCTACACAAATTTCTGCAAATTTCTGCACAGTTTGCCAAGTTTAAAGTGCCCGGTTGATGGTCCGAATTCATCCCGTGGCCCCCGGGACCCCAACGAAAACCACCAACATACTCCAAAACATGATACGAACTTGTTCTAATCATAAAAACAACATCCTAAACAACAAAATCATCATTTTCACAAGGATTCAAGCCTAAGTTTCTTTATAACTTCTGAAACTAACATTCAATCCAAAACCCGATCAAACGACGTCCGAATGATCTGAAAATTTGCAAACATATCCAAAGTCACATAACGAAGCTATAGAAATTGTCGGAATTCCATTCCGACCCTCGGATCAAAATCTCACCTACCGTCCGATTTTTGCCAAAATTCAACCTTAGCCAATTCAAGCCTAAAACTACACCGGATCTCCGAATTAGATTCTGATTGCTCTCCTAAGTCATAAATGATCCCCCGAAACTAGTCGAATCATCAGAATCCGATTTCGAGCACTATAACTCAATAGTCAACTCTAGGTTGACTTCCCATATTCAAGCTTCCTTCAAGAAGGCTATTTGTTTCATTTTCAACCCGAATCACTCCTAACTCACCCGATAAACTCTAACAATGATATAAAAGCATAAAATATGTAAATACAAGGTAACGAGGTGGTAATTCCCGTAACGACGGGCCGGGTCGTTACATTCTCCCCAACTTAAACAAACGCTCGTCCGCGAGCGGGTTAAGAAACATACCTGGAGTATCAAATAAGTGTGGATATTTGCTCTGCATCTCCTGCTCGGTCTCCCAAGTTGCTTCACTCTCCACTGCACTTTCACTTAAGCTATGTCCTTAGATCTTAACTTACGAACCTGTCGACCCAAAATGGCCACCGGCTCCACATCATAGGTCAAGTTCTCATCTAGCTGTATCGTGCTGAAGTCTAACACATGAGACGGGTCTCCGACATACTTCCGGAGCATAGATACATGGAACACCGGGTGAACTCCCGACAAACTAGGTGGCAAAGCAAGCATATAGGCCACCTCCCCAACCTTCCTAAGCACCTCAAAAGGTCCAATGAACCTTGGACTTAACTTCCCTTTCTTCCCAAACCTCATAATGCCCTTCATAGGCGAAACCTTCAGCAACACCTTCTCACCCACTAAATAAAACACATCTCGGACCTTCCGGTCCACATAACGCTTCTGACGCGACTAAGTTGTGCGAAGTCTCTCCCGAATCACCTTTACTTGGTCTAAGGCATCCTGAACTAACTCTGTCCTAAACAACCTAGCCTCGCTGGGCTCAAACCAACCGACTGGAGACCTACACCGCCTCTCATATAAAGCTTCATACGGTGAATGCTGGACTGATAGCTATTATTATAAGCAAACTCCGCAAGAGGCAAGTAATCAGCCCATGAACCACCGAAATCAATGACACAAGCACGCAACATGTCCTTCAATATCTGGATAGTACGCTCAGACTGCCCATCCGTCTGTGGATGAAATGTTGTGCTCAGCTCTACCTGTGAACCCAACTCTCGCTGAAATGTCCTCCAGAACTGAGAAGTGAACTGGGTACCTCTGTCTGATATAATAGAAATGGGAACTCCATGCAATCTCACAATCTCACGGATGAATATCTCTGCCAACCGCTCTGAAGAGTATGTAGTACACACTAGGATGGAGTGAGCTGACTTGGTAAACCTATCCACAACCACCCAAGGAAACTCCGAATCTCAGTAGCTGAGTAAGGTCTGGGCCAATTCTGCACTGCCTCGACCTTCTGTGGATCAACCCGAATACCATCACTGGACACTACATGTCCCAGAAAAGTCACAGTATCAAGCCAAAACACACACTTAGTGAATTTTGCATAAAGTTTTTCTTCTCTCAACATCTGCAATACCACCCTCAAGTGATGTGCATACTCCTCCTGGCTGCGTGATATCAAGTGTTGTGCATGCTCCTACTACTAACTACTGATAGATTGATAAAATGGGGTGTTAAGGTGGATTCAAAGTGTACTTTATGTCAGATGGCTGCTGAAACCAGAGATCATGTATATGTTAACTGTTCATTTACTAAAGCAGTATGGTCTAAGGTACTGCAATGGATGCAAAGACAGGAACCTATTGGAGACACCTGGGAACAACATCAAGACTGGATAACAAAAAGAGCTAAAGGAAGATCAGGCATGACACGGCTATACAGAATGGTATATGCAGAGTTAACACACGGAGCCTGGATTGAAAGGAACATGAGAATATTTCAACAAAAGAGTAGAAGTGTTGATAGCTTAGCAAGAGAAATAGCCTACATTTGTAATGTAAGAGCTACAAAAGAGATTAGTAGTCTAGTTCAATATTTCTACTTTCATTAGACATAGTATGTAGAAGTTTAGTATGTTATTTGTCTATTGGTTTTTTTAAACTGAAATAGCTGCTGAGTTATAAAGCAGTCTATGCATTGTAAAGAACATTGGTGATTAATAAAAATGTAATTACCTAAAAAAAGGTTAGATACAAACCTTTTACAAAATAAAGAATTATTATTTCAACGTAAAATTAGCGTATAAGATTTTCAACGAAATTTTAATTGATTCTTGCTCAAAAAAGAATACCTACCATAATTGAATTATACACAAATTTAATTAAAGATACCTATAAAAAATCTTGGAATACTACTTTCATTAAATAATTTTCCATTTATAATCCAAACATTTTATGTTGTCTTAAAATTGCCAAGTGGCTTCATTTTAGCTTGCCACTTGGCTTAACCACATTGCAAACTACTCTCCTTTTAATATAATATAGATATAGATTTATTTAATTCCAAATTGTTACTTTTATAAATTGTTACTTTTTCTTCCAATTCTATGACAGTTACGTAAAAGAAGTTATTTAATTATTTTAATTTTAATTCTAATAAAATATACCTAATAACTAATGATTACTCCTAATAACTACTTCTTGTCCTAAAACTAACACATGTCATTTACTTATGCTGCTATTTGTCATAATTTTATACCAAACTTTCTTCCTTTTAATAATAAATTTTTATATTTTATAAATTGTTACTTTTTCTTCCAATTCTATGATAGTTACTTAAAAGAAGTTATTTAATTATTTTAATTTTAATTCTAATAAAATATACCTAATAACTAATTATTACTCTCAATAACTACTTCTTGTCCTAAAACTAACACATGTCATTTTCTTATGCTGCTATTTGTCACAATTTTATGCCAAACTTTATTCCTTTTAATAATATATAGATATAGATATATAAATACTGGGCCATATCTGACCACGTGTGCCCATTCCTAACATTGTGGCTGATGGTTTTAATGCAGTACTTTTTAATTAATGTGTTTATTCAACAATACCTAATTAGAGAAAGCATTTTTGCAAAATAAAATTTCCTAGAACGAATATATCTACTATTCAATAGTCCGGCTTCTTAAAAATTTAGCTTTTTTTTTTTTTTGCTGCTATATAATAACTCCTTTAGCCTCAAACTTTAATAACACTCTAACTTAGACTTAGGCAGTGAACACAAGAAAAAAACACAAGAAGCTTTGTTCCAATTAAACATCAGTATAAGAAAAGAAAAAAAGAGCTAGAATTTGTTGCATTTTGATTGAGTGGTTATTGGTTCAAAATGGAGCCAGAAAATATAAGTGATATAAGAGGGAGTAGTTTAAGAGGAAGCTTAAAGTTAAGTATGAATAGTACTAAATCTATATGGAGGAACAATGACGTGGAGATTTTTAGTCGTTCGTCGAGAGATGAAGATGATGAAGAGGCTCTTAAATGGGCAGCTCTTGAAAAACTTCCAACATTTGATCGTTTAAGAAAAGGTCTCTTATTTGGATCTCAAGGTGCTGCTGCTGAAGTTGATATACATGATCTTGGTTTTCAAGAAAGAAAAAACTTGCTTGAAAGGCTCGTCAAAATCGCCGATGAGGATAATGACAAGTTCTTGTTGAAACTCAGGCAAAGAATTGATAGGTACGTGAATGCATCTTTTTTTTTTTGTCTCTCCTCTCCATGCATGTTGTCTTTCATGGACGAAAAAAGACATGTTAACATGTTAGGAGTCTTCACGACTGGTTATAGCTTTATATATGCTATTAGAAAATCTAAAGAACTTGTAGTGCTAGAGAAACTATTTTTATATAATATTTAACTGATACAGGCTTAAATGAAGCGGCATGGACAATGATATATAATTCATATAGTCGATCCGGCTTGCTTAGAATTAAGACATAGTAGTAGTTATATTATCGATTATCCATGACCAGGGGTAAATCTAAGGTTATGAGTATGAGTTTCGGGGAATCCAGTAGCTTTTGGCTAGAGCCCGCATTTCTATTAAGAAAATCATTCAATGTATAAGAATATTTAGTTGGAAACGCAGTTCTTTAGTCCGTTTGTTATAATATACCATTAATTTAAAGTCATTATAAGAACCCATAAACTTAAAATTCTGGATTCGCCTCTGTCCATGACAAGTTGTTTCTCCTCTTAATTATAGTGGGTTGACATTGCTTTCTTTCTTTTTACAGAGTTGGGATTGATTTGCCATCAATAGAAGTAAGATATGAGCATCTAAATATTGAGGCAGATGCATATATGGGAAGCAGAGCTTTGCCTACATTTACCAACTTCATGACTAATTTTGTTGAGGTAAAAATCTAAAAGAAAATCTTGATTTCAAGTCTCAAAATGGTGTTTGTAACTAACATTTTCTTCTTCTTTTTGGGGTTAATTAGACAATGTTGACCTCTCTCCATATCCTACCAAATCAAAAGAGGAAACTCACTATACTTGATGATGTGAGTGGTATCATTAAGCCATGCAGAATGACTTTGCTTTTAGGACCTCCAGGTTCTGGTAAAACTACTCTATTATTAGCTTTGGCTGGAAAGCTTGACCCTTCCCTTAAGGTAAGTTATATGTATTGACAGAAAAAGATTAGTTATCATTTTTACCAAGCTACCAATTGATGCTATCAAAATCATCGGAGCATAGAATTTAAATGAAACAACAAATTCTAATTTTCTGAATATTTTTTGGTTGTTGAAATCAGGTTACTGGGAAGGTGACCTATAATGGACATGAAATGAATGAATTTGTGCCACAAAGAACAGCTGCTTATATTAGCCAGCATGATTTACACATTGGAGAAATGACTGTGCGAGAAACCTTGGAATTCTCTGCTAGATGCCAGGGAGTTGGCTCTCGTTATGGTTAGTATTTTCTGTTGAGATTTAACTAACATAGATATATCGACTGATGTTTCTTGGAACAATTTTGTAGATATGTTGGTTGAACTGTCGAGAAGAGAGAAAGCAGCTAAAATCAAGCCAGATCCTGATATTGATATCTTCATGAAGGTAAAAGACTATTACTAAATCATGTTTAGATATTGTTGGGCTAAAACAGCCCAATGATATTCTTAACATGGTGTGATATTGTCCGCTTTGGGTGAAGCCCGCATGATTTTTCCCAAAAGGCCTCATACTAATAAGAAATCTCTATACTTGCTCCCAATCTTTTCAGCTAGCAATGTGAGACTTAGTTCGTACACCTAACAATCTCCGCTCGAACTAAGTTCCTCTTGGCTCACTAACACAATACACGGGTCTCCCCCTCGAACCAAGTTCTAAGTGGCCCATTACCACGATCCACACGTCAATTTTCGTGATTCATCGTAGGTCACCCACATCATCGGCGTAACTATGGCAATCGAAGACTACAACTAGCTTATTCTTGTGTGCACATCTCCAAGCTCGTAAGGGTAATCGAAGTGGGACCCGCAATATCACTCTGTCATCGTCATACTCGTCCCGCTCAACCTAGACTTTGCTACCTGTTGTTGGGTTAAAATTGTCATGACCCAAGCTCATGGCACGTATTGTCCGCTTTGGGCCTAGGCACGCACGAATTTGTCTTTTTGGGCTACGCCACCTCAAGCTCCAAAAACGCGCATACCATGTTAACTTGTGTCATTCCTTATATAGCTCTTCACTTTCTGCTTGACCCACCCTCATCAGCCGTCCATCGTCAAGGGCATCACATTCACCCACTTGGGACTTAGCGTCCTCGTTGTGGTTCACCCCATCACTGCACTAATGAAGATTCGGCTCTGATACCATATTTATCACGACCCAAGCTCATGACACGTATTGCCCGCTCTGGGCCTAGGCCCGCACAGATTTATCTTTTTGGGCTATGCCATCTCGAGTCCCAGAAGCGCGCTTACCAAGTTAACTTGTGTCATTCTTTATATAGCTCTTCACTTTTTGCTTGACGTGCCCTCATCAGTCCGCCCTACGTCAAGGGCATCACATTCACCACCTTTTAGGACTGAGCATCCTCGCTGAAGTTCTCCCCACCACCGCACTAAGGAAGATTCGACTTTGATACTATATTTGTCACAACCCAAGCCCATGGCACGTATTGTCCTCTTTGGGCCTATGAACGCACATATTTGTCTTTTTGGGCTACGCAATCTCGAGTACCAAAAGTGTGCGTACCATGTTAACTTGTGACATTCCTTATATAGCTCTTCACTTTCCTCTCCCATTTCGATGTGGCCTTCGCCTAAGGTGACATGTGCACCCCTTCTTCAGAAGATTGCAAGCTTAAAGCCTGCTAATCCTACTTGACCCGCCATTTGTCAAGGGCATCACAAAAATGCCTTAATGATATTCTTAACATGGTATGATAACCACAATTGTTTTGTGACAACGTAGGCAGCAGCAGCAACAGAGGGACAAGAGGCCAATGTTGTGACAGATTATGTTCTTAAGGTAATACAAATTGTGTCCAATAATTTTCTCTTCATTTTCCATAATGGAAAGGTAAAAGAAATTTGATAACTAAGTCATTTGTGTACTCCGTCTGCAGCTGTTGGGGCTGGATATTTGCGCAGATACTATGGTGGGAGATGAAATGATAAGGGGTATTTCAGGAGGACAAAAGAAGCGTGTGACAACAGGTGAAATGCTCGTTGGACCGTCAAAGGCACTTTTCATGGATGAAATCTCAACTGGATTGGATAGTTCTACCACTTACTCCATTGTGAACTCTCTAAGACAATCTGTGCAAATCTTGAATGGAACTGCTGTCATATCTCTCCTGCAGCCAGCACCCGAGACCTACAACTTGTTTGATGACATTATTCTATTGTCTGATGGGCAAATAGTTTATCAGGGTCCTCGAGAGGACATCCTTGGCTTCTTTGAGTCCATGGGTTTCAAATGCCCAGATAGAAAAGGCATGGCTGACTTCTTGCAAGAAGTATGTCTTACGATGGACTACGACTAATAAGGTTGAGAAGCGTTCATCCATTTGCCCTTCTGATGGTGCAAATTTAAACTCTTTGCAGGTAACATCAAAGAAGGATCAGCAGCAGTATTGGGTGAGGAGGGATGAGACTTACCGGTATATCACATCAAAAGAATTTGCTGAGGCATATCAATTATTCCACGTTGGGAGGAAACGTGGGAATGAGCTTGCAACCTCATATGACAAGAGTAAAAGCCATCCTGCTGCTTTGACAACTCAAAAGTATGGCATACGGAAGAAACAACTATTAAGGATCTGCGCTGAAAGAGAACTCTTGCTAATGAAGAGGAACTCATTTGTTTACATCTTCAAGTTCAGTCAGGTTGCAAATGTGTCTTATAAATGAATTGCGTTTTCCGGTCTCTATCTCATCATATTTGCTTGCAAGTACTAATGCCTCTTTGTTTTGATATGTTTTCAGCTTTCATTTATGGCAGTCGTGGCAATGACCCTCTGTTTCCGAACTGAGATGTCTCGTGATAGTACGGATGATGGTGGAATATATGCTGGTGCCCTCTTTTTTGCGGTCATTATGAATATGTTTAATGGAATGTCTGAGATCGCCATGACAATTTATAAGCTTCCTGTCTTCTACAAGCAAAGGGACCTTCTCTTTTTCCCTTCATGGGCTTATGCAATTCCCTCATGGATGCTCAAAATCCCTGTAACATTTGTTGAAGTTGGTCTATGGGTGTTCCTCACTTACTATGTCATTGGATTTGATCCGAGTCCTGCAAGGTAAGGGAAGAAAAAGATGATGCAGAATAAAGATCAGGTTAACTTCATCAGTTTCCTTTTTCTCCTGATTACTAAACAATAGTATATTTTTGCAGATTGTTCAAACATTTCTTGCTGCTCATATTAGTAAACCAGATGGCATCAGGATTGTTCCGCTTCATTGGGGCAGTTGGACGGACCATGGGAGTAGCTAATACATTCGGAACATTTGCTCTCCTTTTACAATTTGCATCGAGTGGATTCATTCTCTCGCGAGGTATATTGGTGATTTTTATGTTTGTATAAGCTTTTGACTTCGACTAGTGTTAATAGTCTATGGCTAATGTTGTAGGTGATATGAAGAAATGGTGGATATGGGGTTACTGGTCTTCACCATTGATGTATTCTATAAATTCAATTTTTGTGAATGAATTTGATGGGAAAAGGTGGAAACATATTGCACCAAATGGAACTGAGCCACTTGGAGTTGCAGTAGTAAGATATCGAGGGTTCTTTCCATATGCATACTGGTACTGGCTAGGTATTGGTGCACTAATTGGATTCACAATCCTCTTCAACATCTGCTTCGGTGTTGCACTTGCTTATCTCAACCGTGAGTATCTCTCGAGTTTCTACATTTAGTTTTCCCTAAAGCGAAAGAATGAATGTTTAGTATGAATATCTACAGCATTTGGCGAGCCGCAAGCTACGATACCAAAAAATAATGAAGATGCCAAAACAACTAGCCATGAGAAAGAACAGTCCAATAGTGAGGGCCGGAGTAAGAAAAAGGGAATGATTCTTCCATTTGAACAGCATTCCATGACCTTTGATGAAGTTATATACTCTGTTGACATGCCTCAGGTAACAAGCCAGGAATTGTTAATCATCAGTAACTACTGAGGCTAATCCTGCATTTCAATATTATGTGACTGAACTTTCCGATGATACTTTCAGGAAATGAAAGATCAGGGCGCCACTGAAGATAGATTGGTACTTCTTAAGGGAGTAAGTGGAGCTTTCAGGCCAGGTGTTTTGACAGCTTTGATGGGAGTCAGTGGGGCTGGAAAAACAACATTGTTGGATGTATTGGCCGGAAGGAAAACAGGAGGATATATTGAGGGTAATATTAAGATCTCTGGCTATACTAAGAAGCAAGAAACATTCGCACGTATATCTGGATACTGTGAGCAGAATGATATCCATTCACCTTATGTTACAGTTTATGAGTCATTAGTATATTCAGCTTGGCTCCGTTTACCTCATGATGTTGATGAAAAGACTAGAAAGGTTCGCAACTTTTTCGAAAATTTCCTTCCATAACATGAATCTCTCTCCCAAAAATCAGTGAAACACAACAAAGAAAGTAAATATCATATGACATTTCCTATTTATTGAACTTGTGCAGATGTTTGTTGAGGAAGTTATGGAACTTGTGGAGCTTACAGTATTAAGATCAGCGTTAGTTGGTTTGCCAGGAATCAACGGTCTCTCAACTGAGCAACGTAAAAGGTTGACCATTGCAGTGGAACTAGTGGCAAACCCCTCTATCATTTTCATGGATGAACCAACTTCAGGGTTGGATGCAAGGGCTGCTGCAATTGTGATGAGAACTGTTAGGAACACTGTTGATACAGGGAGAACCGTTGTTTGTACCATCCATCAGCCTAGTATCGACATTTTTGAAGCCTTTGATGAGGTGAAGTTAATACCGTTTTGAACTCAATCAAGCTCATAATTTGACACTGCATATATACTAATATAAACACCACTCATTGCAGCTATTTCTAATGAAACGAGGAGGACAAGAGATATATGTCGGTCCATTGGGTCACCGTTCTTGTCATTTGATCAAATACTTTGAGGTAAGTTGTCTAAGTGATACAGAGCTTTTCTTTCTCCGATTAAATACTAAACTAATTTTTCTTGCATTCAGTCAATGTCTGGGATAAGTAAAATAGAGGATGGCTACAATCCAGCTACTTGGATGTTAGAAGTCACAACCTCGGCTCAAGAAATGATGTTGGGGGTTGATTTTGCTGATTTATACAAGAGATCAGATCTTTACAGGAGGAATAAAGTGTTGATTCGTGAACTGGGCGTGCCTCGCCCTGGTACAAAAGACCTGTATTTCGATAGTCGATATTCACAGCCATTTTGGACCCAATGTATGGCTTGTCTTTGGAAGCAACACTGGTCATACTGGCGTAATCCTGCTTATACTGCAGTCAGATTTCTCTTTACAGTCTTCGTCGCCTTGGCCATAGGGACAATGTTCTGGGATCTTGGTACTAAAGTGTAAGTCAAAACATATGAGACGAAAAAAGTACTCATATTATATGGAAAGTAGTTTTAGTTCTTAATGCTAAAAGCTTAATTTTTTTCACAGCGGTAAGACCCAAGATGTATTTAATGCTATGGGGTCAATATATGCTGCTGTCATTTTCCTTGGTTTTCAAAATACAGCATCAGTTCTGCCCGTTGTAGCCGTCGAGCGTACAGTATTTTACAGAGAAAGAGCTGCTGGAATGTATTCTGCCTTCCCTTATGCCTTTGGACAAGTGAGCACAGAATTTAACCTCTAATAAGTCAATTTCTGGTTTACAAAAAGAAGTCTAAATTACATACGTATAATTTTCTTTAATTATCTTGCAGGTTTGCATTGAAATGCCGTATGTCTTTGTGCAAGCTGTTTTCTATGTCATCATTGTCTATGCTATGATTGGATTTGAATGGACAGCAACCAAGTTCTTTTGGTACTTGTTCATCACGTATTTCACTCTCTTGTACTTCACCTTTTATGGTTTGATGAGCGTTGCAGTTACTCCAAATCAACATATTGCACAAATTGTCGCTGTCTTCTTCTTTGCCACGTGGAATCTTTTCTCAGGATACATTGTTCCACGACCTGTAAGTTCTTAAACCACTTCCATTTTTCTTACATGAACATCAAGTTAGAGCTCAAAAATGACATTTTTTTTTTCTTTTAAAAACAGCGTATGGCCATATGGTGGAGATGGTACTATTGGGCTTGTCCTGTTTCCTGGACTTTGTATGGTTTGGTTGTATCACAATTTGGAGACCTCCAAAACAAAATAACTGATGATGAAACAGTGGAACAATTCTTGAGACGTTATTTCGGGTTCAAGCATGATTTTCTTGGAGTAGTTGGAGTTGTGACTGTTGCATATGCTGTTGTGTTTGCCTTCACATTTGCTTTCGCTATTAAAGTATTCAACTTCCAGAAAAGATAGAAGATGTTATACCAGCTGAAGATCTATACGAGGAAAATCGAAGAATAGATTGTTTATAAACCTCGTGTATACAGGTTACCATTTGAAGAAGTATGCATATATGTTCTGTTACGATATTTGTTTAGCCATATATTGGAGTTCAGGAACAAAACTGATTCGTTCACTTTGATCTATTTCAAGACATCAACTGTAGTAGCAATTGTGAAGTAAAGAAAATTCTTCCTCAGATGATAAAGAAAAGGAATACAATACAACCTTTTTCCCAACTATTATACAAAGTAGAATCATATTTTCATGTTTGTCATAGAAAATTAAAGAAACAAAAGTTGAGTATTTTAAGATTTTTCCTCTAGAAAGTGAACCGCCAGACAAAAATATTCTTGAAGTAGCAGGCAGAGAATTTATAAGACATATTTTTGGTAAAATAAGTGAAATTCTACTCACTAAAACAAGTACTCACTCACTTAGCAGCATTTGTGAGTTGATGAAAAGATATTCTAATAAGCTAGAAAGTGAAATCCTACTCTTTGTTATTCGAAAATCCCACTTATTAAAAGAATCTTGTCTACAACAACGTCAGAATCCTCTTCAACCACTTTCCTCTTTGGCAGCATGTCCTGTGTTCTCTCCAAAGCAATAGGAGTCCTGGAAGAAGCTCGAAGGGCGATAGCTACTTGTGACGACACGGCCCGTCGTCACGGGAATTACCACCCCATTATTTTGTATTTATGTGTTTATTTCTTTTACATCAGTGTTAGAGTCTATCGGGTGAGGTAGGAGTGATTTGGATTGAAAATGAGGCATATAGCCTTTTGAAGGAAGCTTGAATGTGGAAAGTCAACTTGGAGTTGACTATTTAGTTAGAGGGCTCGAAATCGGATTCTGATAATTCGGTTAGTTCCCGGAGGTGATTTGTGACTTAGAGGAGCGATCATAATTGAATTCGGAGGTCCGATGTAGAAATAGGCTTGAATTGGCTAAGGTTGAATTTTAGCGAAATCCGATCGGTAGGTGAGATTTTGATCCGGGGCTCGGAATAGAATTTTGACAATTTCTGTAGCTTCGTCATGTGATTTTGGATATGTCTGTAAATTTTCAGGTCAATCGGACGTTGTTTGGTCAGGTTTTTGATCGAATGTGTAATTCGGAGAGTTTTAAAGAATTTAGGCTTGAATTCGATGTGAATTGTGGGTTTTGATGTTGTTAGACGTGTTTTGAGGATTGGAACAAGTTCGAATAAGGTAATAGGATGTGTTGGTGTGTTTGGATGAGGTCCCGCGGGCCTCGGGGTGTTTTCGGATGGTTAAACTGGAGAAAAACATGGAAAATTGTAAGTTTGGAGTTTTGTTCTGTTGTTTTTGCCCTTGCGGAAATGGGACCACATAGGCGAGTCCGCAGGAGCGGACTTGGGAGCGTAGAAGCGCTTGTGTTCGCTGAAGCGAAACTTTGTCCGCAGAGGTGGCATCGCTGGTGCGGAAGGTATGTCGTAGAGGCGGTCTAGGGTCGAGGGGTGAAGATCCGCATGAGCGGAACGTTGTTCGCTTAAGCGAGTCCGCAGAAGCAGACTCTGGTGCACATAAGCGGGAAGTCCCGCAGGAGCGGACGCGCGAAAAGCGGATGTGCAGAAGCGGTCCGTGGCTCGCAGAAGCGGAAGTGGCCAGATAGGCCTGGGTTTCGCAGAAGCGACCAATTGGTCGCGGAAGCGGTATCGCAGAGGCGGAAATTGTCCGCAGAAGCGAAAATCGCAGAGGGTTTAATTATATCAGAAGTTAGAAATTTCAGAAACATTTCAAAACATTTGGGGCTCGGCTTAAGAGGCGATTTGGGCGATTTTGACGGGAATTCAAGGAGATTCTTCAGGTAATCAACTATGGACTCAAATTATGATTCGTATTTGACAAGATTATGCAATTATCTCATGAAATTGGAGGAATTTGGGGTGTTTTATGGAGGTTTTCACCCTAGGCCTAAATTGTAGAAAATCAAGGATTTGAATGGGCAAATGGAGTCTGAATTTGGTAAATTTTATATGCCTAGACTCGTGTTGAGACGAGGGTTCCGAATATGTGACTTTTGTAATTTTTCGAGAAGCGCACCGAAAGTCAGGTTTTGGCAACTTTGTAAATTTTGGTGTAAATTGTGTTGTTTCGACTGGGTATCATTCCATTGGCCTAATTTGATGTGTTTCTACTATATTTGATCAGATTCTACGCGTGCGGAGCTTGATTCTCGTGGCAAGGGCATCGCGGACTAGTCGTCGAGCCGTATTGAGGTGAGTAATAGATGTGGGTGATGACCAGCGGGTTCGAAACCCCGGTATACCACTTTGTGACGCTGTATAGCGGCGAGACACGTACTCTCTTGTGAGTGCGGGGTCGATTGTGATTTGGGGACTATGGCTTAGTCCGACTTGTTGATACTGTATTATGATAATTGGCTATTCTTGAGCCGTTGAACCTCCTTCTCGGATGGTTGCATACTATATATTGTGATATTGGCCACTCTTGAGCCGAGGAACCCCCTTCTTGGGAGGTTGAGTATACTTGTGGGCCGTGAGCCAGTTATTGGATTTCCAATCTCTGGAACTTGACATTTATTGTTTTCAACTGAAAAGTGATAAAAGAGTTTTCAAAACTACTTTTGAGCCTGCGATGCTCCATTTTCATATTAGCTGACTGGTAGTGGATCGGGCTGCGCGCCGCAGCGTATATTCGTGATATTGTGCTTGGGCTGTAAGAGCCCCTCCGGAGTCTGAACCCCCACAGTGAGCACGGGTACCCAAATTGGATCGGGCTACGCGCCGTAGCGGTCATTTCATGCATTACACTACACTTAGCTACATCTGCTAGTTGTTATATCATGTTGTTGATACTTGTTGGTTCTCTACTGTTGATATTGAACTATTACAGGGCATTGGTTACAGCTTTACATAGTGCTTTATTGTGGATTTCTTATCTATGCAGTCTTACCCCTGTTTATTACCATTGAGTCTGGCATTACTCATTTTACTCCCTGCACCTTGTGTGCAGATCCAGGTACCTCTCAGCAGTCCTGATCCGGTAGCTGTTCGAGGCGACTTCTGTAGGATAATCGAGGTAGTTGCAGAGCCCGCAGGACCCGATATTCCTTCCTACTGTCTTTTGATTTCGTATTTTCTATTTGTTTTCGCACTTGGTATCATGTAATACACTATTACACTTATGTTATCTGTAGAGGCTCTTGACTCTTGACCCCTCAGTCTTTGAGGAGTTGTACTGATTGGGACTTGGTTCCCTCGTTTGGTATTTCTATAAATGTTGACTTATAACTGTTATGTCTAAATTGGATAAATGAGCTTATAGCTCCGTAATTATTGTTGATTGGTCGGGCTGGCCTGGCAGTGTGCTGGGCGCTATCACGACCGGGTTTGGGGTCGTGACACTACTTCAGCCGACATCCCTCGAATAGCAAATCCTGACAATAAGAAGGATAAAAAGTTAAAAGAGGGGAAAGAATTTAACACACGAGAAGCAGAAAGGGATGTATATCGTGAGTTTTCACTTTCCAACCATGTTTGTTAGAAATAGATTTCCAAGTTTGTGCCTCCATAGGCACGACTTTCAAGATAACATCTACCCAACCATGAAAATTAGGAACGGGTTCCACATCTCCCATGGTTGCTACAAAAAAGCAAAGAAATAATAATAAAATTAGAAAAGGAGTTGAAATAACGAA
Source organism: Nicotiana noctiflora (assembly GCA_032618575.1). Classification (NCBI taxonomy): domain Eukaryota; kingdom Viridiplantae; phylum Streptophyta; class Magnoliopsida; order Solanales; family Solanaceae; genus Nicotiana; species Nicotiana noctiflora. The sequence continues at coordinate 44,403 of JASVEL010013124.1, forward strand.
AGCAGATACGACAAGGAAGAAAATACTTACGTGCAAAGTTCAATTTCTCAGGAAAAGGAATATTTGATTCACCACCAAATCAATTGTGGGAACAACAACAAACCAGGTGTACCAGCCACGGTCTTTATTATCTTCAAGGTTTACCAAAACGCTCTTACTTCTTGCAGATAAGGTAAAAACACCATTGCGAAATAGCTTGGGGTGATAAAGATGAATTAGATGAGAGAAAGTAAAGTCAACATCAGCTTTGGCTGACATATACCTCAAACAAGCTACTGCTCTCCATACGAGGGGGCCAACTTGACCCAAACAAATTTTAAAAAAAGGACAGAAATCAAGTATGACTGGGTCAATAGCAGGAATAAATCCCAAAGTAAAGGGATAAGTGTAAACGAAAGAAAAACCAACCCTATAAGACGATATTCTTTGGTGTGGGTTAGAAATAACTATGTGGGTGTCATCTCTCCAACAACAGTCTCTTCGAACAATTTGAATCAAAGGTTCAGTAATTAAAGAGGGATATTTGTCAGCTCTCTCTAATTTAATCATCTGGTCACGAAGGGATTCTTTGTCATGTTCGAAAGATAAATCCGTTGGCACAATTTCTTCAACCAGAGGCTCCTGGTTAGACTCGGAAGGTTCTTTGCCCTTAGAAGAGGATCTGTTAGAAAGAGAGCCTTTATAGATAGTGCCAGAACTAGAAGAAGGAGTGATGGAACTAGAGGTACCACCACGAACCGATCCTGTACCGCGAAGCACACCTCCTCTACCTCTTCTATGTCTCGCAGGAGCATTGGGGAAACTATCAAGAATTAGGACTCTTTTAGGGTTAGGATTCAAAGACAACATAGTAAGAAGATATGAACTGAAGAAGAGGTGAACGAGAGTAAATAGTGAGAAATTTTATAGAAAGCTTGTGAAGAAGAAATTCAACCGTCAAGAATTAAGAAGTGTAATGGTGGAAAGCCTATAATAAAGACTATCACTTTGTGAATAGTGGAGTTAAAAAATCCTTAGAAAAAGGCTGCAAAATAGCAGAACTAATGAGAAGATGACATGTATACGATGCATTAAATAGAAGGGACAATTGAAGCGTCAACACTGTCATAGCATTAATTATGGCAAATTCCCTTTTTAATGAAGATCCACTTCTCAAATATTTAATTGATAAATAAATAAAAAGTGGGGGACTATCTGTATTGGGAAAAATTGAATTTATATTGAAGATGACGTGGCATGACACGTGGACTGGTCAAATGGTCAAAACATGATGATGAGTTAAGAGGCACGGGCGAAAACAGATACGAATAGGAGAAAGTTAAATAGGCACGAGATGCTATTCAAAATATAGGATTCTCGTATATATTTAACTTATTTAAAGCTAGGAGATCCGGAGGAAGTGAGGATATGAATCTGACGACAGAAGGAGTCCAAATTCAGTATTAAAATGCCAAATACGTTAGTGAATCGACATTAAATAGGAATGACTGTGTAACATTTTATTTAATATTAATGCTCATAATTTCCTCATTAAGGCTAGGGCATTACACTTTTTCCTAGAAAAATCAACTATAAAAGGAGGAGGTCTCAACATTTGTAAGGACACGAAAATCATGGAGATTACATTGAAATACAAACTTATTTACTGCTTTATTATCCTCAAAAATGTCTTATTCTTTTCGTCTCTAGATTATCAGTAACCCGATTTTTCTCTTAATTTCTAATTTTTAACCGAAATTCTATTTTTGGTTAAACAAAGTGTGCATGCCATAAAGTGTTTGACTCAAGTAAGTAGGAAGAAGCATTAACTTTATTGATAGGTTTTGTGTGTCGTTACGTTAGTATGACTCACATGTTCCAATTAAGATGGTTTTGTAAATTTTTCTATCAGTTGAAGTTGGTGTGAATCTTAAAAATAATAATAATAATAATAATAATAATAATAATAATAATAATAATAATAATAATAATAATAATAATAATAATAATAATCAGAAGAAGTTGGTGAGAATTTGCAGTGCAGAGTTGTACGTTGTGTTTTGAGAATTGGATTTATTAGTTTAAAAGTCGAACTAATTTTTGATACTAGTTGCCTTTTTAATCCACCAACAACGAGGTTTGGTAGATGTCTCTTTTGACCATAGGGAGAGGAGTTACCTACTTTTTGACATGATTTGATTTTGTAAGTATTTGATTTTTTTTTTCTATAGTTGGTAGAACAAAATACTTAGCGAGCTTTTAGACATAAGAACCGTAAAATTTCAAAACAAAAATAAAAACCAAAAAAAAATGATATTTGAAAATTAATGTTATATTTTAATATAAATATAATTTTGGGTTATTTTAATATTTTGCGAATGATCTGAGTGAAAATTTTAAAAAATATAGTTTTTGGAGTTTTTGAGTTTGAAAAATTCCAATATTCTTCTTCAACTGAAAAATTAAAAATTTTATAGCCAAACGCCGATTTCGAACAAAATAAAAAAAAATTGAAAAAATGTAAAAATGTTCGTATGTCCAAACGGACCCTAATTAAGTATTTGATTTTTTTCTATAGTTGGTAGAACAAAATACTTAGTTTAGCTTTCATGTTATAAAATAATAAAAGAACAAGAACAATATTGAGAGAGAATTCTTATTGAATTAGGATGATTTACAATGGGGTAAGACCCCTCTATTTATATGGGAAAAATGACTTAGTCACAAAGTAAAACTTTCTACAATATAGACATTCACTCCAAATAGAATTCTATTCATAACACTCCCCCTTGAATGTATAATGTGCCTTATTAAAACCTTAACTAAAATAAAACCCAATGGGAAAAAATTCTAGAAAAGGAAAAAGAGTACACGTATCTAATAATACGCCTTTTGGTTGCCTCGTTAAAAACCTTGCAAGAAAAAACCAGTGGGACAAAACCTTGCAAGGGAAAAAGAGTACAACACGCATTAACTCCCCCTGATGAGAGCATCAATTCACATCATTGAGCTTTCACATCTCAATCGTGTGCACTAACTTCTTGAAGAAATTAGTGCTAACCTTTAGGTAACCTTTTCCTACATACACATCCTTCTTACTTAGTACAACACTATTAGAAATAAAAATACATTTGAATCCATTCTTGACAAGAAGTGAGGTAGACACAAGATTCTTACGAATTTCTGAAACATGGAGAACTTGGTTTAGAATGATAATTTTTCCCGACGTCATCGTCAATGCAATCTTGCAAACTCCATCAATTTTGGCTATAGACGAATTTCTCGTGAAAATTTTCTCGCCGGGTCTTGTGGGGGCATAGGAAGAAAATAACTCCTTGTTAGCACAAATATAGCTGGTGGCCCCAGAATCAATCCACCATTCTTTAGGATTTCCTACCAAGTTGCATTCAGACAACATAGCATACAAGTCCTCCATTTCTTCAGCATTTTCAACCATGTTAGCTTGGTTCTTCTTCTTCTTATCATTCTTTGGTGCACGATAATCCGGAGTGTCTTCAGCCAAGACCGGAGGATCCTCCTTGATAAATCGATGTAAACTCAACATAGTAAGATAAAAGAGTATCGTCATTTGCCAGCGTTTAAAGCGTTTAAAGTCGATATCAGAAACTTTCCGAATATTTTTGCTGGTGCCATTGCATGAGCAGGAGTTAAACGGCTTGACGAGGCAGCATCATTCGTAACAGTAGCACCCGTTCGCGCAACATTTCCATTAGTTTGATTTTCATTCGTCATGTTTCTGTAGAGTTGGATACAAAACAGAACTTTGTTAAATCAGTGAAGTTTTGATATCTTCAAACTGAATACCAAACCAAACATACAACACGTAACAATGGTGAAGTTTTTATATACTTCAAACTCGTACGTTTATTATTCTGTTAAAGTTTTGATATACTCTAAACCGGACAGAACAATTATTGGAGTAGAAAGAACAAAAGCTTTAGTCTCCAAACCAGTATACAATATATAGATAACAGTTTAATATATATTTCAACAACGCTAGTTAAAATTCCGTAAGCTTGTTGCCGCTACTGTGTTAAAATGGAAATTAGAAAAACTATTAGAAGAAATTAATATGCATGCCTCAGAATTTATAGACAATTATTGGAAGAGGTGTGATATCTGTTCAGGAAAAAGTGTCTGTTCAGGAGGGAAAATTCCGTTGAGCAACGTTCAGCAAAGGCTTGGCTTAATGCCGTTAATCAACGTTCAGCAAAGGCTTAGTTCCGTTAATGAAATGACTGGCATTTATTAATTATTAAATAATTGATTAAATAAATTTTGTCCAAAAAAATAATCTTATCGATAACTTGACAAAGCCGAAGCCGAGCGAGCGGCGACGATGGCGGCGCGAGGGTTCATTCTCTTCCAACTCCTTTTAAGAACTCTAAGAAGTGAATATATACATATATATATATATATATATATATATATATATATACACACAAATATAGTTGTCCCTCAACATTAAGGGACAAAGTTCATTTGACAAAGCTCACTTGATTCAAATTTTCCAAATTTTCATTTCGCTCCATTTTATTTCCCACTAATTAACAGTTTACACTTATAGTCTTTAAATCCTCATGGCTAACACATTATTACATAAAGGGGCAGCGAATGGAGCAAACTATGTTACCACAATAGGCATGCTTGATCATCAGGGCAAAAATCCTAGAAGCTAGCTAGAGGAATCCTTAAACAGGTGCAAGACAACTGGAAAAAGCATCATAAGGCAGATATACCTACAGTTAATAGGTAGGTGGCTGTCCTTGATTTGGAAGGCCTTCATTGTCCAAAATGATGCCACGCCTAAAGCAAGATTCACTATATACTCCCTCCGTTTCAACTTATGTGAACCCATTTAATTGGGTATGGAGTTTAGGAAAAGATATAAAATTTTTAATCTTGTGGTGTAAAGTAGGACACATTTATTTTGTGTGACTATAAATCATTACATAAAGGTAAATTGTTTCCAAATAAGGAAATGGGTCATTCTTTTTAGCACGGACTAAAAAGGAAATATATTCACATAAATGAAGTACGTGTCTTCAACTACAAGCAAAGTAATTAACAACAGATAGATTATCTAAATTGGGTCTTCATATTGAAATTTGTTTGCGGAATGTGAATCCACTAGGAATCTATGGCGGAAACTTTTATTGACAGAATATCCTATTCCTAGCAAAGTTATATTGTAGAAATATATAGTTTCTAAATTTATGAAAAAATGAATGTTATGGGAGACCTTTGACCGAGTGAAATAAAAAAAATTAAACGAGTGAAAAGAATGCAAAGTGAAGCCGTGAAGGGACAATCATATTAGGCAATAAATGGAGTAAATATTAGTTTCTCTAAATTCCCCTTGCAACTTTAAGCTACTGACATTTTTTTCCCTTCTATCCCAATTCCCAAGCAATGCTTATTTTCTTGTTAATTATCAAACCCCTTTATTTTTTATTTTTTTTATTCTTTTCACCATAAGAATTTGGGTTAGATTTCAATATTGTAGAATTTGGTTCGTGTGATTTTTTATTTAATTTGACCAAGACGAGATTGTAAGGACAAAGACCATCTCCAGAATCCAAGGTTGAACTTGAACGAAATTAGACATATGAAATATTTGGCGAGTATATGATTATAAAGCAACTAGTAAACATACATGGCAAACAAAAAGCGATTCTATTAAGAACAAAATGTATAATACAGTATAAGATGGATGTCCATGTAAACTTATACAAAAATAGTTTTTTGACGGGTCTTGATCATCTCGAAGGTTATTGACATATTCACATTCATCTAACCATTCGGAATATATGTCAATAGGCTGGGTCAAAGGTGCAAAATCTGTTATAACCCATATCCACACACGTTAGTTCATTCCATAAGTTAGATAACACAAATCCAAGAAGGAATTATCCTTGAGATGATAAGAAGTTAATCCGATTAATCTTAAGTGATACAAGGGTGCATAAGGGTGATTAACAAGTATTAGACGTTAAACGAATCAAGGATGTTGTAACTCGTACTTTTGGGTAAACCTATAAATGCTTAGTATACATAGGAGGTCATGATTTAAGGTATTTGAATCATATAATATCCGTATCATAATTCTTGAAGTCAAGCGAGTTATGAAACAAAAGTCGACAAAAGTTGTTGCAACTTAGGTTCATAGTTTTACCTAAACTTTAGGTCAAATGTTATTAAGTATTTCTCCCAATATACTTGGAATTACGGGGTGATCTACCCACCAAATTGAATATCTATGAGTCTAGTTTCCAACGCATTAAACGGTTTAGCAATACGACATTGGAATAGAGAGATATAGACATTTTCGTGAGACTGCACAAGCTGCTAGGTGCAAGTAGGTGAGTCACCTACTTGGTTTAATGTCGGCCCAAAAGAGGGGATTTCGGGTCAGATAAGCAGCCCATTAAAAGGCTTATCTTCTGCAATATATACCTCTTTATATTTCACAAATAACCAGACCTAAGGCTCTGCAAAATTCCTCCCAAAAATTATCCACAAACCCTAATTGATTTTCCCTCTCTTTCAAGTTCAAATTGGGGGTAAACACTAGAGTTTGAAGAACCAAGTTAAAGGCTGAGTTATCCAACAACAAAGGTGAGTTTACTGCTATATTTCATACATTTATTCTTCTGTAAATTCATGGCAATTCGTTATATACATGTAAGAACTCACGGGACGGTGATCGGAAGCCGTGAGTTCAAGTTATTCACTTGTAGCGGATTGTTTTGTGGACTGTTTTGTGTTGCTGTTGGGCTGCGTTTTTATTACTGTTTTGTGGAGTTTTGGAGGAGGCAGGGTGTGGAGAAACACCATATATATGTTGGGTTGTGGTTTGCTCGTTCTTGGTAATATTTTTGGGTCGTTTGATACGACTATAGTGGCCGTCATATGTATGATGTGATTAGGTTGTGTGTGGACTGTTTTGGAAGGCTCAATATGTTTATTATTGATGTTGTTTAGGCTGTTTGGTGATTGTTTTGAATGGTGTGAAGTCCTATATATAGGGGAGGTGCTGTCCGTTTCATCACAAAATAGATTGTGGTTGGTACATAATAGTTGCGACGCTTAAACGTTAACGATAGTGTCATTTCTCCTATTGTAGACTAAGGAGTCGTGACGTTTGCATAGCTTGAGGTTGTGGCAGTACATACAAGGTATGTGTGGCTATCCCTTTCCTTCTTTTGCACGACTCCGATTGTACATAATGTAATGAACGAGCTTCCAAAGATACTCTATTCTTAGAAGCTAAGCAGTACTTACATTGTTTCCCCTCTTATGGAACGATTGATGTTGATGTTGCTTCTCTTATTCTTATGTTATCAATCTTGTTGGTACTTCACGATTCCTATAAGGTTCATAGTGAAGAGTTAGTCCTAATAAGTTGTACATAGGATACCGACCTTACGTCACTCCGAAAGGTCTACAAGGTGTTTCCAGGAGTCGAACATGCATTATATATATGTATCTATTTTACTCTACCGAGCCGCGCTATAGTCGGCCGGGTACGGCACTTATTGTGCAACCACTGATCAGTTGGGTTTTACCGAGCTCCACGTGGCCGGGTACGATTCTACCGAGCCTTATAATGGCGGGTACGTTTTTACCGAGCCTATTATGGCCGGGTACGACATGATGATGATGATGCCCACAGAGGCATATGTTTTAAAAGATTATGTATTTATACACATGTATCATGCATTTCATGTCAGTAGCCCTCAGAGGTACTCAGATGTTACAGGTTGTATATTCTCTATCCCTGCTCACATTGTTGTTCATATTTATGGTTCTCTGCCTTACATACTCAGTACTTTATTCGTACTGACGTCCTTTTATTTGTGGACGCTGCATGTCGTGCTGCAGGTCCTGATAGACAGGCAGGTGTAGCTCCCCATCACAGTAGGTTGTCCAGTTCAGCGGTGATTGGCGAGATCCCTTCTCCGGACTTGCCTTGGTCTTGGTATGCATTTTTGTTATAGATATTATGGGTATGTCGGGGCCCTGTTCCGACTATGTTGCAGCACTTATGTTCCTTTAGAGGCTCATAGACAAGTGTTGACTCATGTATAGTTTGGTATGCCTTGTCGGCTGGTTTTTGTTGTATAGTTTTTCATTTTAGCGTGGAAGCTTGTACCATGTTTCTTGATTGTACTGGTCATCCCATGTTTTGTAGGTTCATGCAATCATATTTTATTGTTGGTTGTTCATGATCCATGTCTACCATTTATATTGGTCTAGTCAGCTTAAAAGATAATAAAGAAGGTTAGATAAAAGGTACGTTGGTGCTTGGCAAGTATGGTCGGGTGCTAGTCATGGTCCTCCAGTTTGGGTCGTGACAAACTTGGTATCAGAGCAAGTCTGTCCTAGGGATTGTCTATGAGCCGTGTCTAGTAGAGTCTTGATTATGGATGTGTAGCGCGCCACATTTATAATCAGGAGGCTACATGACATCTAGGGTTGTTACCTTCTTCCTGAATCTAGATCGTGCATAGAGTTGAGTCGTAAGTGTTCGTCTCTAATATTCACCTTGTTTTCTTTCAGCGATGCCTTCGACTAGGAAACAAACAATTAGTAGACGGCTTGATACAGCTGCGGGAGAGGGTACCAGTCAGGTGCCCCAAGCCAGAGCAAGCCAAAGTGAGGCTCAGAGTGAGATGCCGTCTCATACCTCATCTACTCCGTCTCCTCCAGAGGATATTAGGTGGCACCCCAGCACCTCCAGCTCCTCCGTCTGGCACTACAGACCAGGATATGCGGAGTGCTTTGCAGTTATTGACTAGCTTGGTAGCTGCTCAGGCTCAGAGGCAGAATACAGGTGCTGCTGATAAACCAATTAGTACAAGAGTTCGTGATTTTATTAATTTAGACCCTCCAGTGTTTACCGGATCAGACCCCAAGGAGGATCCGCAGACTTTTATTGACCAGGTTCATCGTACACTACGGGTTATGCATGTTAGTGATACAGAGGCAGTAGAGTTGTCTTCTTATCGGCTACGGGATTTAGCAGTTCTTTGGTATGATAGTTGGGAGAGATCCAGGGGTCCGAACGCTCCTCCAGTTGTGTGGAAGGATTTTTCTGAGGCCTTTCTTCGTCACTATTTGCCAGTTGAGATACGACGAGCTAGAGCTGATAAGTTCTTGAACCTTAGACAAGGTAATATGAGTGTGCGAGAGTATAGTATGCAGTTTGATTCTTTATCAAGGTATGCTCCCCATATGGTGGCCGAGATGAGTGATCGGGTGCATTTGTTCGTGAACGGGTTGGGATCCCATCTGATAAATGAGTGTATGACAGCCTCCTTGGTAGAAGGCATAGATATTTCCCGTATTCAAGCTTATGCTCGGACCCTAGAGGATCGTAAGCGCCAGCAGAGGGCAGATAGGGAGCAGGATAGGGGCCAGCATAAGAGGGCGAGATTTTCAAGGTATTCTGATGACTTAAGAGGCAGCGTCAGGCCCCAGTCTTCGAGGAGTTCGGCGCCATCTGTAGCTAGTGCTCCTCCACAGTTTCAGAGGCCTCGATATGATCGATCCTATTCTGGTCCAGGTCAGAGTTCGCAGGCATCTGGATCGCAACATCACAGGGATACTAGTCAGACGAAACCCCCAACACCACGTTGTGATCAGTGCGGCAAGGCCCACTTTGGACTGTGCCGTCGAGGTTCTGATGCGTGTTATTCTTGCGGACAGCCTGGCCATATGATGAGGGATTGTCCTAACAGGGGAGGTGATGGTATGGCTCAACCGACTAGATCTGTGTCTGGTTCTTCCTCATCGGTTCGACCTCCAGCACGGGGTTTTCAGCAGTCGACAGGTCGTGGTAGAGGTAGAGGTGCAGGACCGAGTTCGAGTGGTGCTCAAAATCGAACATATGCTCTAGTAGGTCGACAGGATCTCGAGTCGTCTCCAGATGTTGTTACGGGTATATTATCTGTGTTTTCTTATGATGTATATGCGTTGATTGATCCGGGATCTACATTATCATATGTTACACCCTTTGTGGCTAATAAGTTTGGCATTGAACTTGAATTGATAAGTAAACCCCTTGCGGTATCTACTCCAATAGGAGATTCTGTGATTGCTAGAAGGGTATATAGAGGTTGCATTGTGATGATTTGTAGTCGTCAAACCTCGGCAGATTTATTTGAATTAGAAATGGTTGATTTTGATGTGATACGGGAATGGACTGGTTGGCCTCATGCTATGCAAATGTTGATTGTCGTATGAAGATGGTTAAGTTTCAATTTCCTGGTGAACCCGTCATTGAATGGAAGGGGAACATTGCTACATCGAAAGGTAGGTTTATTTCCTATCTTAAGGCAAGGAAAATGATCTCAAAAGGTTACATTTATCATCTTGTTCGCGTTAGGGATGCAGAGGCGAAGGTGCCTACTCTACAATCTATCCCCGTGGTCAATGAATTTCCAGATGTTTTCCCAAATGAACTCCCGGGTCTTCCTCCAGAAAGGGAGATTGAGTTTAGCATTGATGTGTTGCCTGACAGTCAACCGATCTCTATCCCTCCATATAGAATGGCCCCGGCAGAGTTGTGAGAGTTGAAGGTGCAGTTAAAGGACTTGCTGGATAAGGGCTTTATTAGGCCTAGCACTTCACCTTGGGGTGCGCCAGTCCTATTCGTGTGGAAGAAAGATGGGTCATTACGGATGTGTATCGACTATCGACAGTTGAATAAGTTTACTATAAAGAACAAGTATCCACTTCCAAGAATTGACGACCTATTTGACCAACTCCAGGGTGCCAAGTATTTCTCCAAGATTGACTTACGTTCAGGATATCATCGGGTGAGGGTTAAGGAGAAGGATATTCCAAAGACGGCCTTTCGGACAAGATATGGGCACTTTGAGTTCTTGGTGATGTCGTTTGGGCTAACAAATGCCCCAGCAACTTTTATGGATCTCATGAATACTGTATTCAAGGCCCTATCTTGATGTGTTCGTGATTGTATTCATTGATGACATTCTAGTGTATTCTCGTTCGGAGGAGGAACATGCGAGCCACTTGCGGATAGTATTACAGACGCTTCAGGATCGTAAGTTATATGCTAAGCTCGCCAAATGTGAATTATGGCTAAACTCAGTAGCATTCCTTGGCCATGTGATATCTGACGAGGGTATTAGTGTCGACACTCAGAAGATTGATGCAGTAAAGAATTGGCCGAGACCTACAACACCATCAGAAGTTCGTAGCTTCCTAGGGCTAGCAGGATATTATAGGCGATTTGTAGAAGGGTTTTCCTCTATATCAGCACCATTGACTAAGTTAACACAGAAAGCTACCAAGTTCCGGTGGTCTAACACTTGTGAACGTAGTTTTCAGGAGCTGAAGGATCGATTGACATCCGCACCGGTGCTCACTCTCCCTGAAGGAACAGAAGGATATGTGGTATATTGTGATGCCTCAGGTATAGGTTTGGGGTGCGTGTTGATGCGGCATGGGAAGGTGATTTCATATGCATCAAGACAATTGAAGAAGCATGAAAAGAATTATCCAACCCATGATTTGGAATTGGCTGCAGTAATATATGCTTTGAAGATATGGCGGCACTACTTATACTGCGTCCATGTTGACATCTACACAAATCACAAGAGTCTACAATACATCTTCAAGCAGAAAGAGTTGAATTTGAGGCAGCGTAGGTGGCTTGAATTGCTGAAGGACTACGACGTCGAGATATTGTATCATCCCGGTAAAGCCAATGTTGTGGCAGATGCTCTCAGCCGTAAGTCAATGGGAAGCTTAGTACATATTGATGCAGGTAGATGGGGGTTGACTAAAGAGCTTCATCAGCTAGCCAATATGAGAATCGGATTGTTAGACTCTGATGACGGAAGTGTTACTGTACAGAATACATCAGAATCATCTTTGGTAGCAGAGGTAAAAGCACGGCAATATGAAGATCCTATCTTACTACGATTGAGAGAGAACATTCAGCAGTGTAAAATTACGGCTTTTGAGATCGGAGGAGATGGGGCACCTGAGATACCAGGGCCGATTATGTGTGCCGAATGTAGCAAGATTGCGAGAAAAGATTATGAATGAAATTCATCAATCCCGATATTCCATCCATCCTGGCTCAACAAAGATGTATCATGATGTCAAAGAGCAATATTGGTGGGATAACATGAAAAAGTCTATTGCAGAATTTGTAGCCCAGTGTCCCAATTGTCAACAAGTAAAGATAGAACATCAGAAACCCGGTGGATTGCTTTAGAATATAGAAATTCCGACCTGGAAATGGGAGGTGATTAATATGGACTTCGTTATTGGATTACCTCGATCTTATCATAAGTTTGACTCTATTTGGGTGATAGTTGATCGACTTACAAAATGTGCTCATTTTCTGCCAGTTAAGACAACTTACTCGGCTGAAGATTATGCGAAGTTGTATATCAAGGAGATTGTTAGGCTTCATGGTGTGCCGGTATCTATTATATCGGATCGAGGAGCTCAATTTACGGCTAACTTTTGGAGGTCTTTTCAGAAAGGTTTAGGCACACAGGTGAATCTCAGCACTGCATTTCATCCGCAGACTGACGGACAGGCTGAACGTACCATTCGGACATTGGAAGATATGCTACGAGCATGTGTTCTAGATTTTAAGGGAAATTGGGATGACCATCTTCCACTCATAGAATTTTCCTACAATAATAGCTACCATTCCAGTATTAAAATGGCCCCATATGAGGCACTATATGGGAGGAGATGTAGATCACCGGTTGGATGGTTTCGAAGTCGGTGAAACAGAATTATATGGGCCAGATTTGATTCACCAAGCCATTGAGAAGGTGAAAGTGATACAGGAACGATTGAGGACGGCACAAAGCAGGCAAAAGTCTTATTCCGATGTCCGACGTCGTGATTTAGAATTTGAGGTTGGTGATTGGGTTTTCCTGAGGATTTCACCAATGAAGGGTGTTATGCGTTTTGGAAGGAAAGGTAAGCTGAGTCCAAGGTATATCGGTCCGTATAAAATTCTTCAACGAATTGGACAAGTTGCTTATGAGTTAGAATTGCCATCCGAATTAGAATTTGTCCACCCGGTATTCCATGTATCTATGTTGAGGAAATGTATTGGAGACCCTTCTCGAGTTGTCCCTATCAAAGATGTTCAAGTTACGGAGGATCTATCATATGGAGAAGTGCCAGTGGCCATATTAGATCGACAAGTCCGCAAGCTGAGAACAAAAGACGTAGCTTCCGTCAAAGTATTGTGGAGGAACAAGAATATGAAAGAAATGACATGGGAAGCGGAAGAAGAGATGAAGTCTAAATACCCTTACCTATTCCGGAATGATGATAACAAGGATGTTGGTGGAACGCAAGATACATTATAAAGGTGAAATGGCTTTATGAGGTAAGCAATAACTTGAGAACTCTCTTGCTTAATACAAAGTGGTGATATGTAAATAATGTCCATGTCCATAATTCTTTGTGTAGCCTTGTGTGGTCATACTTTGAGCTTCACTGCTTGCAAATTTTGCTAGTGACCATTTTATAGGGGAAAATTGACCAAAAATTTCCGCTAGAATCCACGATGATTTGGACTCCCCATAAACCCTTACATTCGAGGACGAATGTTCCTAAGGGGGGAGGGTGTTATAACCCATATCCACACACGTTAGTTCATTCCATAAGTTAGATAACACAAATCCAAGAAGGAATTATCCTTGAGATGATAAGAAGTTAATCCGATTAATCTTAAGTGATACAAGGGTGCATAAGGGTGATTAACAAGTATTAGACGTTAAACGAATCAAGGATGTTGTAACTCGTACTTTTGGGTAAACCTATAAATGCTTAGTATACATAGGAGGTCATGATTTAAGGTATTTGAATCATATAATATCCGTATCATAATTCTTGAAGTCAAGCGAGTTATGAAACAAAAGTCGACAAAAGTTGTTGCAACTTAGGTTCATAGTTTTACCTAAACTTTAGGTCAAATGTTATTAAGTATTTCTCCCAATATACTTGGAATTACGGGGTGATCTACCCACCAAATTGAATATCTATGAGTCTAGTTTCCAACGCATTAAACGGTTTAGCAATACGACATTGGAATAGAGAGATATAGACATTTTCGTGAGACTGCACAAGCTGCTAGGTGCAAGTAGGTGAGTCACCTACTTGGTTTAATGTCGGCCCAAAAGAGGGATTTCGGGTCAGATAAGCAGCCCATTAAAAGGCTTATCTTCTGCAATATATACCTCTTTATATTTCACAAATAACCAGACCTAAGGCTCTGCAAAATTCCTCCCAAAAATTATCCACAAACCCCTAATTGATTTTCCCTCTCTTTCAAGTTCAAATTGGGGGTAAACACTAGAGTTTGAAGAACCAAGTTAAAGGCTGAGTTATCCAACAACAAAGGTGAGTTTACTGCTATATTTCATACATTTATTCTTCTGTAAATTCATGGCAATTCGTTATATACATGTAAGAACTCACGGGACGGTGATCGGAAGCCGTGAGTTCAAGTTATTCACTTGTAGCGGACTGTTTTGTGGACTGTTTTGTGTTGCTGTTGGGCTGCGTTTTTTATTACTGTTTTGTGGAGTTTTGGAGGAGGCAGGGTGTGGAGAAACACCATATATATGTTGGGTTGTGGTTTGCTCGTTCTTGGTAATATTTTTGGGTCGTTTGATACGACTATAGTGGCCGTCATATGTATGATGTGATTAGGTTGTGTGTGGACTGTTTTGGAAGGCTCAATATGTTTATTATTGATGTTGTTTAGGCTGTTTGGTGATTGTTTTGAATGGTGTGAAGTCCTATATATAGGGGAGGTGCTGTCCGTTTCATCACAAAATAGATTGTGGTTGGTACATAATAGTTGCGACGCTTAAACGTTAACGATAGTGTCATTTCTCCTATTGTAGACTAAGGAGTCGTGACGTTTGCATAGCTTGAGGTTGTGGCAGTACATACAAGGTATGTGTGGCTATCCCTTTCCTTCTTTTGCACGACTCCGATTGTACATAATGTAATGAACGAGCTTCCAAAGATACTCTATTCTTAGAAGCTAAGCAGTACTTACATTGTTTCCCCTTTTATGGAACAATTGATGTTGATGTTGCTTCTCTTATTCTTATGTTATCAATCTTGTTGGTACTTCCTGATTCCTATAAGGTTCATAGTGAAGAGTTAGTCCTAATAAGGTGTACATAGGATACCGACCTTACGTCACTCCGAAAGGTCTACAAGGTGTTTCCATGAGTCGAGCATGCATTATATATATGTATCTATTTTACTCTACCGAGCCGCGCTATAGTCGGCGGGGTACGGCACCTATTGTGCAACCACTGATCAGTTGGGTTTTACCGAGCTCAACGTGGCCGGGTACGATTCTACCGAGCCTTATAATGGCCGGGTATGTTTTTACCGAGCCTATTACGGCCGGGTACGATATGATGATGATGATGCCCACCGAGGCGTATGTTTTAAAAGATTATGTATTTATACATATGTATCATGTATTTCATGTCAGTAGCCCTCAGAGGTACTCAGATGTTACAGGTTGTATATTCTCTATCCCTGCTCACATTGTTGTTCATATTTATGGTTCTCTGCCTTACATACTCAGTACTTTATTCATACTGACGTCCTTTTATTTGTGGATGCTGCATGTCGTGCTGCAGGTCCTGATAGACAGGCAAGTGTAGCTCCCCCATCACGGTAGGTTGTCCAGTTCAGCGGTGATTGGTGAGATCCCTTCTCCGGACTTGCCTTGGTCTTGGTATGCATTTTTGTTATAGACATTATGGGTATGTCGGGGCCCTGTTCCGACTATGTTGCAGCACTTATGTTCCTTTAGAGGCTCATAGACAAGTGTTGACTCATGTATAGTTTGGTATGCCTTGTCGGCTGGTTTTTGTTGTATAATTTTTCATTTTAGCGTGGAAGCTTGTACCATGTTTCTTGATTGTCTGGTCATCCCATGTTTTGTAGGTTCATGCAATCATATTTTATTGTTGGTTGTTCATGATCCATGTCTACCATTTATATTGGTCTAGTCAGCTTAAAAGATAATAAAGAAGGTTAGATAAAAGGTACGTTGGTGCTTGGCAAGTATGGTCGGGTGCTAGTCATGGTCCTCCAGTTTGGGTCGTGACAAAATCTTTCTAGGCAATTGTAGCAGATGGCTTCTCCAATCAAATTCTTCATATCAATGTGACATTCAACACCACTTCCATGGCAGCAGAATGGACAATTGAAAACTGTATCAAGTTTTGAAATTGTCTTCTTTGGTACTGGCTTTGTTCTTGACTTCCTCTTTCCCATTTTTTTTCAACAAAAGCTTTACGATGTTGATTTCCACTCCTCTATTTATAATAATATTTTTTTATTGCCTATATTGATTCGGATTCGGATTCGGATATATAGAAATTCCTTTCTCTTTTTACTGGATTTGTTTTCCTAATCAATTTGGCTTTGGGAATCGATTTATTTATGGAAATATACAGTTTGAAGGACTAAACACGTTTATCTAAATTTATTCAAATTAAGAAACTCCTTATGCTTTTCAACTTCTCTTTTCCAAGTTTCTTTTCCTAAATTAAGTCAAAACTCGGAGGAAAAGAATAAATAAATAAATAAATTTATTGACATATACTGTTAATATACGATTAAGATTAGAGCCGTCAAAATGGGCTTGGCCCGTGAGGTCATCCTAGCCCAGCCCGCTATTTGGGTAGGGCTGGATTGGAATTTTTTTAGCCCATTTAAAATTGAGGCTTTTAAGCCCGGCCCAAGTCAGCTCCCTAGCCCTTGAGGCTTGATTGAAGCTAGGCCTGGGCTGGCCTGTGGGCCAAAAATTAATTAAATTCAAATTGAAATATTTTTAAAAAGTAAAAACTAAAAAAATTATTAACTATAATCCCCATTTTTCAACCTTAGATTGCTCATCTACCATACCATATCAACTAGAATTATATTTTGGATATGCATATAGTATGACGAGATTAATTATTTTTTTGCTTCATTAATAACGAACTAGGAACGATTTAAGTCAATAATTTTTTTTCAAAAGAAAATATTACTTTAACTGGCCAATGATCAATTAGGTTACTTTAATATAATATTAATTATTAAATTTCTATTCAGCATAGAAAAAGGTCAAGTTTTAATACCCAAAGAAAATTGACAACACTAAATAATTTCATGAATATTAAAATTTTATGGGCTATAATAATGAAATAAACAAATAATGTTAAACCAAAATTAAAAAACCTTAATGTATAAACTTATTTAAACAATTCCTGAAACCTAAGGAAGTGAAAGAAAAGTACTAAAAAAAATTATTTATGTAACATTAAAAAAAGAAGAGCTAGAGATAAAGAAAATTTATATTTCAAATTACGAAATTCCTTGTCAAATATAAAGATTCTTGTACACTCTAAATAAACAAAAGTTATTCATATGATTAAAAGATTATGTCACGAAAAAATATCTAAAGATTTGGAGAAAAAGGGCCGGCCCGCCCTAGCCCGCAGTCCTCTTAGGACTGGGCTGGGCTGGGCTAGCCATTTTAAGGCCCATATAGATGGAGGGCCAGCCCGTCCTAGCCCATCAAATTTAAAATCTCACGAGGCTTGGGCTGGGCTAGCCCATTTTGACAGCTCTAACTGAGATATCAAAAGTATAATTGTACCAAATAATATTTTTTTTTCACCAGTGGAGCCTATAATAACAACTTATATCAAATGACAAAATTCGATTGTAAGCATTATATAGTTTCCAAATATTTGTTTTAAAGAAAAAAAAAATTGCAAACAAAAGGGGGGAAGTGCCAAATAAATATTTTATAATAAACGAGTGAAAATAATGTAAATTGAAGGAATAATCATATTACAAATAAATAGGGAGAAAATTAGTTTCTCCCTCCAACTTTGTCTTAAAAATCAAAGTCCCTTTCCAATTTAAAGTTTAAACTTTGATTTTTGTCTTAAAAATCAAAGTCCCTTTCCCTTTTTAATTATCAAACCCCCTCAATGTTATTTCATAATATTTTGATATTTCTATCCTTTACTGTTTCCACCATATTTAAAAGTTCTCTGTATTTTCTACGTCCACATTTCTACATCGAAAGCTCGCCTATTCTATACAACAACAACAACAACAACAACAACAACAACAAAAACCTTAGTATAATCTTCACAAGTGGAGTCTTGAGAGGGTAGTGTGTACGCAAACCTTTGTTGCGCAGACTCTTCAAAATACCGCCGCACCCGTATCGGATCCTCAAAAATTGCACTACTTTTGGAGGATCCAACACACACCCGGCAACATTTTTGAAGAATCCGAGCAACATAGACGCAAACCTTACCCCTACATTGAGAAGGTCGAGGGGCTGTTTCCGGTAAACCCTCGGCTCAGATGCAACCACCTCTATTAAGATTACGATTTCAAATTGTGTGACTTCCATTTTCTTTGGATTAAAAAATTGTCATGTCATTACAGAATAAACCTAGCTTCAAAATGGCTCTAAAATACAATAAAAACAAGGGAAGAAATAACAAAATGTACCATTTACTTCTTCTTGCCAGCTTTACCCTCTTTCCTTCTAACTATTTCATCAGCATATTTCACTCCTTTACCTTTGTAGGGCTCTGGAGGCCTCCATTTTCTGATTGAAGCTGCAAATTGACCGATTTCTGACTTATCGTAACCACTTACTGTGATTCTGGTGTTTTCTTCAACCTTAACCTGGAGTCCATCAGGTATTTCCATTTTAACTGGATGAGAAAATCCAAGATTAAGAACTATTTCTTTCCCTTCGACCGTTGCACGATATCCTACCCCTACTAATTGAAGTTTCTTCTCGAATCCTTTGGAGACGCCGACAACCATGTTATCAGTAAGAGTCCTGGCGAGTTCAATGCAGAAAAAAGAACATGTTCAGAGTAAACACAATAAAGATGCATTTACACCATCACAACATTTATATTGTCACTGGAATTGACCATTAGCGAGTCGTGTCAAATAAAGATTTCAACAAGCTAAAAGCACACAATCGTCTAACGTGACAGCTCAATTAGCTAATACAGTTTACACTGAAATGAACTTTAAAGTTTAAAGTGCAAGTATATTACTGAGATGCATGTAAATACTTCTGGTGATTGATTCGAATTATTCTATGATATTCTTTATAAAGTTTTGGTCCTCCACTTACTGCTCAACGGGTTACGAACCAACCACTCTTACAAATTCCATTTGATAAGAATTAGCGGGTCTTTCCAGTATGACTATATTTCCTCTTTCCTAGCAACAAATACATATACCAAGAGCACAGTCATAGGCAGATCATGCGAACAATCGCACTGCAGCCACTGACCACAAATACTATGAATTTCAACATGACTGATGCCTTTTAACCTTAGAAAACTACCACAAGCACGGATACATGTCCTCTGCTAGCAAGTCCCAGCAGTTTTTCTGTCTGTATTCCCTATTCTGCCCAATATTCACCTCTCACGACCTTAGAACCATTACTGCTTCCAGGGCACTAAACATCTCCTACATTTGAATTTTTTGGCCTTTAACATGTTTAGATGAGAAATATGTGTAGTAGTAGCTTTTTCGCTACTTACTTTGAAGGATCTCTATTATTTTTGGGTCTCCTCAAAGCAAAAGAAGGAGCATTTGGTCATATCAATTTAAGAAGTAAGATACAACAAATAAATCAATAGCTTTAACAAATCAATAACGTTTACCATAAGTAAGAATGAACCCGAAGAAAATATCAAGAAACAGAGTGATTAAAACTGCAAGAATACCTGAATAAACCATGCATTTGATTTGCCCTTCTTGTCTCCACAGCTTTTCTCACCCTTAGAACACCTTCTTCTCTTTCAAGCTTTACTTCTCGTGGATAAGTTATGGCCATCTCTCCTAGAGGTCCCTTAACTTTCAAATCTTGCCCTTCCATTGTGAGTGTCACATTGGAAGGTACTGTTATTGGTTGCTTACCAATTCTTGATTCTTTACATTCGACCACTTTCCTCACGAAACCAACACGACGAACAGCAACACTCGATACATGAAACCCATTCAAACTCCCGACGAAAGGAGACCTTAAATTGCTGACATAAAATAAAAGAAGACTAAATATATATGTTTTTACAGGAAGCCTATATAAATAAAATCCACACTCGGCACATGAAGCCCATTCAGACCCGCCAATAAACAGAAAAACAGGAACAATGTTTAAGTATTTACAAGAAAACTTGCTAATCCCCGAGACCTCTCCACTGTCTAAGGGGGGTGGGTGGCACGACATATCTAAGCCCCAGGAGCTTAAGCCAATAAAACCATAATGTGGTTTACAACCAATTGAAAAGCGGGGTGACAGTAGCATCCATGATAAATATGAAAACACAAATTTCAAATATTACAATTAACTACTTTTTTATAAGTAAATATTGGAATAAACAACCTTAAAGTTCATAGCATAGGCTCATAATAAACCTGACCGCCTCAGTTTGTGACTAATGCTCCTCCTTAAATTAAATTAACTAAATGTCAAAAAGATTTTTTTCCCAGCAGATAATTATCCATTAGGTAATTTTACAGCCACTTTGTGGGAATATACTGGGTTGTTGTTGTTGTTTGTTGTTGTTGTTGTAGGTAATTTTACAGCCAGAGAAAGAGAGGTACTCCCCTCCAGAATTGTGAAAACCCCGAAGAGAAGGGATGGCATATCATTTCTAAGATGCAACAACTTAGAAATAAATTGACCAAGAAATAAGAAATGCAGACTGCCCAATTCCAACTATTCAAGAAACTGAATGAAATTGTAAAAATATCAAAACTTTTCAGTTTCAACAACTAAATCAAGAATCCAACTTGTAATAAAAACTTGGGACTAGCTTAATTTTCTGTAAAAGGCGCTGCAAAACTTAACAGAATAAACCCATTAGGAAATTTTACAACAAAATCTGAGAAGGGCAGCAGAAAAACTAAGTTTTTATAATACCTCAACAAACAAAAGCTACAATCTCTGTTAGTAGATATAAGGAAAACCCAGAAGCGAAAAGACACAAAATTGCATAAACTAGACACAAATTGACCAAAAAACTGGAAATGTGACCAGTTATTCAAGAATCAACATGAAAATGCATAAAAGAACGAACTTTTCTAGTGCCAACAACTGAATTAAGTAGCTAAAGTTATCTGGTATGTAAATAAGCTGTGATTGAGGAGCTAACTTAGGTTCTTACTTTTTCCCAACACACAAAAGCTAAAAAAAATTACTCGTTAAAAACAAGAAGCTAAAAGACAGAAAATTTCTTAAATTAACACAAATTGGAACCAGAAACTAGAAATGTGCTATACCCAATTTTAACAATTCAAAAATCAATTTAAAATGTTAAAAAGAAGTGTCAAAAATTGAATCAAGTAGCTAAATTCACCAGGTATGCAAAGTGGCATTGAGTGATAAGGCGGCAGAATAATTAAGGTTTTTTTCCCTCAACATACAAAAGCTACAATTTTTTATTCATTTATAAGGTAAAAAAGAAGCTAAAACACAGAAAAATTTCTTAAATGAACACAAATTGGAACAAGAAACCATAAATGTGCAACAACCAATTTCAAAAATTTAAGAATTACATGAAAATGTAAAAGCAATAAGCTAAATTTACCTGGTATATAAAGAGGCAGTGAGTGAAAAGGGGAGCTGAAATAATAAAATTTGTTTTTCTCAACACATAAAAGCTACAATCTTTCTTACTAAATAAGGGAACCCCAGAAGCCAAAAAGACACAAAATTGCATAAAATGACCCAGATACTATAAATGTGTAATAACCAATTTCAATAATTCAAGAATCAACATGAAAAATAAACAAGCTTTATCGTGTCAACAACTGAATCAAGTAGAACAAATTTACCTGGTATGTAAAGAAGCTGTGAGTGAGGAGCTACTCATTTTTGAATTTGCCTGCAGGCTACAGCTGCTATAGCTCTAAAGATTGAGCCTCATTTATTTGGTTTAGTGGTTATAGCCCCCTTGCTGCAAATAACGGATATTGGCAATTTCACCCCTTATCCTATTTCAGCGAAATGACAAATATCCCCCCCCCCCCCCCATTCGTTTTAGTTTTCACTTTCGCCCTATTGATCTCCAATGTTTTTTCTTTGGGTAATTATGATATTGAAGTATTAATTAGACTTACCTATTATGCTAATGAGAGAAAAAATTGATGGCTACATTACTTTGTGAATTTGAATGGTTGAAAGTTGTAAGAATTGTATCGAAACGCAATTATGCCACAAGTTGTAAGGCATCATATGTAACTTTATACTAAATCATTTTCTTTTTTCTTTTTTTATAATATCGCTTAATTTAAAGAGCGTTTTCTCGTGCACACATTATAGAAGGACCTGATTCTTTTATGTTTTCCTTATACTACTGTTGTGGAATAACAAATGCAGAAAGTAAAGAACACAAGCATTTTTACGTGAAAAATACCCATCTTAAAAAGTGAAAAAATCACGACATACTATCCAGTATGATATTTTCCAACACTTCACTAAATCACTAAGCCAAAACATCATTTACAAAACTCTTTGTAAAGCTAAGGATTACCCCTAACCCTTTGTGGCAACCAACCCCTAGTTGTTAAGACAACTTCACGTTAGCTCTAAATTGAATACAACACTCAAAGTACCTAGTCTCAATGCTTTTAGATAAATCTGAAAGTAACAACTCGAAAGCCCTACTACAATTGAACTAGAATAAAAGACAGGCATATGGAGCTGGTTTTTATATCTGGTTCATGTAGCTTCAAGTTCGCACACTTGAATCACACATGAATTGCTTGCAAAATGCCCTCTTATTTTGTTTTCTACTCTCATTTAGCTTAGTGTTTGTGTGTCCCTAAAAAATGAGAACTTCCTGAAATATATAGAGTTAGTAGAGTAGAAAATAACTAGAATTCTAATGTTATACTCTTTCTTGGTGGAAGAGTTCTAGTTATCTTTAAATTCTAACTTCTCCCTTATCTAGGATAGTGTTTTCTTCGAATAAGGAGTCCTTAGTCTATGCCATCATCTTGACTATATCCTTGAACTACCAATATTGCCTTTTTCCTTGAAACTGTTCTATCGTCGTCAAATTTGTTTCTAAAGATCCGTTTTTGCCAATTACTGATATGTCTTTGAGTCTTTGTACCATATGCCAAACTTGACTTCTCTCAACTTGTTTGAGTTCATGTTGTATTGTATTTACTCAGTCTGCATCCTGCCAAGCCCCAACAATATTTTTAGGTTTAATAGCAGATAAAAAGGCATCAGAAACACAAAGATTCTTCAAAGAAGATCTGGTTTTGATTCCGGAGGTTGGATTAGTGATTATGTTCTCAATAGAATGAGAAATCTTATACTTGTAAGGTTTCATAAACAGTTGGTTTCCCCTAGATGTTCCTTCAATATTTTGTTGCTGAGGGACAGGTTCATGGACAGGTTGCCTCGAGGTTTGAGGATTAGTTCTTCTTTGTTCAGTTCCCCTTATCAGGTCGCCCTGGATAGAAGGACATGTTCCATCACTTGTTCCTTCATCTGGTGCAGCTTCAGTCTAGGCTGTGGTTTCACCTCATCTTCAAGCCTAAGGTATTCCTCAGTTGTTATCTCCTTTCTTCCTTCAGAACTTTCAGGTTTTGACTTAGTCGATGATTTTACTATTGTTTCCCTTTGGTATGCAATTTCTATCAATAAATCGCTCTTTTCTTTTCGAAGAATTTCAGTAGTTTTCTTATGATCAGTAATTGTACCCACTAAGTCTTCTCTAGTACGTTCAGATTCTTCTAGTTCCAGGATTAAGAAATCCATGTCCTCCGCAAGACTATAATAGGCAGTAATTAAAACATTAGCTAAACACATGAGGTTTTTTGGAGAATAGGATTTCAGATTTCTATGAACATCCCTCAAGTTTACCTCTTTGTCTCCATTGTCTTCATCGTCATCTGATTGAGCCATCAAAGAAAATGTTAAGTCATATCCAATCTCCTCGCCTCCAACTGCCATCATGGAACTATCACCAGTATTAGGTTTATCTTGTTTTATTTGTGTAGTTCCTTCATGAGCTGTTTGCAAAGCCTCCTATATATTTCTTTGCAGTGTCGCAGGTAGAGATTCCGTCGTACTCTTTAGGTTCCATTCCATATACTAGAATTTTCTTGGCACGAAAATTCTTCTCCACAACTTTCTTGTCTTCTTTAGTATATTCTTTGCTAGTTTTTTCCATTGAAATTGAAAATTCATCTACTACCTTGATTGGAACACAAGGACCATCGCAAATAATATCCCATAGCTCACAATCCTCCCCCGTGATGAAATCGTGCATTCTAGTTTCCCATCACCAATAGAATTTTCTATAAAACTTGGGAGGTTGGTGTATGGATTTACCTTCTTCAAAATTTAGTGGAGCCGCCATGAGGATCCTTCCTAGGTGTTATCCTGATAGGAAGAACCTGCTTTGATACCAATAATTAGTTTGTATGTGTCCACCAAATCGTAGAGTACCTCGTCCTCTACAAGGTTCTACTGAAAGCACTTAATGAAACAGTAAGTAAATGAGGTAGAGGATTTTTACGTGGAAAAATTCCACACAAGGGGATCAAAAAACCATGACCTACACATGTAGGCTTTTAACTTCACCAACTTGTAATCTACCTATTACAAGTCACTTTACAATACTTCCTATTGCGAAGGATTTACTCAACTAACTTGTGGTACCTTTACCACGAGCCACTTTGTGACTATCCTAGTTACAAAGGCTTTTTCTAACTTGTGATGCTATCACCACAAGCCACTTTGTAACTCTACGATTATAAAGACTTTTCCTTACGACTAAATCTAGTCACAACGTAAACTCAAGGAGTTTAAAGATTTACAAGAGGATTCCTAATCAAAGTGCTTCTAAATAAGCTGTTTAGGAGATACAGTATGTACAATAACACGGTTACAACTCAACTAGGACAACAATAATCTATCTTTTAGGAACTGGTCCTTAGTAGCATTCAACCTTGTTCTTCAAGCTTATGACGATTGATTTTTCTGTTTGTTTTTCAAGAGGCTTGAATGAGAAATAGAAACCTTCCAGTCATGTTTTGTATAAAGCTCATTGTGGGTACATCTTGATCACATCACTTGAAGAGATGTGAGTACTTTGTTTGGTTAGAGAATGAGTGGGCGGATAGTACAGTGCACTGCGGCAAAAATAGTGTCATTAGTCGCTTTATTTCCAACTATGTCCAATTGACTTTGTACTGCTATGAGGAAAATACAAGAGCATTATGCCCTTGTGTCGGTTCCTAGCTTCTGAAGTTGTACCAGTTCACCTTTAGCTGGAATCCGTTAAAGCTTGCAGTAACCAAGTAAGGCAAGTTCTCTATTTGACTCTTAACAGTAAGTTTATTAGATCATCAAAATATAAGGCAGGAGTATTTAAGATCTATCAAAGTACTTTACAGTTATTATGAAAGAAAGGAACCAGAGAAAGAAAATTTTGGAACTTACTTCTATTTCTGGAAACAAGGTAAATATGTGACAAAAGAGGAGATCTATGAAGGGCTATGCCTCCATTGGAGAGGATAAGGCTCCTAGTGTTGATGGGTATAATGCATATTTTTACAAGAAGACTTGGCCAGTTATCAAGGAGGAGATTATTGAGGTTGTCCTGGATTTGTTTGCTACTGAAAAACTGTACAAAGCTATCAATTTTACTACTATTATACTGATTCCTAAGACTAGCAAGCCAAAAACTATTAACGAATTCCGGCCAATTTCCTGCTGCACTGTATTATATAAACTGGTTTACTAAATCCTTGCATTAATAATGCAAGGAATCATTACCACAGTTATCAATGAAGCTCGGGCGGGGTTATACTTGGGAGGAGGATTGCTGATAATATAATCTTAGCACATTAGTTGGTGACCTATTCTAGAAATAACATCGCTCATGGATGCATGATCAAGATTGATTTGCAAAAAGCCTATGACTATGTGGAATAGCCATATTTAAGGAAGTTATGAAGGAATTGGATTCCCTCGGTTATTCATCACTTGGGTAATGGAGTGCATAAAAACATTCAATTACTCCATCATATTTAATGGAGAACCAACATTACCCTTCAATGCTGCCAAGGGACTAAGGAAAGGTGACCCGTTCTTAATCTTCCTGTTTGCCATAGCAATGGAATATCTGAGTACAAACCTGGCTAGTCTCAAGATGGACAAAGAGTTCAAATACCACCCTCGATGTATCAAGCTAGGGATACACATATTCGTTTTGCTATGATTTGCTACTTTTTGCTTAAGGGGATTTGAAATAGTGTAGGCAATTCAGTTGAAGTTCTACGAGTTCACTCAAGCTAGGCCACAAGCAAAAGCCTATTACCCTTCAAATGCCTTAGAGTACCACAGTCTACCAAGAAGCTCAGTGTTCTTCAGTGGCGACCTCTCATTGAAAAAATAATTGCTAAGACTTTGTCTTATGTTGGGAGAATTTAGCTAGTTCACAGTGTTATATTTGGCATACAAGCTTTCTGGGCACTTTAATTTGTTTGTAATACCTACAAAAGTGATCAACCTTATTGAAGGATTGTGTAGGTCCTACATATTACTAAGGGTCAATAAAATTACAAAGAAAGCATTGGTTGCTTGGGATAAAGTCTGCATGCCCAAAACTAGGGGTGGCCTTAACCACACTAACTTGAAGCTTTGGAACAAAGTAGCAATAGCAAAGATTTGATGGGATTTAGTAGGACAAGTTGTGGATTCGATGGAGACACACGTCTTACATCAAAGGGCGACAGATCACTAACATGTCAATACCACGACAAGCTTGCTGGATGGTGAAGAAAGTTATTGAGGCTAAAAAAGTACTGGAGATCGAACAAACACTTTGAGCAACCACACAAAAGAAGTTTGGTCAGACAAATCTACCTATATATCTTTTCTTGGTGACTATAGTCAAATGAAATGGAAGATTAATGTTCAACAATGCAGCACGACCAAAAGCAAGAATCACAATGTGGTTAATGTTGCATGGAAGGCTGCTGACCTATAATAGACTAAACAAGTGGGGGATTGTCGTAGATACTCAATGTAATGCAAGAGGAAACGAGAGAACATTTGTTTATGCAGTGTGAATAATATACAAAGAATATCTGAAACAAACTATTTCAATGGCTGCAGATACAGTACTTGGAGCACTTGATTGGCAGCAGTTCACACAATGGCAATCAAATGCTCCAAAGGAAAATCTCAACGGCCACAGGTGTTCAAAACGGTGTATGTAGAAGCAGTTCATCAAGTATGGATTGAAAGGAACCTTCCAATCTTTGAACAAAAAAACCAGAGTATGGGAGCATATTGCAAAGGAAACTGCCTATGTTTCTATTGTTCGAATAACACCCAGGAACATGTTTTTCATGCAAAGCCTTTGTCTTCAAGAACTATAGTGTTTACTTTTGTTATAAGTTCTGATAGCAAGCTATGTTAGATTTATTATTGCTTTGTAATTGATTCTTGGTGATTAACAAAATAAGTTAGTTACAAGAAAAAAAAAAGGTGTTATGGCAAATAATTAGAGTCATTTAATATTTTGCTTTCTTGATAATACCAATATGTAGCCAAACATGGAGGTAAAGTAGATTTTTTTTTAAAATAAACATACTATGGCCGAGAAGTTTAAGTAGTGTCAGAGTGATGTACAAACACTCAAGCATAAAGAGTGAAAACTTATAAAGAACGTTCTATGGCACT
>JASVEL010013125.1:0-141506 GCA_032618575.1 Nicotiana noctiflora
ACCCGACAACAGTTGGTTGAACGGAACCACATGTTAGTTGAAGAAGTCAAAATATTGAGACAACATGTGGCTGAAATGTATAGGGCGTGGATGGATGGAAAATCACTACCCCCTCCACCACCTAGTTTCGTGGACCCTGTCCTTACACCGAACCCGATGCCAAATATACCTGCCTATCGCAGCCTTTCCAGCCACCCCAATAGCTCCATCACTCGGTATCCACCTATTTTTTTCCTAGGAATGCGCTCCAATCACATCCACTGTTCCCGATAGTAAACACCCACCCGAAGCTCATGTTGCCCAACATTACCCCTCCGAGGTTGCTCATCGGGACCCCAAACAGAGCCCGCAGGTTGAACCTCCCCAACGACAAGGTCCAGTGGTCGTCTTTGCTAAAGGCTCTCTATATCAAACCCATGGATATCCTTGTAATTCTCCTGGCCCTTACTTCTCCCCACGAGCATACCAGAAACCCCACGGGTCAGGTTTTAGGCCAAATCAGGCCTTTAAAAATGAGAGGCTACTGAAACGAGAAAAGGCTCTCACCCTTTGGGAGAATCGTATGCCAGTTTGTTCCACAAGTTAAAGCAACTGGGCATGTTGAAACCAATTCAGATAAAAATGCCAAATCATCGGTCAAAGAGGTGTGATTTTTCTCAAATGTGCGCATATTGCTCGGGCGCCCCGGGGCATGACACAGAAAAATGTTGGAAGCTAAAAAAGGCAATTCAGGAGCTTATCAATGCAGGCTACATTTTCGTACATAATCCGGATATAGTCGACACCCGTATGGTTGATGCAGAAGGCAGTGGCTAAAGATATTGTGCTTGGTAATTGGAAATATGCTTCATTTGGGGTTTATCCAAAAGTAGAATTTTTGGTGGCTTATTTTGTTGTCATTTCTGTTACCCGGGTTATTTCAGGGTTGTAATCCGGACGTTGTCTTGAAAGTCAAAACCCTTCTATCTTACTACTTTGCTTTGTTTAGTGCTGTCTAGGTTTGTAATTTTAGTCTAGTTTGTTCGCTTTGTTGTTCGTCTTGTTGTTTCAACCCATCAGTTTAATACAACTCTTTGTCTCCCGTCATTTCTTCTCATACTGATTTTAGCAACATGACATGCACATAATTCTAAGCCTGATTTTAAAAGTCAATGAAACAATGTTGAAGATGTAATGATGCTCGGAAGAAATAAAAACATATTGGAATACTGTGAAGCCGGAATCAAGTGAATACTAAGGGAAAACATAACATAAAGAAATGCCTTGGAAATGCATCATGCTTCATCGGTTTAAAGCCAAAGGCAAAAGTACCCCAAGACTAAAGGAACCATTCGTGGTATCAAAATTGTTGCCCAATCGCATTGAGGATCGTCAAAAACATAAGGCAAATATGTGAATCGGTCGAAAGATAGTTTGTACTTGGTAGGTTTTGAAGATTGGAATGACGAAGGCATTTCGTTCGGCTATCTAAATACTTCGTCCATTGCTACCCCTTTGAGCCATACTATATTTTCTTTCATATCCCTCTTTCGGAATCAACAACAAAAATTGAGGATTGAGCGGGGAAATCAAATGGAGAAAAGAAGATAATGAAAAAAAAGAGAAAAAGAAAAAGCGAAAAGAAAGAAAAAAAAAGAAGAAAGGAAAAGAAAAGAAAAGAAGAGAAAAGGAAAAAATCGGGAGAAGTGAAATGCGACCATGAATACGGACGTATTCTGAACTACGTTTGACTTGATCCCGAAAGGGTACGTAGGCAGCCTCTCTGAGGTTCAGTCACAATAAATGAAAAATCTGAAAATCTAAAAAAATCCCCCGAGAAGGAAACTGGGGCAGAATTTATGTTTGTTGAAGAAATAAGATTCCGAAAGTTGTAATCATTAACCCACATTGAAATAATTTTGAGCCTTTATATCCTTTTTCTAAACCCCATCCAAAAGCCTGCATTACGGTCCAAAGGAAGACCTTCCGATCAATCTTCAAGAAATGCCGAGTCAAGCGAACAAAGGTCAATCACATCAGGGGCAACACTCCAGTCCGAACAAAGGAGAGTAAAGAACTCAAATCACCACGAGACTCCAAGATGAGAGAAGTCAAAATGAGAGTGTCTTATCGGTGAAAACCCGCACGGGCACCGTAAGGCGACAGTGAGTTGAAAGAAAGAAAGATCAAATGAGAGAGGCTTGTTGGCGAAAACCCTATGGGCGCTGCAAGTCGACTAAGGATCAGATCAAAGAAATGAAGTATTAAAGACCGGTTTCACAGCAGAACTTTGCAACAAGAGTTGAACATCAACTTTGCTGTACGGAGAAGGCCAAAAGTGCATGTCTAGGTCGCTAGAGTCGGTATTCAAAGTCCGTTAGGTCATTCATCTGTAGGTTTCTTGTTAGGAATAGTATTTTCCTTTCTCTTTATTCTTCACACTTTGTTTTACCCTCCTTCTTATCGAGTCAGTCACGTCATAACAAGTATAGAAATGATTTCAAAATTTGCCACCAAGCTCTCCAATTGCACAAGATGGGATTTAGCCAACACGACAATTGTCGTAGGTCAGGGAATGACAAAGCCAGTGATTTAAGCCCACAAGAGCAACATGTGCAATGAGGATCATGCAACACACAAGGGTCGGCAAGGTGCCAACTCAGGGAAAATATAACAAATGGAAGTACGGGGTTCGAACAGAGAGGGGGGTATATCTTCTAAGAGTTAGTCAAGAAACACCCAAGGTTGGCCAATGAAATCACTGAAGAAATCATCGATCTCAGGATCAGATTTTGTGAGATCCGTCAATAAAGGAACAATATACATGCAGTAAGGAAGACGGATTTTTGGGTAGTCGGTGAACAGGAAAAGCATTCAAGTGGAAAGCAGTCGCCATCAAAGTTCAAGGCCACAACCAACCACCGTATTTAAACTAACAGATTTTTCTTTGTTTTGAAACAGGGGCATAGTTGTAATTGAACCAATAGAGCCAGCAGCTTCCAATGGGCATAAGCTCATTTTCGGTTGCGGTTGGTTACTTTACCGCATTGGGTCGAGGCAAAGGGCAAATTTGCGCCAAATTGGCAAGGACTATTTGTGGTATCGCGGGTGTTGTCCAATGGAGCATTATATTTAATAGATGTTAAAGGAAAGTGCGTAGAGACTGCTATCAACTCAGACGCGGTCAAAAGATACTATGTATGACTCCTTTTCAATTGTATGTTCTGTATTTTGTTGTGATTTTGGAATTGAAATGACGAAGGCGTTTTATTCTCTATCCAAACACTTTATCCATTGACAACCCCTTTTGAGCCTCAATATCCCTCTCTCGGAATCGCTTTAGCGCAATAAGATCGAAATTGCCAAAATGAAAAATGATGATGAAAAATGAAATGAAAAAAAAAGAAAAAAAAAAAAGAAAAAAAAAGAAAAAAAAAGAAATGAAAAATGAAAAATAAAAAGACAAAGAAATCGGGAAAAAGTCAAAAAGAAATCCATCTAACTAATGAAGTTGGATGAACTACGTCTGACTTGATCCCGAAAGGGTACGTAGGCAGCCTCTTTGAGGTTCAGTCACAATAAAGAAAAAATCCAAAAAATTCCCCACATATTGAAACTGGGGCAGAAGTTATGTTTAATAATTCCGAGAGTTGTAAATATTTTTGAACCCTCGTGAAATTTTGAGCCTTTATACCTTTCTTTCTAAACCCGTCCAAAAGCCACGTTACCGTCCAAAAGCCACGTTATAGTCCAAAGAAAGACCTTCTGATCAATTTTGAAATGATAACGAATGCAATGAAGGAGGAACGAAACGTCGGACAACACCTGTGGTAAGAAAACAAATTACAAAAAGAAAAATGAAAAAAATGAGAGAGTCTTATCGGTGAAAACCTTAACCGGCACTGAGAGGCGACTGTGAGTTTGAGAGAAATAAAATGAGAGAGTCTCATCAGTGAAAACCTTAACCGGCAATGTGAGGCGACTGTGAGATTGAGAGAATAAATGAAAGAGTCTTATTGGTGAAAACCTTTCGAGGCACCGTAGGGCGATCGTGAGGACTACCAGAAAAGCGAAAAGGTAACAAAAAACAGTATCGGTTTGGGTTGGAAACAATTCGGAGACGGAATAATGATTGGAACGAACTAGGTCAGAGTTTAAGTACATGGCATGGTCAGCGGAATCAACCAGCAAATACCCAGATAAGTTCTATCATCTCTCCAAAACGCCCTTACCTTTCTTTCATTTTTCTGCATTTCATTGTTTACCTTTTGAGAGCTAACTACCAGCTCCTGATAACGAAAGTTGAAACAACACTGGGTCAGAAAGAAGGAAGACTTGGGAAGGAAATAAAGAAGCTTGGCAAACATGGCCAAAGGAAAAGAAAACAAAACAAAAATGGAAAAATGAGAAAATACAAAAAGAGTCAGCAAGGGATAAGCAGTTGCACAGTATGAGAAAAGCAAAAAGGAAGAAAGCAATAAGAAGCAGGGACGGCAGATGCCAGTTGCCAGCAGTTTATATTTAATAAATTTTGTTTTATGCAGGAACAAATTGTCACTCATCACTTTAAAGTGAATGTGACCAATGTGAAAAAATAGAAAACGCAAAAAGAGAAAGTTCGCCAAATAAGTGGAGAAATTCACAGGCAATAGATAATTGGTAAAAGAAAATACCAAAAAGAGGAAGGTAGCATCCTTTAAAATCCACTCCCCAGTCCTCAGGCTGCGGAATACTTTTCTGCATTGCATTGCACGTTTAATTTCTGTTAGGTGCCCACCTTCGAATACGGGAATACTTTTCTGCATCGCATTGCACGTTTAATTTCTGTTAGGTGCCCACCTTCGAATACGGGAATACATTTCTGCATTGCATTGCACGTTTAATTTCTGTTAGGTGCCCACCTTCAAATACGGGAATACTTTTCCGCATCGCATTGTACGTTTAAATTCTGTTAGGTGCCCACCTTCAAACACGGGAATACGTTTCTGCAAGTTATGGTGTATGTAGCAGTCACCCTGAAGAATGGTATGGCGATTTATTTTCAAAGTTCATTGTTGAAGTCAGGGTGCCTGCCTGGAGAATGGAATGGCATTTTACTTTAAGTTTTAATTGAAGTTTTAAATCATGGTTGAAGTCAGGGTGCCCGCCTGGAGAATGGAATGGCATATTACTTTAAGTTTTAGTTGAAGTTTAAAATCATCGTTGAAGTCAGGGTGCCCGCTTGAAGAATGGAATGGCGATTTATTTTCAAAGTTTGTTGTTGAAGTCAGGTGCCCGCCTGAAGAATAGAATGGCGATTTATTTTCAAAGTTTGTTGTTGAAGTCAGGGTGCCCGCCTGAAGAATGGAATGGCGATTTATTTTCAAAGTTTGTTGTTGAAGTCAGGTGCCCGCCTGAAGAATGGAATGACCATTTATTTTCAAAGTTTGTTGTTGAAGTCAGGTGCTCGCCTGAAGAATGGAATGGCGATTTATTGGCAAAGTTTGTTGATTGAAGTCAGATGCCTACCTGAAGAAGGGAATGGCAATTTATTTTTAAAGTTTGCTGTTGAAGTCAGGTGTGCCCGCCTGAAGAATGGAATGGCGATTGATTTTTCAAAGTTTGCTGTTGAATGTCAGGTGCCCGCCTGGAGAACGGAATGGCGATTTATTTTTAAAGTTTGTTGATTGAAGTCAGATGCCTACCTGAAGAAGGGAATGGCGATTTATTTTTAAAGTTTGATGTTGAAAGTTTGCTGTTGAAAGTCAGGTGCCCGCCTGAAGAACGGAATGGCGATTTATTGTCAAAGTTTGTTGTTGAAGTCAGGTGCCCGCCTGAAGAACGGAATGGCGATTTATTGTCAAAGTTTGTTGTTAAAGTCAGGTGCCCGCCTGGAGAACGGAATGGCGATTTATTTTTAAAGTTTGCTGTTGAAGTCAGGGTGCCCGCCTGAAGAATGGAATGGCGATTTATTTTCGAAGTTTGTTGTTGGAAGTCAGGTGCCCGCCTGGAGAATGGAATGGCGAAATACTTGGGCAGAAAAATCTTTTCACAAGCAGGGGTCCACTTGGAGAATGGACGAAATATTTCATATTGAAGAAGTTGAACAAGTCAAGGCAATAACAAGAATGCCGGTGAAAAGTTGAACATGTTCAAGGCGATAACAAGAATGCCATTGGAGCGAAGATACAAGTTGAAGGCAATAACAAGAATGTTGTTGCAAGGAATACAAGACACGAGATCAAGAAAATACAAAAAGACAAGTTGGAAAACATAGATAGGATTTTTGTAATTCATAGGCTGTAGCTTAGGCTAGCTCCTTTTATCTTTACCCTGGTGTAATAAGGGGTCAGTCAGCAGTGACGGCAGTAACAACAGCAACAGCAGTGAGATCACAGACCTTGGTAGTCCCAGCTACCAGACCTTTCCGAACTACACTGACCTTATTCCTGTTTAGCCCAGGATATGTAGGCAACCTCTGAAGCAGGGTGCGGTCAAAGGTTTTCAAAATGCTTCACAATGGAATACTCGAACGGGTAAAAGTTGTTCATAGTTGCTCACTTATCTTTGCACGGAAACTCTTCGTGTCCCCGAGCAAAGAGGGGCAGCTGTGAGCACGTGATTTTTACCCTACACATGAGTTATTCCTATAAAATCCAAAATAAATGATTTTCCTTATTGTTATAATTTTGTGTGAATTTTGTGTTAGTTGTTTGCATGTTATTTGCGTGTGATAAATGAAAATATAAAAAAAATTGCATCTTTAGGAAATTAATTCATTTTTATTAATTAAAGAAAAAATCAAAAAAAAAATTTAGTTAGCTTTTTAAATTGAAAAATTGCCAAAAAAGAAGGTAATTAGTTAGTTTTAATTAGTTCCAAATAATTACAAAGTAGAATAAATACAAAATAAAAAAAATAATACAAACAGGATTAAAATGCAAAAATACAATGGACAAGGGGAATGAAAGAGGAGCTGGGCCAAAATCCCTACCCAGCGACCCAATCGTCCCAGCCCAAACGAAATTACCCCTGGCCCAAAATGCCCCAGCCCAAACGCCTAGCAGCCCTGCCCGGTTCCCTCCCCCCATTTTGTTCAATCTTGGCCGTTAAGGCCAAATAATCCAACAGCCAAGAAATGCTTATTACATAAGTATACTTAATACACAAAGACATAACCAAAGACAAAAAACCTTAACTAAACAAACCCAGACCCTTTGTCTTCTCTCCCAAGCCGCCGACTCTCTCTTCATCTTCACCATGGCCGCCGCTAGGGTTCCGTCTCCCACGGCGGCGGCCGGCCACCTTTCCCGGCCAAAATTACACCAAAACAACCCCCTTTCCCTCCTTATCACTCCCCCACCACTAGTTCTCCTCAAAACCAACCGAAACACCTCCAAACAACAAACCCTAGTTGGCGCCGCCACCACCTCCCATGGCGGTGCCTCTCCAAAACTATCCCAAATCAACCCCTACCCTTCTTTCAACACCCCTCATGCCGTGACACAATAGTTTTAAGCCGAGAAGCCGCCGGAATTTAAGAAAATTCAAGAACAAAGCTTGTTCGACAAAGATTCGAAGGCTGCCGGATGAAAGCATGAAGATGATAAAGGAAAACAGAAAAGATTCAGAAGAAAAAGCAAAAAAAAAGGGGAAAACAGAAAAGAAAAATAAAACGGCAAAAAGCTAAGTACTTCTTCTTCTTTGTTTCTCTGTTTTTCTTAATTTGTTTGTTTGAATTTTTCTTGTTTTCTTTATATAACTAAAAATAAGATTCGTAATTAGTTTTAAGGATTGATTAAATTCTGATAATGTTCGGTATGGATTTTATTTGTTTCATTCTGAAATCAACCAATTTGGTGACTATTTGAGAATTAGTGAATCTGTTTTAGAAATTAATCAGTGGTAACAGATTAGTTTTAAGTTTTGGTTGATTAATTAGTATTCAATACTGTTTTATCAAACGCTTAGAATAATAGGACTTACCCGTTCGACTAAAATTGTTGTTTATGATTCTATTTCTTATGTCGAGGGTTAGTCGATTGAAAGCATTGCGAATTTGTTCCTTGATTCATGATTTTTTGTTAGTTTCTGGATTTTTAGATTATGTTAGATTGCTGTTAAAAAATATTAGTTTCTGTTTCCTTTAGATTTATGGAATTATCTGTTAATGGTTGAAATTTGTCAATTGATAGTTCTGAATATGTTTGAGACGATTGATTAGTGGAATTGTGATTATTGTTGATGAATACTTAGGGTCGATTGGGTATAGCTGTTAGTTCGACTATTAGATTGTCCCTTAGACTATTTTAGATTCAAGTTAGGTCGATAATTACAATCACATGATTAGTATCCACCTAAGGTGTTTTACTTGATAGATTCAAAAGCGATTAGTTACTTCGATTAATAAGACTCACCATCTATCAAATTGTTTCCCGAGTCTTGTTAATTGAGTAATAGATCAAAAGTGGCTATGTTTGTAAGATTACCTAGGGTTGGCTATTGATGTAATGTGGTTCTAATTAGTTGAACTAATCTGATTTTTAAAGTAGTTAAAGAGGCCAATTGGTTAGTTGAGAAATAGTCACTTAATTGTGGCTATTTGACAAATACAATCTGAAAATGAGTTAAAATAGGGATAAATTGCAGAATTTAGGAATGTAATAAGCTTTAAGAAGTAGGGGTGAATTGGGAAAAGGAAGTTGGTAAACTTGTAATAAGATTAAAAGAGAATGGGTATAATTGGAAAGGGAATCGGCATAATTGTGATAAATATAGAGCTTTTAGGACAATTTGGGCATAGCAAAAGGTATCTTAGTGAATAATAAAAGGGAATGAGGGCACCATAGGAATTCCAAGGGAAATGGAACATGGTAGACTATTCTAGAAGGGGTTTTAGTGTAGATTTCACTAAAATAATTGCACTAACTTGTGCAACAAGCTAAGAATAGGAGGGTTTTTAATGAAATAATTCCCCACCTTTTGAGCCTATAAATAGGTATTTTCAGCATTAATAGAGGGGGTTCCTGCTGATTTTAGAGTCTCTTTAGCATTTTTAAGCCATTGGAACCTTAGAAAAATCCCAAAAATAATAGTTAATTTTCAAATCTGAAATTAATATTTCAGATTTGTTTTTCTTCTATTTTGCCTTCAAAGTCATTCCAAAAATCCAAATACAAGAATAGGTAATCATAAATCAGTGAAGAGTTGTAGCTTGAGTGAGAATTCTGATTTTTTTTTAAGACAATTTGGATTTCTGAAAATTGCTTCCTGGGTTAGCTGCTTGGTCCTACTCACTGTTGATCTCATTGAACTGTTGCTGAGAATTACTGTTGGAACTGTTTTTGCTGAATCATTTTCGTTGCTGCTGTCAATGTAGATCTAATGGGTTTATTCAACTTTTCAGGTACATATTTGTAACCTCAAGCTATTGGAATTAAATTGAAGTGCTGATCCTTTCTACTTTTAATCTCTTTCAATTTTGTTGTTTTTTACTTTGGTTTGCAAATTCTTATCAATTTAAGAAGTCTGTTCTAAAGTTGGTACTAAAGACTATCCTATTTCGTGTTTCTGTTTGTTATCGGCAATAATGATGGCTTTTAAGCTATTGTGTTCAATTATAGTAGTTTGTGATTAGGCCATTTGAAGTGTAATTAAAGAGATTATTGGTTTAAAAGTGACAGCCCTTAAATAGTTGAATTAGTAGCGTAGGTTTTGTTTAATTAGGTAGTTAAGTACTTAACAACTTTTATTAATCAGAAAAATTAAAAGAGAAAAAGGAGATAGTAGCTACTAGCTAACTTACAAGAATGGCAAAGCCAGTAACAGTGCAATAAGATGTGGCGATAGAGGCACTAGAGAGTGAGAGTTCAATTAAGTGACCCAACATAACCATTGGTGCATAACGTAAGAGATATTGGCACATCGTCCCAACTATCATATGAATTGCTATGCGACTCACTTCTTTTACCTCTTCTTTAAACACCACCCTTTTGTTCTTCTATATTCAATGGCCTTGTAAAGCTGTGTAAAAAATCAACATATTACTTCAGTCGCTTCTGCCTTATGTTGAACTAATAAGAGCACGGAATTGCATTCAAGAGCTAGAAGCTAAGAAGGTGCGCCATGCCAAACAAAAATGACAATTGCATGGCCTTCGCTTTATTTAATATCTAATTGATCCTTAGAATTCGAGGCGTGCCATTTAGAAAATTTCATGGCCCTCGCAAAGTACAAACGCAAAATTACTTTAGGCGCGTTAGTTAATAATAATATCTTCCTAATCACGGGTGCGCATTTATGTGACCCAAATCTTACTCTCGGCGAAACTGAAATACATTAAAGTCACAGGCGTACTGGTTGCGGTGTGACTCGAAATGTGTTTTCGTGACGTCGCAATTCTTCTAAAATTAAAAGCGGAACATTAAAAGCACATAGTTAAAATATATAAAAAAATCAGATAAAGCCAGAAATTGCAGTTGAGCGACCGTGCTAAAACCACGGAACCCGGGAATGCCTAACACCTTCTCCCGGGTTAACAGAGTTCCTTATCCGGATCTTTGCTTCGCATACATTTTTAAGAGTCAAAATTCCTCGGATTCGGGATTAACCGGTGACTTGGGACACCATTATCATTCCCAAGTGGCGACTCGATTAATCTCTAATAAAATCCCGAACCGATTGTCCTTCAATTGGAAAAACTCATTCCCTTACGTTATTTTATCCGTTTCGGGTATTTGAGCGTCGGGGTATACCCTACGAGCGTATTTATATGCTTTAAGTATGTGGGGTAGTAAAAAGGGAGGTGTGACAATAATTGAGTTAGTTGAGTTATATTAGGAGTTTATTATGTTAATTGATTCACTTTTCATTTTAAAATAGTGTAATCCCCTATTTCATATCGTGAATATAATCGAATACAATAATTTATCCAGTTGTAATCCCATGTTTCACTCGATGAATACAGTCGAATACACTCGAATACAACAACTGAAAATTGGACTTCCTCGATTCACGCCTATTTTTGCTACTGTATTCATGAATACAATAACTTTAATACATCTTATAACCACATAAAAGGTATCTATAATCCGTAATGTAGCAAATTGTATCTATAGATGACTAATTACTACTAAAAGATTGTGCTTTATAAAAATTTGACTATAAAACTTATTAGAACATTCAAAAGTTCGAAGCATTAATATATCTAAAATTCCTATATATATAATGTCGGGTTAGTTTGGTTTTGATTTGACTTTCTTTAGTTAAAACTAAACCAAATCAATTATGGTCATTTTTTTTGCAACACCAAATCAAATCAAACCAAATCATAGTTGAATTTTTTTTCGGTTTGATTTGAATTATCGGGTTGATGTGTTTATCGATTTACTTTGTATGCCCTTAAGTCCTATATATTTATCTTGGACTCAGAATATATAAAAAGTCAAGAGGCTTTACAAAAGTCCATAGAGACATAAAGAGTCTATTAACTAGTGGGTTCACCTCTTGTTTACTAGCATATCTCACTAAGTCTTTTCTCCGAGGAGAGTTCAATGAATCGAAAACCGAATCAAATCAAAAATTGAATCAAAACTAAAAATATTAAACTTTATTTATTTGATTTAGTTTTAGTTTTTAAGTTTAATAATCATTTTAAATGAAAAAAGAATTTAAACCAAAGTGACTATATAAATATCTGAATTTTAAAAATTATAGTTACCCATATTTATGTATATGTTTATGTAATTTTTTTAAAATCTCATCGTACATATATGAAATAAAATATTTTATTTATGAATTTCTTATTGATCTCTATAATTCTTTATTTCCTCCACCCTTCTTCACATATAAAATAAGCTGCTAATATTCTATTTGTAATAGTACAAAATATATTTTAACTAAAAATATGAAAGCATATTCCTATATTTATTCTAACTGCAAATCCTATTTAAACATGAATTAAATAAATCAAATCCTAAATAACTACGGTTTTCTACTATAACTTTGAATTAGTTTTCCAATATTCTCCCATAATTCAAAATTGTATATGCCAGACTTGTTCGTTGTGTAGTTATATTAGAGCACTTCTCTCCAACTTTCACTTTTGATGAAGCATATCTCACTATAACTAGTAGGCTCACCTCTTATTTACATAGCATATGTCACTAATTCTTTTCTCCTGTCCGCTTTATAGACTTATATCTACTGAGTACTAATTAACTTTATGACTAGATCAGCCAATTCTTACCTCGTATTAATAGTAACCAACATATCACCAAAGACAGTGACATCATTAGAAAAATAAAGCCTGTTTTTGTTCATCAAGTAAATTTTGAATTAATTTTCGTTAACAAAGTTACTTTTTGTACTTGTTAATATTCTTGACTAAACCATTTATATGAATCAATAAGATAGTTATCTTTGTTTTGAAAATAAGTCTCCTTTTCACAATTCCCCTTTGATTAAGACTTGTGAATTTTGTCAAAATATAGGACAATCTAGTAGAGAGTATCTTAGTCTAGACCATTTAATGTGATGTTAACATGGAAATGCTAGTCCAATTATCTTAAAGAACTCAGACAATTAAACATGTGACAAAATAATCACTTAACTGTCTTTTACATGCTAACTTAAGGCCCCACAAATTCAATACCCTAAAGGCTAGAACATATGGAAACACATTACTAGAGTCTGGTCCTATTGCCAATTAGGTGTCAAGTGGAACCTCTTCACGGGACAAACATGTTAAATTTTGAACAGACCCATGTATCACCAATAATAAAATAATGCATAGTTATATCCAAGGTCCACCGCTAAAATACGATGATAAAAAAGTAGTCTCTAGTTACTACCACAACAATGGTTGGCATCTAGGTAAATTACCTTTTCAATTGCCACCTAGTGTGTCCTCTCAAATTACCAATATCTACATGCCTTCAACACCTTTAATTCCGGACCAAATTTATTGGGGCTCGTTAAAAATGGCTTATTTACCACTAAATTAATTTATAATACTTTACTTTGGGACTCCCAAATAGGTATGCCTCATACACATATTTATGGCTGGATATAAAAATTACACATTTCACCAAAATTAAAATTTTTCTTATGCTTAGTTATTCATAATAAACTACCTACTACTTCTTACTTGGCAAGGCTAGGAATCATTCCCTCAAATGTATGCAAGCATTGTAATAATGAAGCTGAAATAATTCATCACTTATTATTCACCTGCCCACCCACAGTCCTGTTATGGACTAATCTAGGAATATCCGCGACTACTTTTATTTCATATACACAACATAATCACAACACCAGCTGGC
Organism: Nicotiana noctiflora; assembly: GCA_032618575.1. Taxonomy (NCBI): domain Eukaryota; kingdom Viridiplantae; phylum Streptophyta; class Magnoliopsida; order Solanales; family Solanaceae; genus Nicotiana; species Nicotiana noctiflora. The sequence continues at coordinate 13,281 of JASVEL010013125.1, forward strand.
TACATCAACTTATACATACAACTTCAATATATAATCAGCTACGACATTAATTCCATTCACCTTGTGGCATATTTGGGTGGCCAGGAATAAGCGTCTTTTTGACACACAAATTTTTACTTAAACATCTCTCATATTGTAAATAATGCAACAGAATTTCACTTCTTGAAAAATAAAGTCAAAAATAATAAAACACCTTTAACACCTTGTTACATAAAATAACACACACCTTGTCACGATCCAAATCTAGTGATGGCGCCGGACACCTCTGTCAGGCCAGCCAACTAAATTTTCAACTATCTCTCCTTTTAATATTTTTTGCAAATCTAAGGTTTTTTCCTTCATTTCATATAAATAAGGGATTTTTGTTTCAATTTAAAATCAAACAATAACAATTAATGGGAAGTTCCCTGAAACCATACCAGAAATCCGGTGTCACAAATGCATGAGCAACTACTTATAAAGACAAAAAAGATAACACAATATCCGTCCGAAATATAATGGACAGGAAAGAAATATAGTTACTAGAAGAGACTTTAAAGAGGTGTGGGCCGCCTCGCATACTGCAACGCACTTCGTCCCCATATCGTCTATGTTGTTGCACCTAGTAGGCCGCTAATATATCATGAACATGTGCAACAAAAATGCACAGAAGTATAGTATAAGTACGTAATCAACGTGTACTCAGTGAGTGTCCCGCCTAATCCCGAAGGGGTAGAGACGAGATAGTCAACTTTGACACACTCTAATGGTCCAACAATTATTTGTTCTTAATATACATATCAAATAGTGGATTTATTTTCTAACATGATTTCTATACAGGTAGAGGAAATAAATAAACACATAAGTCTTTCATAGGAAATTTTCCAAGGATTATTTTCATTATTATCAAGATGATCTAGAGCCAGAGGGAGGCATGTAATGACTTAAACAAGTCCAGGCGGCAATACAAGCACGCACAAATCATACCGAGGTGACGACCCGATCCAACATAAATAAATGTGAACTTGCCGAGGGTCGGAGGCGCGCCTATAAATGCATCTATTAATCTGCCGAGGCGTTCGACCCGTTCCAAAATAAACACACACGGACAGATAAACAGTCAAGAAGTCAATGTGGAGCAAATATCTAGGAAAAGCCCATTCTCTTTTATTAATTTGATAAAACGAAGCTTAAGACTTTTAGAAAATCCAATTATCAATTTAATGTGATTTAAGCAATCTTAGCCGTCAAGGATTTCACAATTAATCCACATATAACATGCTTTTGGGTCCTAAACTACCCGGACAATAGCATATAGTAGCTACGCATGACTCTCGTCATGTCGTGCGCACGTAGACCCACAACTAGGAGTACATAACAATTTAACTCACCTATGGGGTAATTTTTACCTCACAAAATTAGAAAGGAGGCTCACCTCGCTCCGAAGGTCCAATATCGGCATTCCTCATTCTTCTGAAAGCTTGAACCAACGCACAATGCACCCAAACTAGTCAATTTAACGATAAACTAATGAGAATATACTCAAAATACTTGTTAACAATTCAGATTATATGAATCCCAACTTCGCTTAGTGAAATGACCAAAATGCACTCGGGCCCACATGCCCGAAATCCAAAATTTCTCGAAGATAAAGGTTACCCATGACCTTAGGAACTCAAATATATAATTTTCTCCTAATTCCATCCTCAAAATTGAGGCTAAAATACAAGATTATAATTTTCTAAGTTTTAAACCAAAACCTCAATATTTACTATAATTTCCATGATTAATTCCATGTATAGACTTGTATATAACATAAAACCAGTGGAAATCACTTACTCCACGCTTGATGATGAAAAGGACGCTCCAAAGTTGCTCCAAAAATTGCTCCCATGGAAGAAAAATGAAATGATATTATCCAAAATCGAATTTATAACAACAATGGCCAAGCGACCCTTCTATGTGATCACAACCACAGCCCTGCGATCGCATACGGAAGTATTGCTGCCTACCAAAAATCTTCATTGCGTTCGCATACCCCAAACAATGCGATCGCATAGGCCCCTAAACTCCTCTTTTGCGATCGCATCATGCCTATTGCGATCGTATAGGCCAAATTCTAGCCCCTCAACTTTTGCTCTATGAGATCGCATCTCCTCTCATGCGATCGCATAGATTAAAACCCTGCTGCAAAAATACCAGCAAACCAGCCACCCTCTCAAGGCAAAAATTGATCTGTTAACTATTCGGAATCCACCCGAGACCCCCGAGACCCCAACCAAATATACCAACAAAACCCAAAACATATTCCGGTCTCGCTCGAGGCTTTAAATCACATCAAACAACGCTAACATCACGAATAACACCTCAAATTGAAGATTATGAACTTTAAAATTTCAAACTTCTGTTTCCAATGCTTAAACCTATCAAAACACGTCCGATTGGTCTCAAATTTTGCACACAAGTCATATTCAACATTACGGACCTACTCTAACTTCCGAAATTTGATTCCGACCCCGATATCAAAAAGTCAATCCCCGGTCAAACTCTTCGAAACCTTCAAATTTCTATCTTTAGCCAAATGACTTCAAAATGACCTATGGGCCTCCGAATTCACTTCCGATCGCGCCCCCAACTCCAGAATCACTATACGGAGCTACTCCTAGTATCAAAATTCCAAACGGACATCGATAACACTGAAATGTATTTCAAGCCAAACTTATGAAATTTCTTCTAAATTGCTAACTTCCACATTAGGCGTCAAAACGCTCCTGGGTTATCCAAAACCTGATCCGGGCATACGCCCAAGTCTGAAATCGTTATACAATCCTGCTGGAACTTTCAGATCCCGATTCCGAGGTCGTTTACTAAAATTTCAAATCCTAGTTCATTATTTCAACTTTAAGCTTCCGAAATAAGAATTCTCTTCCCAAATTAATTCCGAATTTCCCGAAATCAAATTTCGACCACACGTACAAGTCATAACTCCTGAAATGAAGCTGTCCATGGCCTCCAACTGCTGAACGGAGCGCTAGTACTCAAAATGACCGGTCGGGTTATTACATTATCTCCCACTTAAACATACGTTCGTCCTCGAACATGCTGAGAACTGTCCTGGAGTAGTCCGGAATCATTGTTTAATACCTAACGCACCTTCCGTGCTACCAAAACTTAGCTGAGCACATAAGCTCGATAAATTTAGAAGATATTTTATCATATTCAAGTAAATAAGCTTTAGAGCGGGATTCCAACATCTGGAATCCTATGTTGGGCCTTTTTCCCATATACAATCACCATATCAATCATTGTACACTGTATGCAAACATAACAGCATAACTTCACTGAATTCTTACTTGTAACACTAAATCCACAGGACCACAATAATATTCTCTTATCAACTTAGCCAAAATTCTACCGATCCGATGCTCCCATAGCACCCCATGACATATACAAGTCTTACTCTAACCTTTACCATACCGCCATGACGGAAGAGATGTGCCAACATTTATGATCAATTGCCGAGTCAACAACACATCAGGTCTACACTCCTGACAAGTCCTTCACCTCATTTTGAATCCAATAATGGTCTTATCTCCATAACATACCTCATATAATTGGATTGTACAGAATCCTATATCAATGGATCTCATCTCATCCGATACAAACTCTCAGGCAATAAGCCACCTCAGAAATTATTAAATCTCATATAATGCTACCATGCGCCAATAGGCCACCAATCTGATCACAACACAAAATAGGAAATCAGATTCAGGAAGGAATTATCTAAACCCCGCACTAAAACAGACTTTTCCTAGAAAATAGGAAGCGAAACACATAAAGGAATAACATATAGAAAACTAGACTCGACATCACCCTGTTGCGGCGCGCAACCGATCCAAATAACATACCAATGGCGGCGTGCCACCCGATCCACAAATATATCTCACATAAGGAGATTGCACTTCGAGCTAAATCTGCTCATTACAATAAAAATAGCAAATTCGATCGCAAACACATTAAGTGCGTAGTACAATCCTTGAGGAAACATATAGCACTATAGGCTACGAAACTCAAGCACAACTGATGTGCGATATACAACATAAGTCTCAAAGCCATCCTGCTCATGACACATCATTGCTACGTGGATTCTCAACACGTAAGAAAATTTCCCAAACCGTCTCACAACTCCTACGACGCAGTACATCATTACCTGGAATAGCCGATGAAAAAATAACACCCCAAATGTTCCTCCATAGGGAACACTCACTGAAACGAACACAAGTGGCCTGATATAAAGTCCTGTTCACATATGTAAATCAATACATCAATCTCAAGCCGATTTCTGATTAATAGCCTTTCAAAGTCCATAGTAACTTCCTTTTGCCTTGTAACACATAAGAACAACCATCATAACCGGAGCAACCTCCCCAGTTCATGACCTAATAAACAAGGTGCCCTCCAGGCATAGTTTCTCAAACAAATATTTTTACCACAATCCTCATACTTGCTAAAATATTTAGTCAATCAGGTGACTACCTGCCACGCTTACACAATCTTCCCGTGGGACACACTCTCGCAATCTTCTGAAGTAGATATCGAGTCTGCTCATTCCAACCATCGATCTCACTAACACTGAAAAGCGATCAAGAATCCTTAACCAGGATACAAGGCCTTTTTCACAAAATATCGATCTCAAGTAACTCTGAAGCCAATACCAATCTATTCTAATCATTCGGCCCTTTCCTTGCTCATCTGAGCCTGTGATATCCTCGCCAGCCCAAGCTGCAACATTGATCCTTACTTCGAATTTTCCATGCTACTCACTGCACCCAATGTGCCAACATACGATAGAACATGATTTACATCATAGCTCTGAACCCATTAATATGTTAACACTTCGTCATATAAGAACTTGCACTTCACTCACTCCAAGAGAATCATAGCAACGCAAAGGTGCATTCCCACAACTGTAGAATATGCAACCCTACAAGTAGTGGTCCAAGCCACCATAACCCTTTATGGAATCTACTTCTGCATAACGAGTCTTAGAAATAGAAGGCTTTTGAATAACATCAATTGTGATGGCTGACAAGCCTCACTCGTACCACCATAAATCATACACATAACTTGATCACATTAAATGAACTAATCTCAAATCCCCATAGGCCAAATTTAACTATGGCTATTCAATCCCTTTCCTTCAAGTTTATCCATGAGTACTTTGGAATAATACTAACTCTCTTCAACACATAACATATTCCATCTACACTCTCTTTCGATGCTTTATTAAAGATTCTACGAAAATTGCTATTTCTTTGTGCAGGCTACTTGAAAAAGATATAACTTTCAACTTTGATGATGCTTGCCTCAAGGCATTTGAAGAACTTAAAAAGAAGTTGGTGACTGCTCCTATTATTGTGGCACCTGATTGGTCCTTACCATTTGAACTTGAACTTATGTGTGATACAAGTGACCTTGCTATTAGGGCAGTGCTAGGCCAGAGGAAGGACAATGTGTTTTACTCCATCTACTATGCAAGCAAGACTCTTGATGATACACATCTGAATTACACCACCACAGAGAAAGAGCCGTTAGCGGTTGTGTGGGCCTTTGAGAAATTTTGGGCATACTTGGTGGGAACAAAATTCATAGTCCATACCAATCATGCAACAATCAGGTATTTGTTTACAAAAAAAAGGGAATCTAACGCTAGATTGATGCGCTAGGTTTTGTTGCTGCAGGAGTTTGATGTAGAAATACGAGATCAAAAGGGGACAGAGAATCAAGTAGCTGACCATCTATCAAGGTTGGAAAATCACGATCACATAAAGGAGGGTGGCCAAATTAAAAGAGTATTTCCCGATGATCAACTTTTTTCTATAAACCAAGACCCTCCCCCATGGTACGCAAACTATTTGTGAATTATCTTGTGAGTGGGGTACTTTCTCCCAAAATCAAATCTGAAGCTAGAAAGCAATTTTTACATGATGTGAACTTCTATTACTGGGATGAGCCCTATTTGTTCAAGCAATATGTTGATCAGTTAATGAGGTGATGCATTCCTAAAATAGAGGTGGAATTAGTATTGTATGATTTTCACGCATCACCTTATAGGGGTCATCATGGAGGAGATAGAACAGCAGCAAATGTGCTACAATCCTGTCTCTTTTGGCCAACTTTATTCAAGGATGCCCATGTATTCGTCAAGAAGCGTGACCAATGTCAGAGAACGAGAACAATCACAAGAAGGCATGAGATGCCTTTAAATAACATTTTAGAAGTTATGATTTATGATATGTGGAGGATAGATTTTATGGGGCCATTTCCACCGTCCAGAGGAAACAAATATATTTTCTAGCAGTTGACTATATGTCAAAATGGGTGGAAGCAATTGCTTATGATGCCATAGTGGTAGCTGCTTTCATGAAAAAGAATATATTCTAGAGATTTGGGACTCCACGTGCTTTAATCAGTGATGAAGGGATTCATTTTCTCAATAGATTTTGAATAACCCTCTAGCTAAATATGGAGTTCGCCACAAAGTTTATACATCATATTATCCTCAGACAAGCGGGCAAAACGAGGTGTCAAACAGAGAAATTAAACAAATATTATAGAAGATGGTGAGTGTGAATAGGAAGGATTAGGCTGCAAAGTTGGATGATGCCCTATAGGCGTATAGAACTTCATATAAAAAGCCAATTGGAGCGTCACCTTATAAGCTGGTTTATGGGAAAGCATGTCATTTGCCCGTTGAACTGGAACACAAGGCATACTGGGCCATTAAAGAGCTGAACATGGACCTTGAAGCTGCAAACGCAAAAAAGCTTATACAGTTGAATGAGTTAGATGAGTTCAGGCTGCACTCTTATAAAAATTCTAAGCTATAGAAAGAAAAGACAAAAATATTGCATGACAAGCATATCAACCTGTGTCACTTCAAGCAAGGCCAATAGGTATTATTTAATTCTGGACTACGACTGTTCCCTGGAAAGCTAAAGTCGAGATGGCCAGGTCCGTTTGAGGTGGTAAGAGTCACGCCTTATAGTGCAATTGAGCTACGAGCTTTAAATAATGAGAGGTAATTCTTGGTGAATGGTCATAGAGTCAAGCATTATTGGGGAGGAATGATAAATCATGAGAAGATCAAGGTTATACTCACTGATCAGTAAGCAAGACTCTGCATTGTGCCGGGACGTTAAATCAGGTACTTGTTGGGAGGTAACCCAATTTTTATTGCTTTTCTAGCTTAACTTCTTAATTTTTCTTTTATAATAGGTAGAGTATTGCATTTTCTTTATAGGTATAGAAATTTTAAATGTAATGGTGTAGGACTTGTAAATTGGGTATATATAAGGCTCAGTGGATTGGGATATTTCTTCAAAAAATAAATTAACGTGAGCAATGCCCAAGCCAGTGCCCAGTGCTACTTGGGGCGCCAAAAATAGTGTGCAATAAAATCCTAGCGCCAGGAAGGGCGCCGGGCGCTGAGCTGGGGGCTGCCAAGTAAGGTTTTCTAACTTTTTATAATTTCGTTTTTATTGTAGCTCTAAACCCATATCCATTTAACCCAACCCAAATAACCATTTACACTAATTCTAACACCCATGTCCTTACACAAACCCACCCAAACACAAACAACCCAAACATTCAAATACTTGAGAAGCGAACGCCCAAACAAAATAACACCTCTGCTTCCGCCTGATTCCTCTATTCATCCTCACAAACATTTCCCTCAATTTCTCTCTCTCTTGCACCTTTTCCCCATGTAGTTCTTATAAATCTTTTATGGTGGGTGATTTGTTTTGGTCAAAATTTGTGTGCTTGGTGTGTATCCATAGTAGTAAACTAGAATTCCCTCTACTTCGTTGAAAATTGGGAGGGCCACCATGTTCCACCATTGTTGAATTATAAGAACACACTTCATGCCCATATTGTGTTTGTTTAAATTCTTGAAAGAGGATTTTTGTTGCATCGGTGAAGTCTAAGTGATCGGATGAAATTGTGTATGTATTTGGGCTAAGTGTGGGGTGTGTAGGGATACTTTTACATGCTAGGGGAAGTGGCTTTGACGAAGAACATGTTCTTACACCACTGAATTTATATGTTGTATGTTGTAGAATCTGGTAAGTTAGCCTAATTTGGTATAGTCTAGTAGTTGTGAAAGGCGCATACCACATGCCTTTTGCTTACCTTGTTGTGAATTCATATTGCCATGATCAATCACTATTGTGTAGCATGAGGAAGTCTTGAGTACCCAGAGCTTTGAGGTGCAACACTTGTACTTGTGCCTTCAGTTTAAGTGTAGGGTCCTTTCATGACTTGCACAACAACCTTAGGCATATTTCTTGAACCATTCTCACATTCATGTTCATTGTGTTACAGGATACTATGGCACATGATAGTGCTAGAAAAGGCAAAGGCATTGGAAGATCTCCACCACTTCTCCTGTGCCCAAAAAGCACAAGCAAGGTGAAAGCTCTTCACAACAGCCCAAAGGCAAACAGGTCACCGAAGGATCTCAACCCATGCCACCGAGGCCAATTACTCATTTAGATCTGGTCAATGATGCATCTAAGGCATGTCACAGGGACTTTGTGCCATCTGGCCAGTATATTTCTGAGATGAGTATTAACACCGAAGCCTTAGGGAGGAAATTCCCGGAGATACTTGACAGACTGCAAGCTTTAAAGATGGACAAGTTCTTGGAATGCCCGGGGCATGCCAACCTGAGAATGGTTCGGGAGCTGTATGTTAACTAGAATTATAAATGGTGCACTTCACGTGTAAGAGGAATAGATGTGCCTGCTGGGTAAGGAGCATTTGTGTGACTATTTAGGGGTTGCGTATGCTAACCCAAGGGAGGCTTCAACACTTGATCCGAAGGCCAAAATATAAGCTCATACGTCACACTCTTTATGGCATAGATTCCAATGCTAAGTGGATACGGAAGTAGGGAAACAATCACCTCTGTATGTTACACTCAGACTTCAATACAACTGCCAAAGTGTGGCAGAATTTTGTGCAAGTGAGACTAATGACGACGGAGCACAATAGTGACTACACTCGAGCTAGAGTGTGTCTCATTTTCTCCATGATGACCGACCGACCAATAATGTAGATGAGATCATGCTCAATGAGATGAAGCGCATGAGGTTTAGGCGACAGATTCGGCTATTCTTCTTTTGCAATCTACTTACTCAGTATATGCTATCTTAAGACATGTCAGAGTACCCCGAACATGATGAGGTGGTGGAGAATCCGACTGAGCGTTTGGACATCACATATGTAGTGGAGACATCCTCAAAACTCAGCCCCGCTACGTGAATGGAGCGAGAGGAAAACTTCAATAGGTACAATATAAATCATTGAATCTATTCATGAGCAGGGATGGAACTACAGACCCGGAGCGCATGTATTTGCACGATGACCTTTCGAGTGTGTCTAAGGAGATCTTGGGGATTGCACCTGGCAGCCTCGTTCACTTGTCTGAGGACATTAACACTGCCAAAGGCTGAGATACTAAGGATGAGGATGGAAATTATGCTACAAGGCCTATGACTTTGGTGCCTTTCAGATTGAATGATGATGACCCCAGCACTGCCAGGGGGAGTGGACTCTGATTGACAATGAGTTTTTCTTCTCACCCTACTTCGCTTTTCATGTTTACTTGCATTGAGGGATATGCATAGTTCAAGAGTGGGGTGGGAGGAATACTACCTCTGCTGTAGATGTATATTTTGTATTAACTTGTTCTGATACTTTTGTTGTTTTCCACTAGTTCTGGTGTAGTATTAGTTGCTTTAAATGAGAAAAAAGTAAAAAAAATTGAAAAAGCTCGTACTTTTCCCGGCGATGGGTCTTTTGGAAAACTTTCTTGAGAGATAAAATTCTAATTTAAAAACACCAAAAAGTTTTTTTAAAATAATAGGTAGGTAGTATTTATTGGTTTTTCTTTGGGAACCGATTCTTTTCCAAGGATGTAGCTCGAACTGGGTAAATAAATTTCTTTTTAGGAGTAGTTTAGGAAGAAACTGAGTCATTCTGAGATACACATTGGCATGGTTGATGCTGGCACATTAGGCTATGAGATACATTCTATATTCCCGTATATTTGGTTTGAATTGTAAAGCCTAAGTAAAATAAATAGCCTATATTGTGACGCATTTTCTTAGTTACTTGACTTGTATACCACACAGTGCAAGGTTGCTTAATATTCTCATTTCATTGTGCTTGCTTGACTTGAGAGTTCAATAGAATCGTCTTGATTGAGTCATGTGCAACGTGTGCGTGAGGAATTGTGATTGTTTATGCTATACATGTGTAGTCTATAACTTGCTCCGTGTGTTAATTGAAACGAAATTGTAAGTTGTGCTAATCTAGGAGATGACGTAGTCATTTTCTTGCTTGATCATAGATGTGCTTGTCACAAAAAAATAAATTTTTCCGTTGCTGGCCCCTTTGAGCCTAAAACACATTTTCTTTGGCACCCACATTACAAGTGTGAGCACGTGATTTTCGCCCTATACGAGAATTACTCCCAAAATGTCAAAAATAAAAGAGTTTTTGTGTTTGTTTGCAATATTTGTGGATTACATGTTCTTTTCTTATTGTTTGCATTTGTGTGCCCATGTCTATTTGTTTAAATTAATAAACAAAAATATATATACCAAATATGTTGCATTTATATTTGTAGGATTAGTTCCGTACTTAGAAATAGTTAAGTTTATTTTTACGAAAATGAGAAAATCATAAAAAATGTATTTTTCGCATTTCTTGTCATTTTAATGTACATTTGTAAGATTTGGTATTTACTTATGTTAATTGTTAGGCAAAATTAATTATATGAACTACAAACTAATACGATTATATATATATATATATATATATATATATATATATATATATATATATATATATATATATATATATATATATATATATATATATATATATATATATATATATATATACAATATAAAGTTTAGTTTAGGAAATAAAAGATAAGGAAATTAGATTGGGCCAAATCCAAAATACCAGGCCCAAAACCATTCCCTTACCCAGTCCAATTAATACCATCTCACCCGGTTCGACCCAATCTCTTACTAAGACCAAACGACATCGTTCCGTTTTAAATAAAGGGATCCAAGCCATCGATCAGCGTTGATCCGATGGATCACATTAATCGCCCCATTGTTTAATCCTGGCCGTTGGATTTTCATCATCCAACGGCCGAAATGAGTTAATCTAGGTCTCAGATACCCAAACCCTTATGCCCAGTTCATTTCCCATTTTGCCAAACCCGTTCGTCTCTCAGAGACACACAAAAAACCCCCTGCCGCTTGCCACCGTCTGCCGCCTACCGGAAATCGCCTCACGGCGGTTCCGGTAGGCCAATGGCCCCAAATTAACACCATAGATCCCCCTAAACCCCCTCTACATGGATCCGTTAGCCGTTAGTCTCGAATGTTGCTCGAACGTCTCGAATATTCGTTCGAAGGTCGCCGGAACTTGAACGTTCATCCCAAACCACCCCAACATTACACCAGCCACTCCCCCAACCTCCCTCATACCCCTACCGACTTTGGTTAGGCTCGAATCTGGCCTTAACCGGGCGAGCCCCAAAAATGACTGTATGAACCCTAAAAAATGAAAAACGGTATGTTCAGTCAAAAGTGGTAAGAGTTTGAGGTCCGATGGACCTTAATCTTGGTGCTCTCAACCGAGAACACCTCGATTAAGGCCCATATGGCTTCAAAATTCTCAAATACAAGATGGTCCAGAGCTCAGTCAAGTTCGATCTATTCTATCATGGTATTTCCCTTCTTTCTTTCTTCTAGCTCTATTTAATTTTGTTATTTGTTTGTTAATTGTGTGAGTTTTCTTTATATTCCTTATTTTTCTGCTTCTTTGTAGATTTTCCGTTTCTTCTACCCCATAAGACCTTTATTTGGTCATTCTCATTTCGTTTGTTGGAATGTACTAAGTTATAGGTAGCATAATCGTTTTGATAAGGTCTGTCGAATACTTAATCCTGTGTTTTTATTTGCTTGCCTGAGAACTTCGAATCACTGATTCAATGGCTGTTTGTTGTTACTTATGTATGTTATATGTTGTGATCGATTCAACGAATGTCGTCGAACAGTTAGTTTCGCAATTCCTTTGTTTTGCCGAGACTTCTTGTTTTTTGAAGTCATTGTTCTTGAACATTGTCGATTAGTTCATAGGTCGGCCTATTAGCACATTAGGATAGAAATTAGCATTGCCAGTGTGATCCAAAGTCACTATGGGATTGTAGCTATAATTGTTGGTTGATTTCAATTAGGGATTAGTGGGATAAATGTCAGTGGTTAATTAGAATTGGCATGTTTTTAGGATTCAAAATGCCCTGCACATGAAACAAAGCAGTGGAACCTGCTGTTACAGCAGGGCACTCAACCAGGCCTGCACTTATCAATTTAATATAAAAAAAAACCATACTTAGACAAGATTAAGTGGTGAAAGCAGAGAAGAGAATGGGCTGGGCAGAGAGAGGGATGGGCAGGGGTTTAATTTAGGATTTTTGCACCATTAGGGGTGGATGGTTTAGCTATAAGTAGAGGATCAATTCTGAAAGAGAGGGACAGAGAAAAAAAGAGACATTTTTGAGAGAAAGTAGGAAGAAAACATTCTGCTTCCCCTTTTGCCCATTGTTTCAATCAGTCTTTGGGGTCTATTTGAACTATATCTTGATATAACTTTGGCCATTTGAAGTTTTTCAAGTATCCGTTAGTATTTGGTTGGTTTGGTTTTGAGTCTTGTTGAGGTTTCAAGTGCTTCTTACTGGGTGTGCTCTCAAACCCCTAGTCACTGTTTCATTGGGTTTGATTGGATCTTGCACTGACTTATTGCACCTGTCTCCGGATTTGTGTGTTCTGCTGGATTGTTTTTTTTTAACTGGTTGTTGCTGAGTATTATTGCTGGGTGTATACTACTGCTGCTGTTGTTTCTGCTGTGAACGGCTGCTAGTTGTTGTTGTTCTGTTGCTGTTTGTTCTTTGCTGCTGTGGTTGTGCACTGCTGCTGTTGTTGTGAGCTGCTGCTGCTTCCTCACTGATTTCTTTTTCTTTTGCTCTTCAATACCCAGGTACACATTCCAGATTCGCATTAATGTACCTCAAACATGCTGACACGTGAATAAAGAGCTGGACCCAATTTTATACTCTGCTTTTTCTATTTCATTATGTTCATTGTTAAATTGATTCTATGCTGGAAATGTTAAGGACATTAAAAGAATTGGGCTGTTAATTGGACTATTGTTGTTTTAAATGGATATGGACTCAATAACTTACCGAATAGTTTGAAATAATAGTGTTAGTTTCATTTGATTTTGTAGTCAAACCATTATAGAAATTTTTCTATTTGTGTAGGCGTATAAACATCAATTTTATAGTTAGCTTTAGTACATGTACATATCACTGCGATTGAATTAAGGCTAAATATTATGAATTAGAGTACTGGTTCAATTTAGTTTGCAATGCTAAAGACACGTTTGGACATTAAACATTAGCTACTATGCTCCAGACTAAAAATGTGAATTAATTGATAATCTGTCAGTTAAACGAACAAGTTTAGACATCAAATTTGATCACAGATTCACGTGTCTCTTATGTTTAAAAATGCAATAGTTCACAATTTCATTTCGAATAGTTCTGCAAGTTAGATCATTACAATTTTGTTCTGTCCATAAGTGAAGAGATTTGTAAAAATAGGGTAGCTATTGAATATGATAATAAACGGAAAAGATCGTTTGGAAATGGGTTGCCGGAGACTGGATCACAGGCTAGGCGTCTAAATTTCTTTACTCTTGATTCGATGACTCTGAGCCATATCATAGCTTACGTGAACTTTTGTTTCCCTTGACATAATGCAATTTGTAGTTAACCAAGTTTTTATTCCTCTACTAAAAGATATATAAACAAAAAATGTTAGTTATTCTTAGTTTGACCTTAAATAATAATGTGATGAGCCTCGTCAAACCAAAAAAAATAATTGTGGGGCCCTCGAATTAGTTTGTTATAAAAAGCTTAGATTTGGAAGACCGTTTAGTAAATTTCACGGTCTTTCCCGAAGTTAACAAAGACGATAGACACTTTAGGCACGACTTGTAAAAATAAAATTATTTTTCTAAATACGGGTGTGCATTTATGTGACCCAAATCTTACTCTCGGCGAAACTGAAGTATATTAAAGTCACAGGCGTACCGGTTGCGGTGTGACTCGAAATGTGTTTTCGCGACGTCGCAATTCTTCTAAAATTTAAAAGGGAACATTAATAGCACATAGTTAAAATATATAAAGAAATCAGATAAAAACAAAAGATTGCAGTTGAGCGACCGTGCTAAAACCACGGAACCCGGGAGTGCCTAACACCTTCTCCCGGGTTAACAGAATTCCTTATCCAGATTTCTAGTTTCGTAGACTGTATTACAGAGTCATAAATTTCCTCGGTTCAGGATTAAACCGGTGACTTGGTACACCATAAATCTCCCAAGTGGCGACTCTGATTAAATAAATTGATCCCGTTTCGATTGTCCTTTAACTGGAAAAACTCCCTCGCGCCCTCACAGGTACGGTGAAAAGGAGGTGTGACAACAAGTCATCCCCTATTTTGTTCTTAATTTGATATTGATTGTGTCACACCTCCCTTTTTACTACCCCACTTAAGCATACAAATACGCTTGTAAGGTATACCCCGACGCTCAAATATCCGAAACGGATAAAAATAACGTAAGGGAAGGAGTTTTTCCAATTAAAGGACAATCGGTTCGGGATTTTATTGAGATTAATCAGAGTCGCCACTTGGGAATGATAATGGTGTCCCAAGTCACCGGTTAATCCCGAATCCGAGGAATTTTGACTCTTAAAAATGTCTGCGAAGCAAAGATCCGGATAAGGAACTCGTTAACCCGGGAGAAGGTGTTAGGCATTCCCCGGGTTCCGTGGTTTTAGCACGGTCGCTCAATTGTCGTTCCCGACTCTTGTTTGACTCAATTATAGATTTTAAACAACATATAATGCTTTTTACATTAGGTATTATTTTAAAGAATTTGCGGCATCGCGAAAACACGCCTCGAGTCATACCGCAACCAGTACGCCTATGACTTTCGGTGTATTTTAGCTTTGCCGAGATTTGGATTTGAGTCGCACCAAGTGCACACTCGTTCAATGGAAAGTACATTAACATCGTGCCCTAAATAACGTCTATCGGCTTTTAACTTTGGGGAGAGGCTATGGAATTTGCTATTAGCCTCTCCGGTTCTATTATGTTATCTTATTACTAAATAGGGGCCCCGATGTTTGTTATTCGGGCGAGGCTCATCCCAATTTTCATTAAAGGATTCAATACTAGTATTTGGCTATGTTTTCTACATTTGTTTTTTCCTTAATCGATTTCTAATATTTAAACATTCCGGGCCCGTAATTTTGTTATTCAATGGGGACTGGATTTCCAGAATAAGGATTTACTACATTAAAAACAGGTCCAGGTTCTTAAAGAACCAGACCTGATTCGGGCATTCTATCGCCAACCCAGTTGGCATTATACAGAGATTCAGGCCCATAACACGCCTTGGGCCCAAACTAAATAAAATTGGAAACAATTGAAGCAACAGAACAAAGATACACATTTGAAATGGAAAGCACTTTTATTTATTCAGTGAAGGAAATCAATATCATACATTAGCTACAAATTAATTATTTATTACCATAAATCAGAACTAACAAACTACTTCTTCTTCTTCTTACACTAGCATTTTGAAGTTAATACCAGTTAATACCTAATTTGAGAAAGCGACGGATTACATAATGGACTTAAAGAATGATTAAACTAATTAACTATGGATCCGAATTAACCGATTAACTACTCACGAATATATACATTACCAGTTTCGTTATGTACTAGGCATTTTTACATTACAAAGATGGTTCTAATTAAATTGTATCAATATCCGTAAATAAATAACTCAAAGACCTATTTATAATTATGCTACTGATTTCAATAGGGCTTGCTTTATTACCAGATTATTAACCTAAAACATGATTAAAGCACTATCTAATCTAACATTTCCTATTTTTAAGCTTATCTATGTGTAAATGACATCTGATATGTGATTAAGACTTATGAATCTATTGTGAGTAAGTAACCAACCGATTTTTTGAAATTATTATTAACTAACCCATGTTTTAAGATCTATTACCTAATTAAGCTATGTGATACACTATTGCTACTATACTACTAGTTATTACAATGTTTTGTTTTTCGTTTTTTAGCTACTACAGAATACTTCAATAGATAAATTACAAATCTAAACTAACAACACTAAACATAAACTACATGACAGCAAATAATCGGATCCAGATCTTCATTTTTATTTCAACAATTCACCATTACAGCTTCAAGTGAAAGAGATATGTACCTGGTTTTGAAAGGAATGAGAAAATGGCAAATCAACAAGGCGGTGAAAATACAGCAACAACAACAGTAACAACCAACAATAGCTTCAACACCTCAATCCCGAAAATCCCAGCAATACGGAGAAAAACAAAAACAAACCAGTAAAAAATAGAAAAGAAAAATATTTTCCAGATTTTCTCTTTGTTTTGGCTTTCTAGATTTGAACTATTTTCACTTCTCAAAAGAAACTCTCAAAAATTGCATTTTTCTTCGTGTATACTTCTGTATCCAGAGTGTATATCGAGTGTATACTACAGCAGGGAATTTTTTTTATTTTTTCTTCTCTTCCGATTTTTCCTCTCTTTTTCCCCCTTTTTTTCATAAATCTTCTCTTCTATTTATAGGCAAGAATTTCGAAAATTTTCAGATATTTTATTAAAAAGAAAATATTTTTTTAATTTAAAGAAATCCCATTAATCCATGTTTTCCTCTCCTTGTTTTCTTCCTTGATTTCCTTGCCCCCACTACTTTATGTCATGTAATTATGATTATTTTTTGCTAAAAAAATCTGAAATTTTCTTCTTGGGCCAAGGGGTTTTGGGTTGGGTAAGGTTTCTTAGGATTGGGCTTGTAACTTAATTTGCAAGATGGCCCAATCCAATTTTTTTCTATTTTGTTCTTCTCCATTATTCAACTTCCTAATTAATAAAGCCCAAAATACTAAGATTAATTTATAAAAACTAAAATTATCTTGAAATACTAATCTCATAATAATAATTGTCACCTAATTTTAAATGGTAATTAAAATACAATCACACAATTTGGACATTAAAGGCTAAAATGCAAAAGATGCCTATTTTTTGTGATTTTCATTTTTGTAAGATAAAATTAATTATTCCTAATTGTAGAATTAAATCCTAAATGCAAATGCGATATATATATATATATATATATATATATATATATATATATATATATATATTGTCATTATTTTTTTAAAAATGACACTAAATTCACAACAATTGCAAACAACACAAAACTCTTTTATTTTAAATTTTTGGGAGTAATTCTCATATAGGGCAAAAATCACGTGCTCACAGCTGCCCCTCTTTGCGCGTAAACACGAAGAGTTTTTGTGCAAAGACAAGTGAGCGGATACGAGCGATTTTTGCCCATTTGAGCACTCCGTGAGAAGCATTTTATTTTCAAAATTTTGACCGAACCTTTGCTTCAAGAGGTTTCCTACATATCCCTGGCTAAAAGGGAATCAGGTCAATGTAGTTCGGAAAATTTTGGTAGCTGGGACTACCAATGAAACTGCGATTTTTTGCTGTTACTGTTGCTGCTGTTGCGGTTACTGCTTGTTGACCTCCTTATTACACCGGGGGAATGTAAAATGAAGAAGTTATTCTAAGCTATGATTCTACAATTACAATTATTCCTATCCTAGCTTTTGTTTGCTTCTCCTTGTCTCTTCTTCTTTGATTTTTTTTGAGATGCTCACTCTCCCTTTTTTGTTGATTTTCTTTCTTGTTTTCCTCTTCTTCTTTTTTTGATTTTCAATGGTACTTCTTGCCCTCGAGCTGAACCTGATCAAAACAAAAACAACAAACTACTTTTTTCTTTTCTGCCCCAGTGTGGGCTTTTAGCTATATAAACCATGATGTGCAGAAATATATTCCCGTATTTGAAGGTGGGCGCCTAACAGAAATTAAACGTGCAATGCGATGCAGAAAAGTATTCCCGTATTCGAAGGTGGGCACCTAACAGAAATTAAACGTGCAATGCGATGCAGAAAAGTATTCCCGTATTCGAAGGTGGGCACCTAACAAAAATTAAACGTGCAATGCGATGCAGAAAAGTATTCCCGTATTCGAAGGTGGGCACCTAACAGAATTTAAACGTGCAATGCGATGCAGAAAAATATTCCCGTATTCGAAGGTGGGCACCTAACAGAATTTAAACGTGCAATGCGATGCAGAAAAGCATTCCCGTATTTGAAGGTGGGCGCCTAACAGAAATAAAACGTGCAATGCGATGCAGAAAAGTATTCCCGTATTCGAAGGTGGGCACCTAACAAAAATTAAACGTGCAATGCGATGCAGAAAAATATTCCCGTATTCGAAGGTGGGCACCTAACAGAATTTAAACGTGCAATGCGATGCAGAAAAGTATTCCCGTATTTGAAGGTGGGCGCCTAACATAAATTAAACGTGCAATGCGAATGCAGAAAATATTCCCGTATTAGAAGGTGGGCGCCTAACAGAATTTAAACGTGCAATGCGAATGCAGAAAATATTCCCGTATTTGAAGGTGGGCGCCTAACAGAATTTAAACGTGCAATGCGATGCAGAAAATATTCCCGTATTTGAAGGTGGGCGCCTAACAGAATTTAAACGTGCAA
Source organism: Nicotiana noctiflora (assembly GCA_032618575.1). NCBI lineage: Eukaryota > Viridiplantae > Streptophyta > Magnoliopsida > Solanales > Solanaceae > Nicotiana > Nicotiana noctiflora. The sequence goes on from JASVEL010013125.1 coordinate 32,097, forward strand.
TGCGATATGCAGAAAATATTCCCGTATTAGAAGGTGGGCGCCTAACAGAAATGAAACATGAAATGAGATGCAGAAAAATATTTCTGTGTTAGAAGGTGGGCGCCTAACAGAAATTAAACGTGCAATGCGATGCAGAAAAATATTCCCGTATTTGAAGGTGGGCACCTAACAGAAATTAAACGTGCAATGCGATGCGAAAAATATTCCCGTATTTGAAGGTGGGCACCTAACAGAAATTAAACGTGCAATGCGATGCAAAAATGTATTCCCGTATTTGAAGGTGGGCGCCTAACAGAAATTAAACGTGCAATGCGATGCAGAAAAGTATTCCCGTATTTGAAGGTGGGCACCTAACAGAATTTAAACGTGCAATGCGAAATGCAGAAAATATTCCCGTATTAGAAGGTGGGCGCCTAACAGAAATTAAGCATGCAATGCAAATGCAGAAAATATTCCCTCAGCCTGAGGACTGGGGAGTGGCTTTTAAAAGATGTTACCTTCCTCTTTTTGGTATTTCTTTTTACCAACTTATCTCTTGCCTGTGAATTTCTCCACTTATTCGGCAGACTTTCTCTTTTTGGTATTTTAAATTTTCCACATTGGTCACATTCACTTTAAAGTGATTAGTCGTATTAGAAGGTGGGCGCCTAACAGAATTTAAACGTGCAATGCGATACAGAAAAGTATTCCCGTATTTGAAGGTGGGCGCCTAACGAAATTAAACGTGCAATGCGATGCAGAAAAGTATTCCCGTATTTGAAGGTGGGCGGCTAACAGAAATTAAACGTGCAATGCGATACAGAAAATATTCCCGCAGCCTGAGGACTGGGGAGTGGATTTTCAAGGATGCTACCTTCCTCTTTTTGGTATTTTCTTTTACCAATTATCCCTTGCCTGTGAATTTCTCCACTTATTGGCAAACTTTGCCCCAGTGTGGGCTTTTAACTATATAAACTATGATGTGCAGAAAAAATATTCCCGTATTAGAAGGTGGGCGCCTAACGTGCGATGCAAAATGCAGAAAAATATTCCCGTATTAGAAGGTGGGCGCCTAACGGAATTTAAACGTGCAATGCGAATGCAGAAAATATTCCCGTATTAGAAGGTGGGCGCCTAACACAGAATTGAAACGTGCAATGCGATGCAGAAAAGTATTCCCGTATTTGAAGGTGGGCGCCTAACAGAATTGAAACGTGCAATGCGATGCAGAAAAGTATTCCCGTATTTGAAGGTGGGCGCCTAACAGAATTGAAACGTGCAATGCGATGCAGAAAATATTCCCGTATTAGAAGGTGGGCGCCTAACAGAATTGAAACGTGCAATGCGAATGCAGAAAATATTCCCGTATTTGAAGGTGGGCGCCTGACTGAAATTAAACGTGCAATGCGAATGCAGAAAATATTCCCGTATTAGAAGGTGGGCGCCTAACAGAAATTAAACGTGCAATGCGAATGCAGAAAAGTATTCCCTCAGCCTGAGGACTGGGGAGCAGATTTTAAAAGATGTTACCTTCCTCTTTTTGGTATTTTCTTTTTTTTTTTCTTACCAACTTATCTCTTGCCTGTGAATTTTCTCCACTTATTCGGCAGACTTTCTCTTTTTGGTATTTTAAATTTTCCACATTGGTCACATTCACTTTAAAGTGATTAGTGACAGTTTGTTCCTGCATGAAATAAAATTTATTAGATATAAACTGCTGGCAACTGGCATCTGCCGTCCCCACTTCTTATTGCTTCCTTTGTTTTTTGCTTTTTCATGTTGCATGGCTTTTGACTTCTCGTCCCTTGCAGACTCTTTTTGTATTTTTCTCATTTCTCCATTTTTGTTTTGTTTTCTTTTTTCTTTGGCCATGTTTGCCAAGCTTCTTTATTCCTTTCCCCAATCTTCTATCCTTTCTGATCCAATGTTATTTCAACTTCCGTTATCAGGAGCTGGTAGTTAGCTCTCAAAAGGGTAAACAATGAAATGCAGAAAAAATGAAAGAAAGGTAAGGGTATTTTGGAGAGATGACGGAACTTATCTGGGTATTTGCTGGCTGATTCCGCTGACCATGCCATGTATTTAAACTCTGACCCAGTTCGTTCCAATCATTATTCGGACTCTGAATTGCCTTTAACCCAAACCGATACTCTCTTTTGTTGCTTTTTTCTCTTTTCTGATAGTCCCCATGATCGCCTTACGGTGCCTCGAAAGGTTTTCACCAATAAGACTCTCTCATTTATTCTCTCAACCTCACAATCGTCTCACAGTGCCGATTAAGGTTTTCACCGATGAGACTCTCTCATTTTATTTCTCTCAACCTCACAATCGTCTCACAGTGCCGGCTAAGGTTTTCACCGATGAGACTCTCTCATTTTTTATATTTTCTTTTTTCATTTTTTCCTTTTGTATTTTGTTTTCTGTACCACGGGTATTATCCGACGCTTCGCTCCTCCTTCGTTGTATTTGTTATCATTTCAAAATTGATCAGAAGGTCTTTCTTTGGACCGTAACGTGGCTTTTGGGTGGGTTAAGAAAGAAAGATATAAAGGCTCAAAATTTCAACGAGGGTTAAAAATATTTACAACTCTCGGAATTATTAAACATAACTTCTGCCCCAGTTTCAATATGTGGGGAATTTTTGGATTTTTTCTTTATTGTGACTGAACCTCAGAGAGGCTGCCTACGTACCCTTTCGGGATCAAGTCGGACGTAGTTCATCCAACTTCATTAGTTAGATGGATTTCCTTTTGACTTTTTCCCGATTTTTGTCTTTTTGTCTTTTTCTTTTATTTAATTTTTTTCATTTTTCTTTTTTTTTTTTTTCATTTTTTCATTTTTTTTTCATTTTGGCAATTTCGATCTTATTGCACTAAAGCAATTCCGAGAGAGGGATATGAAAGAATATATTCATTAAGGCTCAAAGGGGTTATCAATGGATAAAGTGTTTGGATAGAGAATAAAATGCCTTCGTCATTTCAATTCCAAAATCACAACAAAATACAAAACACATAATTGAAAAGGAATCATACATAGTATCTTTTGACCGCATCCGAATTGATAGCAGTCTCTACGCACTTTCCTTCAACATCTGTTAAATATAATGCCCCATTGGACAACACCCGCGATACTACAAATGGTCCCTGCTAATTTGGCGCAAATTTTCCCTTTGCCTTGGCCCAATGTGGTAAAGTAACCCATCGCAACCCAAATGAGCCTATGCCCATTGGAAGCTGTTGGCTCTATCGGTCCAATAACATTTATGCCCCCGTTTCAAATCAAAGAAAAATCTGTTAGTTTAATGCGGTGGTTGGTTGTGGCCTTGAACTTTGATGGCGACTGCTTTCCACTTGAATGCCTTGCCTATTCACCGACTATCCATTTTCACTTCTTCTTTGTTCAAAATCCACCTCTCTTTAGGTATGTATATTGTTCCTTTCTTGACGGATCCCACAAACTTCGATCTCGATTCCTTTGATGACTCCACTTGACAACCTTGGGTGTTTCTTGACTGACTCGTAGAAGATATACCCCCTCTCTGTTCGAACCCCGTACTTCCATTTGTTATATTTTCCCTGAGTTGGCACTTTGCCGACCCTTGTGTCTTGCATGATCCTCATTGCACATGTTGCTCTTGTGGGCTTAAATCACTGGCCTTGTCATTCCCTGACTTGCGATAATCGTCGTGTTGGCTAAATCCCATCTTGTGCAATTGGAAAGCTTGGTGGCAAATTTTGAAATCATTTCTATACTTGTTATGACCTGACTGACTCAATAAGAAGGAGGGTAAAACAAAGTGTGAAGAATAAAGAGAAAGGAAAACATAATTCCTAACAAGAAACCTACAGACGAATGACCTAACGGATTTTGAATACCGACTCTAGCGACCTTGACATGCACTTTTGGCCTTCTCCGTATAGCAAAGTTGATGTTCAACTCTTGTTGCAAAGTTCTGCCGTGAAACCGGTCTTCAATACTTCATTTCTTTGATCCTGATCCTTAGTCGACTTGCAGCGCCCGTAGGGTTTTCGCCAACAAGCCTCTCTCATTTGATCTTTCTTTCTCTCAACTCACCGTCGCCTTACGGTACCCGTGCGGGGTTTCACCGATAAGACTCTCTCATTTTGACTTCTCTCATCTTGGAGTCTCGCGGTGGTTTGAGTTCTTCATTCTCCTTTGTTCGGACTGGAGTGTTGCCCCTGATGTGATTGACCTTTGTTCGCTTGACTCGGTATTTCTTGAAGATTGATCGGAAGGTCTTCCTTTGGATCGTAATGGAGGCTTTTGGATGGGGTAAGAAAAAGGATATAAAGGCTCAAAAATATTTCATCGTGGGTTAAAATTACAACCTTCGGAATCTTATTTATTCGACAACCATAACTTCTGCCCCAGTTTCCTTCTTGGGGGATTTTTTTTTTAGATTTTCCATTTATTGTGACTGAACCTCAGAGAGGCTGCCTACGTACCCTTTCGGGATCAAGTCAGACGTAGTTCAGACTACGTTCGTATTCATTGTTGCATCTTGACTTCTCCCGATTTTTCTTTTTCTTTTCTTTTTCTTTTCTTTTCTTTTTCTTTTTTTTTTCTTTTTTTCTTCTTTTCTTTTGTTTCTCGCTCAATCCTCAATTTTTGTTATTGATTCCGAAAGAGGGATATGAAAGAAAATATAATATGGCTCAAAGGGGTAGCAATGGACGAAGTGTTTAGATAGCCGAACGAAATGCCTTCGTCATTCCAATCTTCGAGACCTACCAAGTACAAACTACACATTTAAACACCTTTTGACCGATTCACGCATTTGCCTTCGATATTTGACGATTCTCGGTGCCATTGGGGCAACCATCTCGATACTACGAATGGTTCCTTAGCTTTGGGGTATTTTTGCCTTTGGCTTTAAATTGATGATGCATTTCCAAGTCATTTCTTTATGTTCTGTTTTCCCCAGTGTTCACTTGATTCCGGCTTCACAGTATTCCAATATGTTTCATTTCTTGCGAGTAACATTACATCTTCAACATTGCTTCATTAACTTTTTAAAAAACCAGGCTTAGAATTATGTGCATGTCATGTTGCTAAAGTCAGTATGAGAAGAAATGCAAAGTGATCAGAAATGGAATGACTAGGAATGATGGGAAACAAAGAGTTGTACTAAACTGATGGGTTGAAACAAAACGAACAGACTAGACTAGAATTACAAACCTAGACGACACTAAACAATTTTTATTACTAAACAAAGCAAAGATAGAAGGGTTTTGACTCTCAAGACAACGTCCGGATTACAACCCTGAAATAACCTGGGTAACAGAAATGACACCAAAATAATACTACCAAAACTCCAAGAGTTGGAGCACCTTCCCAATTGACAAACATGGCATCTTAGCCACCGTATTCTGCATTAAGATCGCTTTCTATTTCAATATCCTCGGCTTCCAAAGAAAAATCTCTTCACCCTCGTCATCGGGCATCGTCTCCACAAAATGCACAACGTCACATGCAGGTAGAGGATTCCGTGTAATGTTCAGGGTGCCAGTGTCTTGGACCGCAATCATTCCTGCCTGAATCATTCTTTCTATTTCCTCTTTCAAATTCCAACATCTTTCAACATCATGCCCCTGAGCATGGGAGTGGTATACACATCGTGCGGTAGGATCGAAGCTTCTTGCAAGAGGATTTGGAATACATCTGGCGAGCGGCTTAATCAAGCCAACATGATTCAACTTTTCGAACAGACTCGCATAAGATTCTCCGATACGGGTGAAAGCCTTTTTCGCTTCAGCAACCTCTCCTCCCTAAACGCCTTGTTTGGCCTGAAACCTGACCCAGGGGGTTTCCGGTATGTTTGTGGGGGTTGGTAGGCTTTCTGTGGAACTGGGTACTTGGAAGGTGAAGTGCGATTTTGGGTGCCCGGGGAGAGTAGTGTTGGGAAAGCATAGCTGGGGGACGATTAATTGAGCGACGAGTAATTGAGCTACTCGAGTGGCTAGAAAGGCTGCGATAGGCAGGTATATTTGGCATCGGGTTCGGTGTAAGGACCGGGTCCATGAAACTAGGTGGTGGCGGGGGTGGTATTTTTCCATCCATCCATGCCCGATACATTTCAGCCACGTGTTGTCTTAATATTTTGACTTCTTCTACTAACATGTGGTTCCGTTCAACCAGCTGTTGTCGGGTACCGGTACCAACCCACTCAGTCTTGAGATTCTCTGCCATTGTCCTCTGACCTTGTATTATAGGGAAGAGTTATTTTGGGAACCACAACCAACCACCTTTCTGAAAATGGACACAACAAAACGAAGCCAGCATGTCAGCATTAAAGTATCCCGCTTATTGATCATTCTTTTTTTTCTATTTTCTTTTCTTTTTCCCTTTTTGTGGTTTTGTTTTTTTCATTTTCTTTTTTTTTGTAGTTTTTTCATTTTTTTTTTGGTTATGAAAATGGTCGAATCCTATGTGGATTGCCTACGTATCATGACCCCGCATGAATCAGACCGAGCGTAGTTCTTGCAAATTAATGCAAGAAATAAAGAGATGTTTATTTGATTTTTTTTTCTTTGAAGGAAAATTATAGAAGCCGACTCCAGCTACAAACTTGTGTAGGAGATTTCTACAAGAATATATATTTTTGGTGTCCATTATGACTATTTTCTACAAAATTGGCCATATAATGGCTTATTTGACAAAATGACTATTTTTGCAATATTTATAAAAGAAAGATAAACTTGAAATTTTTTTTATCATGTGGTTCATGGGGCATCGTTCGGCATCACCATAAACCAACATAAGACTATTTTCATAAATTGGCCATATAATGGCTTATTTAGACAAAGTGGCTATTTTTTCAAATTTTTTTATCCTGGAGGCCTATGGGGCATCGTTCAGCACCGACACAGGCCAACACAAGACTGAGGAAGTTAAAATGCAAAAATGTGGCTATTTCAGCAAAATTCCGGCCATGTAATGACTTATTTGATAAAGTGGATATTTTTGAAAAGTTGAGCAATGACTCAAACTTAATTTTGCGGATACAGCCTTTCGACATTTCCGCGAGGGAACATTTCAAGGCTGTATCCAAAATTATTTACAAACGACTCGAAGTGGCTATTCTTGCAAAAACAGCCTTCCAGCGTCCTTTTGAGGGACATTCGACTTATTTTAAGCAAGAATAGCATCACCCGACTTATTTATAACAAAATAAACAAAATTTGACATTTTTTTTTAATTATTTTTGCAAAAGGGGTGTGAACCCCGACTTGATTTTGCGGCTATGGCCTTGCAACATTTCCACAAGGAATATTTCAAGGCTATGCATGCAAATTATTAGAAATGATTCAAAGTGGCCTTTTTTGCAAAAACAGCCTTTCGGCGTCCTTTCGGAACATTCGGCTCTTTTCAAAAAACGGCATCACTTTGATTTTATTGACAAAAACACACACATTTTTTTTGATTTTTTGAAAGGGGTGGTTGGACCCGATGAGGGTTGCCTACGTATCCCACCTAATGGCGAGAATCAAACCTGCGTAGTTCGGTCAGATTATTTGACCAATTATTTCAACAAAAACTGTTCCACCTTTTTTTTTTTCAAATTTTCAAATTTTTCGGATACCTATTTCCTATAGATCTTATTTTTCTCTCTTCTTTTTTTTTTCTTTTCAACAATTTTTCTATCCTCGGGATTTCCGCCGGTCCGCATAACGATCAAGGACAATAAAATGCAACACATAACATGCTCGGTCTTTTTCAATATCGGGTCACCTGTCCTAGACGGACCCAACCCCTGTGTTGAGTCCCCTTAGTCAAATATGATGCAAATAATCGTCCTAGACCTATGTTCAAAAATCTTACGGTTTCATAGAGTTCTAGACCGTGTACCCGAGCGGACAACTCGAATCGAGGAGGGGGCTACGTACCGGTGACCCGCGGAGTCAATCGGCTTTGTAACTTATCCGGCCTCTGTTTTCTTAATTTAAGGTGACTTTAACAGAAAGGGGAGTCTCAACCAGTAAGCACATCCCCTGAGGTGAAGAGAGAAAGGTTTTCGGCACAATTTTATATACAATCCATATAATATCAAAGCGATAAAGCACATAGCATGTTGTTCAAATCATATAACAAAGTCAAACAAAAACGCGAACGGCAATTCTAAAAAGCTCGAGTTCTTAAACCCTGAAACCGAAGTTCGGGGTTGGGTTCCCCAGCAGAGTCGCCAGAGCTGTCACACCTCCCTTTTTACACCGCACATACGTATAAACGTAAATGCTCGGTCACACCTCCTTTATTGATATACTACTATACGTGTGAGGGCGTAGAGGAGTTTTCCAATTTAAGGACAGTCGGAACGGGATTAGTTGTTTAAATTTTCAGAGTCGCCACTTGAGAACATAATTGTGTCCCAAGTCACCGGTTTAATCCTGAACCGAGGAAAGTTTGACTCTGTTACAGTCTGTGAACTAGAAATCCGGATAAGTAATTCTGTTAAACCGGGAGAAGGTGTTAGGCACTCCCGAATTCCGTGGTTCTAGCACGGTCGCTCAACGGTTGTTTTGATTTTATCCGATTTCAATTATATATTTTAATCATGTGCATTAGTTTTCCGCTTTTGAATTTTAGAAGAATTGCGACGTCACGAAAACACATTTCGAGTCACACCACAACCAGTACGCCTGTGACTTTAATGTATTTCAGTTTCGTCGAGAGATAGATTTGGGTCACATAAATGCGCACCCGTATTTAGGAAAGTAATTTTATTTAAGTCGTGCCTAAAGAGTCTTATCGTGTTGTTAACTTCGGGAAAGACCATGAAATTTACAAAACAGTCCTTCCAAGTCTAAGATTTTCATAACATTTTATTTGAGGGCCCCGCAATTGTATATTTTGTTTGGCGAGGCTCGTCTCATTATTTTATTTAAGGTGAAATAGCCACATTTTTGCATTTTAACTTCCTCAGTCTTGTGTTGGCCTGTGTCGGTGCTGAACGATGCCCCATAGGCCTCCAGGATAAAAAAATTTGAAAAAATAGCCACTTTGTCTAAATAAGCCATTATATGGCCAATTTATGAAAATAGTCTTGTGTTGGTTTATGGTGATGCCGAACGATGCCCCATGAGCCACATGATAAGAAAATTTCAAGTTTATCTTTCTTAAATAAATTTTGCAAAAATAGTCATTTTGTCAAATAAGCCATTATGTGGCCAATTTTGTAGAAATAGTCATAGTTGACACCAAAAATATTCTTATTCTTGTAGAAATATCCTACACAAGTTTGTAGTTCGAGTCGGCTTCTATAATTTTCCTTCAAAGAAAAAAAAATCAAAAAATCAAATAAACATCTCTTTATTTCTTGCATTAATTTGCAAGAACTACGCTCGGTCCGATTCATGCGGGGTCATGATACGTAGGCAATCCACATAGGATTCGACCATATCCAAAAAAAAAAAAAAAAAACCACAAAAGGAAAAAAAAAAGAGAATAATCAATAAATGGAATGCCTTAACGCTAACCCGGTGGTTTCGTTTTGTTAATCCAGAAAGTCGGGGTGGTTGGTTGTGGTAAATTGGAAAGCAAGATCCAAGGAAAATGACAACCGGCATCGAAGCTGTTACGGGTGCTCAAGAGACTCAGGGTCAGAAAATTCAACAAGGGTCTACTGTGGTTGAAGAAAATAGAGCATTGAACCGACAAATGACCCAAATGCGTCAAGCATGGGCCAATGGCCAAGGACAGCCTTCTCATGAGTCACAATCTGCTATACAGCAAGAACAGTACCACTCTCCCGAGTACCACTCGTACTCGTTTGACCTTCCTGCAAACGTTGAGAAGCTTACCCGAAAGAATGTGCAGGAAGAAATGGCCCAAAGGTTGAAGAGATTAGAACAATGGATGAAAAACATGCAAGAAATGGCAGAGAATCTCAAGACTGAGTGGGTTGGTACCGGTACCCGACAACAGCTGGTTGAACGGAACCAAGGGTTAATAGAAGAAGTCAAAATATTAAGACAACACGTGGTTGAAATGTATCAGGCATGGAGGGATGGAAAAGCACCACCCCCGCCGCCACCTAGTTTCATGGACCCGGTGCCAAATATACCTGCCTATCATGGACCCGGTGCCAAATATACCTGCCAAATATTAAGACAACACGTGGTACATATCTCTTTCACTTGAAGCTGTAATGGTGAATTGTTGAAATAAAAATGAAGATCTGGATCCGATTATTTGCTGTCATGTAGTTTATGTTTAGTGTTGTTAGTTTAGATTTGTAATTTATCTATTGAAGTATTCTGTAGTAGCTAAAAAACGAAAAACAAAACATTGTAATAACTAGTAGTATAGTAGCAATAGTGTATCACATAGCTTAATTAGGTAATAGATCTTAAAACATGGGTTAGTTAATAATAATTTCAAAAAATCGGTTGGTTACTTACTCACAATAGATTCATAAGTCTTAATCACATATCAGATGTCATTTACACATAGATAAGCTTAAAAATAGGAAATGTTAGATTAGATAGTGCTTTAATCATGTTTTAGGTTAATAATCTGGTAATAAAGCAAGCCCTATTGAAATCAGTAGCATAATTATAAATAGGTCTCTGAGTTATTTATTTACGGATATTGATACAATTTAATTAGAACCATCTTTGTAATGTAAAAATGCCTAGTACATAACGAAACTGGTAATGTAAATATTCGTGAGTAGTTAATCAGTTAATTCAGATCCATAGTTAATTAGTTTAATCATTCTTTAAGTCCATTATGTAATCCGTCGCTTTCTCAAATTAGGTATTAACTGGTATTAACTTCAAAATGCTAGTGTAAGAAGAAGAAGTAGTTTGTTAGTTCTGATTTATGGTAATAAATAATTAATTTGTAGCTAATGTATGATATTGATTTCCTTCACTGAATAAATAAAAGTGCTTTCCATTTCAAATGTGTATCTTTGTTCTGTTGTTTTAATTGTTTCCAATTTTATTTAGTTTGGGCCCAAGGCGTGTTATGGGCCTGAATCTCTGTATAATGCCAACTGGGCTGGCGATAGAATGCCCGAATCAGGTCTGGTTCTTTAAGAACCTGGACCTGTTTTTAATGTAGTAAATTCTTATTCTGGAAATCCAGTCCCCATTGAATAACAAAATTACGGGCCTGGAATGTTTAAATATTAGAAATCGATTAAGGAAAAAACAAATGTAGAAAACATAGCCAAATACTAGTATTGAATCCTTTAATGAAAATTGGGATGAGCCTCGCCCGAATAACAAACATCGGGGCCCCCATTTAGTAATAAGATAACATAATAGAACCGGAGAGGCTAATAGCAAATTCCATAGCCTCTCCCCAAAGTTAAAAGCCGATAGACGTTATTTAGGGCACGATGTTAATGTACTTTCCATTGAACGAGTGTGCACTTGGTGCGACTCAAATCCAAATCTCGGCAAAGTTAAAATACACCGAAAGTCATAGGCGTACTGGTTGCGGTATGACTCGAGGCGTGTTTTCGCGATGCCGCAAATTCTTTAAAATAATACCTAATGTAAAAAGCATTATATGTTGTTTAAAATCTATAATTGAGTCAAACAAGAGTCGGGAACGACAATTGAGCGACCGTGCTAAAACCACGGAACCCGGGAATGCCTAACACCTTCTCCCGTGTTAACATAGTTCCTTATCCGGATCTTTGCTTCGCAGACATTTTTAAGAGTCAAAATTCCTCGGATTCGGGATTAACCGGTGACTTGGGACACCATTATCATTCCCAAGTGGCGACTCTGATTAATCTCAATAAATCCCGAACCGATTGTCCTTTAATTGGAAAAACTCCTTCCCTTACGTTATTTTTATCCGTTTCGGATATTTGAGCGTCGGGGTATACCTTACAAGCGTATTTGTATGCTTAAGTGGGGTAGTAAAAAGGGAGGTGTGACAGATTGAACCTTTACCTTCTAAGGCACTTAGTCGCTAAAAGAAGTAAGGTGAGATATTGGGGAGTAGCTTTTGAGTGGAACCATGAAAGGGGCCGTTGGTGCACTAAAGTTGAAATTAAAGGTCACTAGCCGATGAACTTTATTGTATGGAGTATGTGAAAAATAAAAGGAAAAAGATTTTTTTTTTTAATGATAGTGAAAGTATGTAGAAACATAAAACACATTCAATTCTTATTGATTGTGCTAGTGAAAAATAGAGAAGTGCTTAGGCTAAGTTGTATGTAGCAAGTGAAATGGTTGAGAAGAAGATGTGCTTGAATTGTGAATGTAGTGTATTAAAGTGCTTAGGAGGGTTAGCAACTATTTCTAAATGCATCATATGCGTCTCTTAGCCTACATTACAACCTTAAAAGTCCTAACTGATCCTAGATTTGGCTAGCTTAACTTAGTAGGGATATCAACTATGGGTAAGCTTATGGTACGATCATAGGATGCATATGAATTCATTGAGAGATTGAGCGAATTTTGTTCAATTGTGTGATGTCCTTAATCTATGTTCAAAAGCATATTTGAATGTGTGGACCATTTTACATTCACTCTTTTGTTTATTGGTGAGGGCACATAATCTCATGAATGATTGGTAATGTTGTAAACTTTCTTGTTAGGTAAGTGCATGAATTGAGGGTACTTAGTGTTTGCAAGTTGATTGTTGAGGTTGGGTGGTGACGAATAGGTAGTTGGAATTAATTGAATAGAAATATTATACTAGGGTATGTTTAACGGGAAGAATGTGAATTTTCGTGTGTTCATAATTGTGTACCGGTATTGATTGTGGTCAAGGGTATAGTGTGTGATTAAAAGTTAGGGTTCTCCTCTACGATTGAACTTCGTACGTAGTTGGGGGTTTATTAGATTGTGCAATTGCTCGAGGATAAGCAAGAGTCTAAGTGTGAGGTATTGATGTTTGCCTTAAAGTATATATATTTTTGTGTATATCGCCTCATATTTTGCTCTTGTTTCGTGAATTTGGGAAGTTAAATGCTATGATTATTATTAATTTGAAGTGTTTTTACTTGTAGTAATGCTTCAGGATCAAGTAGGGGTGAAACGTTCAAGATTTGAAGCTAAAACGAACAAAATCGGAAAGGGAAGCCAGTTGAGCACCACAGGCAGCGCCTGGCACCACATGTGGCGCTGGAAACAGTATGAAATTTTTTTGGGCGCTATGGAGGGCACTTGGCGTAAGTTACGTGAAGTTGGCCTATTTTGCCCTGGATACGGTTTATTCGACCCTAGACCTATCCAACATGTATAAATGGAACATTAAGCCTAATTTTGGGAGGAGAGACGCGCTTTGGAGCAAAAATACACGCTAGAAACATTGAGGAGAAAGAACAACTCGAAATTATTCATCTTTTCTAGTATTTTTAATTAATCAAAACTTATGTGATTTTTTGATTACATCATGGGTGGCTAAACACCCATTTTTCTGGGGTTTTGATTTAGCCATGAATATTGTTTTTTGATATTAACTTAACCTTGGTTATAATTCACCAACATATGATTGTTTCTTCACTTTTATGTTTAATTGCTTAATTATTTGGCTAACAATTAGGTTCTATTTACTATATATGCTATGCTTGGGAAAGCCGTGTTTAGATTAGAGATGAATTGAAGAGGGCATGATCTTAACCCTTAAGGAGAGCGAATTTGTGGATAGGATAGGATTATACCAAGTCACCATGCTTAATTATAAATCGTGATCTTAATGCGTTCTTAATAGATTGATTTCATATGAATATAGGCGTTAATCTATTGAGAATATGTGAGTATTACTTCAGAAAAATCTATGAGAGCATTTATTATATGAAATGGAGAGTTAATTAGAACACAATATGAATGGTGAATCGATCACAACCCAGGAATACTTGTCTCTACTGAATACACAATAATCAGCTCGTTACGTGATAATTTTGTTATTATCTAGTATTGTAGTATAGTACAATCATATTATTGGACTTTGGTTTTAGCTGGATTGAATAATAATTTTAGTAATTTCGTGAGTAGTTTACACAAATATCTGTGGGTTCGACACTCAACTTATCATTATATTACTAGTCGACCACGTACATACTTACATGTGCATTTGGGAGTAAACACCCCCATCTTGGCATCCATAGGAGCCACATCAACTTTGTACCAAATATCTTCATTGCGAATCTTATCCATCCTAGTTTGCCGGCACATCCACCTCAACAATTCCATTTCTTCTACTTTCATCTTCTGGGTATGTGAGTTCTTAACTGACCAACACTTAACCCTATACAATATGGCCAGTATAATTACCGCTCTATAAAACTGATTTTTAAGTATCGGTGGCACTTTCCTGTCACGCAAGACCGAGATGTGAATCTCTATTTCCTCCACCCACTCATATACGGTGTGTGGCATCCTTGTTTATCTCCCCATCTGTCACGACCCGGATTTTCCCCCAACATCGGGATCGTGATGGCGCCTACTCGTGGTAGCTAGGCAAGCCACTGTATTCATACTATCCTGTTTTTAACACAATTTTAATTAAATAAATGCGGAATACTTTATCGAAATGGATATAACAAATCACAAAGTGAAAATTATACCGAAATCCTCTACCCAAGACGTGGAGTCACCAACTCACAAACTACTATGGAATACTACACATAAAAGTCCGAAGGAAATATAACATAATTCTGTTAGTCTCGGAACAATGAGACTACAGCTATTAACATAAATAAAGAAAGAGACGCCGGGCCTGCGGACGTCTGCAAGCTACCTCGGTCTCAATATGATCAACTCCCACGCAATCTATTTACTGCTGCCGCTGCTCCTGATCGTAACCTAGACCTGTGCAAAAACGCACAGAAGTGTAGCATCAGCACAACCGACCCCATGTGCTGGTAAGTGCCTGCCTATCCCGGCGAAGTAGTGACAAGCCTAGGACCAGACACCCACATAACCTGTACAATTCAATATATATATATATGTGTACCACAAAATAACAAGAAATAATCAAGTATTAACACAATAAGGAATATCTTAAAGAATTCAACAATTAACCACAGTTAATAATTTCACAAGGAAAAACAAAGTGTAATGTAAACACAAGTAATATCAATTGAAGAAATAGCGCAGACAGTTGCACGGCATCACCCTTCGTGCTTTTACTCTCATCCTCACCAAATAAGCAAATAAAGTACACGGCATCACCCTTCGTGCTTTTACTCTCATCCTCACATCCATGGTACGGCATGATCCTTCGTACATGGTTCAATAATAGGGCACGGCATGATCCTTCGTGCATAAATAAATAAATAAACATGGCACGGCATCACCCTTCGTGCATTATCACTCTTCCTCACCCAAATAACAATCAAATAAGTTCACAAGGAAAACAAGGTATAATGGAAACACAAGTAATATCAAGTCAAGAAATGGCAAACAATTGCACGGCATCACCCAAATAAAATATAATGGAAAACAAGTAATATCAAGTCAAGGAATAGCAAACAATTGCACGGCATCACCCTTCGTGCTTTTACTCTCATCCTCACCAAATAAACAAATAAGGTACACGGCATCACCCTTCGTGCTTTTACTCTCATCCTCACATCCATAGTACGGCATGATCCTTCGTACATGGTTCAATAACAGGCACGGCATGATCCTTCGTGCATAATCAATAAATAAACATGGCACGGCATTAACCTTCGTGCATAAATAAATAAACATGGCACGGCATCACCCTTCGTGCATTATCACTCTTCCTCACCCAAATAACAATCACGGTTAAGGGCAGAGAAAGAAACAAGCAATTCATAAATCGTCCCATCAAGGGCAATCAATAATTATCTTCACAACAAGTCCCAACAAGGGAGAACAACAACGATTCACCTATAATATATCTCAAAATATCATTTTCCAACGACTCACGGTCATACTAGACGCCAATGTATGGATGCTCGTCACCACAGCCCATACACCGCACTCGATCACATAACACATAGCACATAATCCTATTCCCTCAAGCTAGGATAGAACAAACACTTACCTCGAATGCTTATGAACAATCCAATCCGTGGAAATGTCTTTTCTTTCAATTTGGCTCCAATCCAACCGTATCTATACACAATTGATTTAATATCATCATTTCTACTCCACAAACTAATTCTTAATACCAAATAACACTTTTACAACATTCTGCCATGAATAGTAAATTTCAACCCCGGGCCCACATGGTCGGAATTCGGGGTTATGACTAAAATCCGGTTACCCATCCCCCACGAGTTCATGTATATAATTTGTTTCAAAATCGGACCTCAATTCGAGGTCAAATTCCCAAATTTATGAAAAACCCTATTTTCTAACAAAAACAAAAATTTTACCATGAAAACATTTGATTTCTAATGAAAAACATGTTTAATGATGTTAGGAATTGAAAGAATTAAGTAAAAAGTGACTTACAATCGTTTTGGTGAAGAAGAAATCCTTGAAGAGTCGCAATTGGGTGTTTTGGTTTTGTGAAAAATGAAGAAATGACTGAAATTCGTGTTTTTCGGGTCTCTGTGTTCGCATTTGCGAACATGGGTTCGCAATTGCGAACCCCGACCAATTTCTGGAGTTTGAAAAATAAGCTAAGGGTGGGAAGTTCGCATTTGCGACAAAAGGTTCGCATTTGCGAACAAGGCTCTTCGCATTTGCGGAGAAATCTTCGCATTTGCGAAGCCTGGCTGGGCAGGCATCCTTCGCATTTGCGAAGAAAGCTTCGCATTTGCGAAGCCTGGCTGGGCAGGCATCCTTCGCATTTGCGAAGAAAGCTTCGCATTTGCGAAGCATGGCTGGGGCAGGCTCCTTCGCATTTGCGATCAGGGGTTCGCATTTGCGAACCCTGCCTTAGTCTGTCACCTTCGCAATTGCGAGAAATTCTTCGCAATTGCGAAGCCAACAGCTGGGTGAAAAAAAACCAGCAGTTCAAAATTCAGATTTTCATCCAACGGCCTATCAAATCTTTACCCGAGCCCCCGGGCTCCAAACCAAACATGTACACAACCTCAAAAACACATTATGGACTTGTTCGTGCGATCATATCGCCAATATCACTTCGTTTCAATCAAATCAAGCCCCAAACTCATGGTTTTCATAGTTTTGATTTTCAAAACTTCTTAACTTGGAACTCAAGGTCCAAAACATCTCAAACGACATCCAAATGTCACCAAACTTTACAGAAATCACATATATAATATTTAAGACTTGTACAGGGCGTCGGAACCAAAATACGAGCCCGATACCAATGTCTATCAATTTATTTCCTTTAATAATTGTATCAAAAACAATTTCACATAAAAATTCATAACTTGGGCTCTAGGCCTCAGAATTCGACTCCGGACACATGTCCAAGTCCCATATTTTCCTACGGACCTCTCGGGACCATCCAATCTCGGGTCCGGATCCGTTTATCGAAAATGTTGACCGAAGTCAACCATATCAATATTAATATCATTTTTATCCACATTTCTCATAAAATTCATATTTTCTATCATAAAATCTTTCCGGCTACATGCTCGGATCGTGCACGTAAATCGAGGCAACATAGAATGAGGTTTACAAGGCCTCAGAAGCTCGAAATTATTAATAAAATAAGTGATGACCCTTTGGGTCGTCACAATCTCCACCTCTAAAACAACCGTTCGTCCTCGAACGGACAAAAGAAAGAAGTACCGAGTCAGGAAACAAGTGTGGGTAACGGCTCCGCATATCAGACTCGGACTCCCAGGTCGATGCCTCAGGAGGCTGACCTCTCCACTGAACACGCACAGAAGGATAACTCTTCGACCTCAGCTGTCGAACCTGCCGTCTAGAATGGCCACCGGCTCCTCCTCGTAAGATAGATCATTGTCCAATTGGACAGTACTGAAGTCTAACACATGTGTGGGATCGTCGTGGTATCTCCGAAGCATAGATACGTGAAAAACCGGATGCACGGCTGATAAGCTAGGCGGCAAAGCTAATCTGTAAGCCACCCCTCCCACTCTGTCTAGAATCTCAAATGGACCAATATACCTAGGGCTGAGCTTGCCCTTCTTTCCGAACCTCATCACGCCCTTCATAGGCGACACCCGGAGCAATACTCGTTCACCAACCATGAAATCTACATCTCGAACCTTACGATCCGCATAAGTCTTTTGCCTAGACCGAGCTGAACGCAATCTCTCCTGAATAGTCTTGACCTTATCTAAGGCCTCCTGAACTAAGTCTGTACCCAACAACCGAGCCTCTCCCGGTTCAAACCATCCAACTGGTGATCGACATCGCCTACCAATAGTGTTGCCGTAAGTCCTGGTACATCTTCGCGGCGCCTGGATGAATAGAATACCGCGAACTGTGGGCCTCTGCTAAGATCAACTTTCGAATCCCTTTGACATTGGGCGCACAAACTCGACCCTGCAATTTCAATACTCCATCATCATCTAGATTCACCTGTGTGGCACCTCTCCGCTGTACCGTATCTCTCAACTCACGCAAATGAGGATCATCAAATTGCCTCTCACGGATACGCTCTAATAAAGAAGAACGAGCGACCGTGCGGGCTAACACCCTGCTAGGCTCAGAAATGTCTAATCTCACGAACCGGTTGGCTAAGGCCTGAACATCTAGAGCTAATGGTCTCTGACTGACTGGAATATAAACAAGACTGCCCATACTGGCTGACTTCCTACTCAAAGCGTCAGTCACCACGTTTGCTTTTTCCCCGATGATATAAAAAGGTAACATCATAATCTTTCTGCAATACCAGCCACCTTCTCTGCCTCAAATTCAACTCTTTTGTTTAAACAAATAATACTGAAGACTCTTATGATCGGTGTATACTTCACATACTACACCATACAAATAATGCCTCCAGATCTTCAATGCGTGAATAATCGCCGCAAATTCTAGATCATGCACTCGGTAATTCTTTTCATGCATCTTCAGCTGCCTCGAAGCATAGGCAATAACCTTGCCATCCTGCATTAACACTGCACCAAGCTCTGTACGAGATGCGTCACAATAAACTGTATAAGGTCCCGCACTTGTGGGTAAAATCAATACCGGTGCTGTAGTCATGGCTGTCTTGAGCTTTTGAAAGCTCGCCTCACATTCATCTGACTATTCAAATTGAACACCTTTCTGTGTCAATCTGGTCAGTGGGGTTGCAATAGATGAAAACCCTCGCCGATAATAACCCGCTAATCCCAAGAAACTCCAAATCTCTGTGGCTGATGTTAGTCTAGGTCAGTCCTTGACTGCCTCAATCTTCTTCGGATCAACCTGAATACCTGCTGCCGTCACAATATGACCCAGGAATGCAACTGAACTTAGCCAAAATTCACACTTCAACATTTTTGCATATAGTTGGCTATCTTTCAGAGTCTGCAAAGTCACTCTGAGATGTTGCGCATGCTCCTCATGATTGCAGGAGTATGTCAATATGGAAACAATGAAGACTACAACGAACAAGTCTAAATAAGGCACGAACACACTCATGCGTATGCACATATCCATGACTCTGAAGTCTGGCCATAAGAGTTATTCTTAAATTACAACATTGTCAATTAACCCTGTTATCAAATACCTTATTCTACAAATCCCACTTTACTCATAATGAGGTATGGTGACCTCGTGATTATTTTCCCGAATTAATGCGTCATATTTATCCTTACCCGGTGCTCGTCTCAAAGGCTAAGCTCAACGGTTTCAAAATAGAAATGGCTAATATGAATAGAAACTATACAAGAATTGTCAAATAGTCCTAACGGGCATGACTCTTATTTACGAATGCAATACGAAAATATTAATTTCATAAAAGAAGAATTTTAAACACATAAACTCTTACTACCAGGACCCAGTCCTCATATGATATCCACCGCAACTTGAAGCTCGGCTTAGAAATATTTCACATTATGCCAAAAATTGGAGGATCTCATCCTCAACTCTGAATCACAGTGCTTGCACATCATATCATCTGAAATTTTTCATTTCCTTTCTTTCTTCCTTTCAATAATTGTCCGTCAAAGGTAATCACGACATATAATAAGCCCTCATACTGATAGGGAGCACAGTTAACGATTAAAATTAGTTATCCCGAAAATTATATCAAAACCCACTGTAATAAGTAATATAAAGTCACTCTTAGCCTCATGGATATTTTAATGACTAACACCTAATAATAGGGATGTCTATCCTCATGTAATATCTCAACGTGAGTATTTCCCTAAGTAGATTTGATGATTACGATGCTCGCTCATGAATGGAGCATGTTAAAAGGACTCGCCTAAATTTTCTCTCAAAAACCAAATCAAATTAAGGGAAAAATTATTCTGTCTATAACAATCTGAATTATACGTGTGATGACCACATTTGGTGTAGTGACCTCCCTCATATCATAAAAATTATATCAATGGTCGGGTCTCCACCTCTAGGATTTTCACCTCCACCTCTAACATCATAACCTCTACATCCTGGCTGGCCATGTAGGATAATTATTAACTGCAATGGAGCGTGTAGCCTGAGTGCTTTCCTAAAATTGTATTTCTCCAATATTCCACATTCACGACAATTCCTTTAAGGATCAGTTAACTTATTGCTCATGGCAATATATATTCGGACACAGTCATTGTGACCTGGTACAACCGTTCAGATCACATATACTACATATTGTAGAGAATCTCGGGGGGACGTCTTCATAACATTTTCTAAAAATAGAGTTTAGAAGATAGCGTTGCATTAGCCGGCTTGCCCTCTTGGTAGGCTTGACACAAACATTGACGGCCAATTCTTAACACTGCTGAGCTACCCCGTTTACTCATATACTCTTCGTCATTCTCCGGGGGCGATCCTTACCCCATGAAAAGAACCAACCTTAAATATGTATAAATTATTTGGAGGACATTTCCATACCATATATATATACATTCCAATAACTCATCATATTTGTCCTTCACAACTCCAACACATCGACCGGACGTCAAGGTCCGTTGAAACCCAACACGATTTATTAGGTGATCTCCCGATATAATTGCGTCTTCCGTTGGGACCATAACTTGTGTGGTAAATACATTATCTTCCCACTACTTCTGTGTGCCTTCCGTAGCACAGTAAAATGAACTCCTCGCATTCGACTATTCCCACGTTCTGTAATTCCTCATAAGAACTGTCAAGCACAATCTCGTGGGTTCTCAAAAGATGCACCGCTGAAGGTGGTAGCGAAGACTTTGGTGAAACCTATCTGTCCTCCGTAAAACTTTTGAAGGCATAGTTGATCTATCACCAGTCTGTGCCATTGTTCGGCTGGATAAGCGGTACGTGACTACGCCATTCGTGGGAAGACAAGAGTGGAAATTTAACTTAACACTTTGAAGAACAAATTCGCACGATAAGAAAGAACAAATGAGAGACTCTTTCCTAACTCAATAGACTCTGGAGGACAAGTACAGACGTCTCCGTACCTACCTCTCAAACTCTACTAAGCTTGTTCGTGAGTGGTGAGACCTATGTAACCTAGAGCTCTGATACCAACTTGTCACGACCCGGATTTTCCCCCAACATCGGGATCGTGATGGCGCCTACTCGTGGTAGCTAGGCAAGCCACTGTATTCATACTATCCCGTTTTTAACACAATTTTAATTAAATAAATGCGGAATACTTTATCGAAATGGATATAACAAATCACAAAGTGAAAATTATACTGAAATCCTCTACCCAAGACGTGGAGTCACCAACTCACAAACTACTATGGAATACTACACATAAAAGTCTGAAGGAAATATAACATAATTCTGTTAGTCTCGGAACAACGAGACTACAGCTATTAACATAAATAGAGAAAGAGACGCCGGGCCTGCGGACGTCCGCAAGCTACCTCGGTCTCAAATGTGATCAACTCCCACGCAATCTATTTACTGCTGCTGCTGCTCCTGATCGTAACCTGGACCTGTGCAAAAACGCACAGAAGTGTAGCATCAGCACAACCGACCCCATGTGCTGGTAAGTGCTTGGCCTATCCCGGCGAAGTAGTGACAAGCCTAGGACCAGACACCCACATAACCTGTACAATTCAATATATATATATATGTGTACCACAAAATAACAAGAAATAATCAAGTATTAACACAATAAGGAATATCTTAAAGAATTCAACAATTAACCACGGTTAATAATTTCACAAGGAAAAACAAAGTGTAATGTAAACACAAGTAATATCAATTGAAGAAATAGCAGACAGTTGCACGGCATCACCCTTCGTGCTTTTACTCTCATCCTCACCAAATAAGCAAATAAAGTACACGGCATCACCCTTCGTGCTTTTACTCTCATCCTCACATCCATGGTACGGCATGATCCTTCGTACATGGTTCAATAATAGGGCACGACATGATCCTTCGTGCATAAATAAATAAATAAACATGGCACGGCATCACCCTTCGTGCATTATCACTCTTCCTCACCCAAATAACAATCAAATAAGTTCACAAGGAAAACAAGGTATAATGGAAACACAAGTAATATCAAGTCAAGAAATGGCAAACAATTGCACGGCATCACCCAAATAAAATATAATGGAAAACAAGTAATATCAAGTCAAGGAATAGCAAACAATTGCACGGCATCACCCTTCGTGCTTTTACTCTCATCCTCACCAAATAAACAAATAAGGTACACGGCATCACCCTTCGTGCTTTTACTCTCATCCTCACATCCATAGTACGGCATGATCCTTCGTACATGGTTCAATAACAGGGCACGGCATGATCCTTCGTGCATAATCAATAAATAAACATGGCACGGCATTAACCTTCGTGCATAAATAAATAAACATGGCACGGCATCACCCTTCGTGCATTATCACTCTTCCCCACCCAAATAACAATCACAGTTAAGGGCAGAGAAAGAAACAACAATTCATAAATCGTCCCATCAAGGGCAATCAATAATTATCTTCACAACAAATCCCAACAAGGGAGAACAATAACAATTCACCTGTAATATATCTCAAAATATCATTTTCCAACGACTCACGGTCATACTAGACGCCAGTGTATGGATGCTCGTCACCACAGCCCATACACCGCACTCGATCACATAACACATAGCACATAATCCTATTCCCTCAAGCTAGGATAGAACAAACACTTACCTCGAATGCTTATGAACAATCCAATCCGTGGAAATGTCTTTTCTTTCAATTTGGCTCCAATCCAACCGTATCTATACACAATTGATTTAATATCATCATTTCTACTCCACAAACTAATTCTTAATACCAAATAACACTTTTACAACATTCTGCCATGAATAGTAAATTTCAACCCCGGGCCCACATGGTCGGAATTCGGGGTTATGACTAAAATCCGGTTACCCATCCCCCACGAGTTCATGTATATAATTTGTTTCAAAATCGGACCTCAATTCGAGGTCAAATTCCCAAATTTATGAAAAACCCTATTTTCTAACAAAAACAAAAATTTTACCATGAAAACATTTGATTTCTAATGAAAAACATGTTTAATGATGTTAGGAATTGAAAGAATTAAGTAAAAAGTGACTTACAATCGTTTTGGTGAAGAAGAAATCCTTGAAGAGTCGCAATTGGGTGTTTTGGTTTTGTGAAAAATGAAGAAATGACTGAAATTCGTATTTTTCAGGTCTCTGTGTTCGCATTTGCGAACATGGGTTCGCAATTGCGAACCCCGACCAATTTCTGGAGTTTGAAAAATAAGCTAAGGGTGGGAAGTTCGCATTTGCGACAAAAGGTTCGCATTTGCGAACAAGGCTCTTCGCATTTGCGGAGAAATCTTCGCATTTGCGAAGCCTGGCTGGGCAGGCATCCTTCGCATTTGCGAAGAAAGCTTCGCATTTGCGAAGCCTGGCTGGGCCAGGCATCCTTCGCATTTGCGAAGAAAGCTTCGCATTTGCGAAGCATGGCTGGGCAGGCTCCTTCGCATTTGCGATCAAGGGTTCGCATTTGCGAACCCTGCCTTGGTCTGTCACCTTCGCAATTGCGAGAAATTCTTCGCAATTGCGAAGCCAACAGCTGGGTGAAAAAAACCAGCAGTGCAAAAATTCAGAAATTTAACCAACGGCCTATCAAATCTTTACCCGAGCCCCCCGGGCTCCAAACCAAACATGTACACAACCTCAAAAACACATTATGGACTTGTTCGTGCGATCATATCGCCAATATCACTTCGTTTCAATCAAATCAAGCCCCAAACTCATGGTTTTCATAGTTTTGATTTTCAAAACTTCTTAACTTGGAACTCAAGGTCCAAAACATCTCAAACGACATCCAAATGTCACCAAACTTTACAGAAATCACATATATAATATTTAAGACTTGTACAGGGCGTCGGAACCAAAATACGAGCCCGATACCAATGTCTATCAATTTATTTCCTTTAATAATTGTATCAAAAACAATTTCACATAAAAATTCATAACTTGGGCTCTAGGCCTCAGAATTCGACTCCGGACACATGTCCAAGTCCCATATTTTCCTACGGACCTCTCGGGACCATCCAATCTCGGGTCCGGATCCGTTTACCGAAAATGTTGACCGAAGTCAACCATATCAATATTAATATCATTTTTATCCACATTTCTCATAAAATTCATATTTTCTATCACAAAATCTTTCCGGCTACATGCTCGGATCGTGCACGTAAATCGAGGCAACATAGAATGAGGTTTACAAGGCCTCAGAAGCTCGAAATTATTAATAAAATAAGTGATGACCCTTTGGGTCGTCACACCATCCCCTTGAATAACCGACCCAATGAATTTGAATGTCTTTTTTGTGGATGACATGTGATTTAAGCCTCACTTCCATGCATGCTTCGTTCAAAATCATTTAGTGATGATGATAGTTTCCAAAATAATGTTTGATTTCCTTCAGTTTTTCACTTATTTTGGTCAATAAAAGATGCATATATTATATATTAGGGAGTAGTACAAGGAGCAAACTGAGGTACAAAATTTAAAAAATATCTTTGTGTACCCATACAAGTGTTTGACATAGCTTGGGATAATATATGTAAAAACAAATGTGTGTCCCAAAGTGTTGTTTGCAGTTGTGGAATGTTGATAGAGTGTTCCACGTTGATCTTCAATGTACATGTGCATTGCAAAAAGAGGCGCCTCCAAAAGTTGAGGTTTGCATGGATATATAGTGCCTTGTTTGGCCAATTGATCTGCCACTTGATTCTGCTCTCTATAGATATGCATCACCCAAGGACTACCCAAAAGGTATAGTAGGTACCTGCATTCAGCAATCAAAGATGAGTAATGTGGATTATGTGAAAGAAAGGATGATATTACCTATGTGAAGTCCATATTAACCTCTAGTGGTGTGAAATTATATTGGAGGGCGAACCTTAATCCTTCATGTAATGCCGTAAGTTCCATGTAGATAATATTTCCCATAAGACGTGAACCCATGTATCCTAGTAACCATATATTAGAGGAGTCTCGAATTACTCCCCCAAAGCCATATTTTTTATTGGCAATGTTACAGGCACCATCTGAGTTAAGTTTAAAGGAACTAGTATTTGGGGGGTTCCCATTGATATGCATGTGTAATTTATGTGATAGGGTGTTCTTATGGATGATGCCTAAGTAAATGAATTCTGCAGCATGGCTTAATATGTGAGTGGGGTCTAGCGGAGCATATTTACCATAAAAAATAGTTTAATTCCTAGTTTTCATAAATTTCAAAGTGTGAAGGGTATTAAAATATGGGGGGGGGCCGTTATGCCCCAATAAATTATTGTCTAGGATTAGTTATTTGCTAAATGAGTTGGGATAACGTATAGGAAGTATTAACATGTAATCTATCTAAATTTGCATTAGAAAGGTAATGTGCAAGCTTTCCGAGAGCATTTTGCATGTTGGCAGAAAAAGAATAAGTTGGTGATTGATTTCTCATGTGTATGGTAGATGGAGCATTGTGCATATGGGGCAACTTGGATGTTATGGAGATAACTTAAAGTACACAGCCGATAATGGCTCATGAGCCATAAGTGTTTGATCTTTTGTGGTAACTGTAGTTTCCATAACAATTGGAAGGAGGTGGTTGATTCATAGGAGTCTAATTTACGGTAAATTGATTTAACTGTGAATAGGCCAGTAGATGTTATGCCCCAATAAATTTGGTCAAAGGTGGTAGGGTTTGTGATGGTAGATTTATAGTATTTGTTAATAAGTTGTTGTATATTATGAGGAAATTCAAATATAATTATTTGAGTATTGATGGCATTATATGTTAGGTAATTGGAGATTGATGAAGAGTGATCGTTCTGTGGTAGAGGACCTTTAATTGAATTTCTAAGGATTAAGTTAGTATCTTGCCAGGGTAATTCCAGAAACTAATGTGTTTCCAATTCGAGGGATGCCACCTTAGTCGTAGTTGACAAGAGGACCACCCAAGAGTGATAAATTTCCAATTAGAGGACATATTTTTTGCCTTAGTAGTTGTTAAATATTTGAAAAGAATTATTTTAGCACAGTGTGAGGATGGTGATTGGAAAAGTCTTCACGCTAGGGATCCTAGTAATGCATTTTTATTATGTTGGAGATTTTGTATACCCAAGCCCCATTTGCTTTAAGTAATTATACAGTTACCCATTTAATAAGGTGCAATTTGCGTTTATGAGGTGTAGTGCCCCATAGGAAAATTTTTGATAACGTTCAAGCATGTTAATATCATTATTGGGTATTTTAATTATTTGTATAACATGATTAGGCAGGTAGTTAAGTGTAGCTTTGATTAAAGTAGTGCGTCCTTCCATTGATAGGAAGTTGTTTTTCCGTAAGGCTAGCTTGATTTTAAAATTGTCAAGTAAGTATTGGAAGTGATTTTGGGGTTTGTTCTGTCTTAAAAATAGGGTGACCAAGGTATTCGCCAATTTATACCTTCCTTCATATCGAATAGTTGTGTAACGCTGGCTCTATCTTCCTTGGTAGTAATTTTTCAGAAGAATATTTTTGATTTAGTGTAATTAATAGTCAAGCTTGAAAATTTGGTAAAGAGATTAAGGGTGTCTATAATAGAGTTCGTGCTCTTATTGGTTAGTTTAGAGGTAATTGTAATGTCATCATCGAATAGTAGTTGTGATATAGGAGGTCCATGTCTTGATATTTTGATACAGTGCCATATGAGGTGGTCTACATCGATGTGTATTTCCAAGATAAAATTTTCGATGTCTCGTGAAGGGCAAAAATATTTGTTGGTTGACTGTTGATTAAGACAAAGATTGAAGTGGTAGTGATACATGACATTATGAGTTTTATAAGTTTTGGAGGGAGTTTAAAATAGTGGAGTGTGTCATGAATAAAATCCCATTCTAACTTATCAAAGGATTTTTCTAAGTCCAATTTTAGCAAGAAGGATGATTGTGTTCCTCGTTTCTTTCTAAAATGATATATAATCTATTGTACTATAATTGCATTATCAGAAGCTCTTCGATGAGGTAGGAAAGCTGATTGTTCAGGACTAATAATGTTGATTTGGAAAGGTTTTATGCGTTTGATAATTATTTTAGTGATTAATTCGTAGAGTATATTGCAAACACTAATTGGTCTGTCTTGAGTGATTAATGAAGGTTGTTTAGTTTTAGGAATGAGACAAAGGTAGGTTTATTAAGTTCTGAAGGGATTTGTTGAGTGTTAAAAATATCCTCACAAAGGGTAATAAATTTTTATTTAACTTGGGGCCAGTATTACTGGAAGAAGTGCGGGTGTAACCCATCGGAGCCTGGTGCTTTAAAGGGTTGGAATGATTGAAGTACTTCAGTAATTTTAACTTGTGTGTAGTTATGTTGGAGCACTTCTTTCCAACATTCAGTTTTGATGAAGCATATCTCACTATAACTAGTAGGTTCACCTCTTGTTTACATAGCATATCTCACCAATAATTTCCTCCTATCCACTTATAGACTTGTATCTACTAAGTACTAATTAACTCTATGACTAGTTAGGCCAACTCTTACCTCATATTAATAGTAACCAACATATCACCAAAGATAGTGACATCATTAGAAAAATAAAGCCTATTTTTGTTCATCAAGTAATTTCTGAATTAATTTTCGTTAACAATATTGCTTTTTGTACTTCTTAATATACTTGACAAAACCATTTATATTAATCAATAAGATAGTTATCTTTGTTTTGAAAATAAGTCTCGTTTTCACAATTCCCCTTTGATTAGGACTTGTGAATTTTCTCAAAATATAGGATAATCTAGTAGAGAGTATCTTACCCTAGACCATTTAATTTGATGTTAACATCGAAATGCTAGTCCAATTATCTTAAAGAACTCAGACAGTTAAAAGATGTGACGAAATAATCACTTAACTTTCTTTCACCTCCTTTTTCTATCTCTAGATTAAATTGATTTAAGGATTGATTTTCTTTATGGTCCACCATACATATTCCTTAATCAAAATTTAATTTTCTCCACTTAATATGCTGCTAAATTTTAACTTATTTAAAAGATGTTATCTTTTTCCTTGATCTTTCCTTTTCAATGGATAGTGAGACAGTGAATTCGAAGTTCATCAAAAACCAAAATACTACTGCAACAACAACCCAATAAAATTCTATACGTGGGCTCTAGGGAGGATAATGAGTATGTTGACCTTATTCCTACCCGGGGAATAGAGAAGATGTTTCCGAAAGACCCTCGGTTCAAGACGACGAAGGGGAACATTATATCAGTACTACCAAGAAATAATGACAGCATCATAAGAACCAGAAAATAGATGAAAAGCAATAACAATAACCACTAAATAAAGTTCGATACAATAAAAATGGAGAACAGTGCAAATGCAATTACCCACTAGCAGTCGGAGACAAAACTCTATCAAACTAGCCTCACACCATTATGAAGTAGAAATAAAAAAAATGCTCAACCACCTCCTAACCTACAACCCTAATGCGCGATATTCACATATTCATATCAAGGGTCATATCCTCGTAAATATGAAGCCATGTCATGTCCTATCTGATCACCTCTCCCAATATTTCTTAGGTTGCCCTTTGCCTCTTCTCGTACCCGCCAAAACTAACCGCTCACATCTTTTTACCAGGACATTCGAGCTTCTCCTCCGCACGCCTAAGTGTCGCTTCCCGCATCTTGGCATTCATAGGAGCCACATTCACCTTCTCCCGAATATCTTCATTCTGAATTTTATCCATTCCACTTTTCCTGAACATCCACCTCAACATTCTCATTTCTGCTACTTTCAACTTCTGGGCATGTGAGCTCTTAACTGGCCAACCCTCAACCCCATTCAATATGACCGGTCTAATTACCGTTCTATAAAATTTATATTTAAGTATCAGTGGCACTTTCTTGTCATACAAGACCCAGATGTTAATATCCATTTCCTCCACCCACTCATATACGGTGTGTGACTTCCTCCTTTATCTCCACAACCCCTTGAATAATCGAGCCAAGGTATTTGAATTTATCTCTTTTGTGGATGACATATGATTCATGCCTCACTTCCATGCATGCTTCCCTAGGAATCATTTCGCGATGATTATAGTTTCAAAACTATATATGATTTTATTGAGTTTTTTAAATATTTTTTTGGTCAATAAAAGATGCATATGTTATATATTAGGGAGAAGTACAAGGAGCGAACTGAGGCATATAATTACAAAAATATCGTTGTGTACCCATACAAGTGTTTGACATAGTTTGGGACAACATATGTAAACAAAAATATGTGTGTCTGTCACGACCCTAGTTCACCAATTGTGAACACATCAAGACGGTACATAGTCTTCGCGACCATGTAAGCCAAACACATTTCGAAAGTGATAACAATTGCGGAAAATTTATAATTAAAACTAAATATCATGAATAATGTATCTACAATAATAATTTGGGGATCTCTTTGTATCTCGAGGATCTCTTGGTATCCTCAATAAATCGTTCGGAGATCTCTTGGTATCCCGAGGATCTCTTGGTATCCTCAATAATAATTCTAGGATCTCTTGGTATCCTCAATAATAACTCGGGGATCTCTTGGTATCCCGAGGATCTCTTGGTATCCTCAATAATAATTCTAGGACCTCTTGGTATCCTCAATAATAATTCTGGGATCTCTTGGCATCTACAATAATAATTTGGGGATATCTTGGTATCCTAAGGATCTCCTGCTATCCTCTATATAATCATTTCTATGCCAGGGATCTCTTAGTATCCCGCACTCTCAGTCTTAAAACACTGCACCTACAGGGGAAGCTCCTGCGCTGTCGTCCCATAGTCCCAAATTTAAATGCACAACCACAATCAGAGAATATTCAGAAGTGAAGTACATCAATACAACAACAACTCAAAATGTCAAATAATTACCAAACTCATGGAAAATAATAGTAGATCCTAGCCTAATATGCTTCACAGTGTACGAATAAGGAAGTTTAAGCAAATAGGCAAGTAATTCCACTAAGCGTGCTTTTTTATACTAGCACATGCTACAATAGCAAGTAGAATAAGGCAAATGCGAAAGAAATTGAGGTCAAATATTTTAAGTAAAAATTTGGGTTTTCAACAATTAGCTCAAGTACGCGCTCGTCACCTCACGAACAAGGCATTCAATTACCAAATATCACATCCTAAGAGACAAAGTCCCCCACATAAGGTTAGACAAGACACTTACCTCGAACAAGTGCAAGTCAACCTGAAATCACGCCCTTGTTATGATTATTCGACACCAAATGGCTCAACTATGGGATTTTCCACCGTTAATGATACTAGAATGTTCCAGTCAGCTTGGGAGGCTCCGCAGAAGCGAAACATTGTCCGCGTATGCGAGGTCGCGGAAGCGAATTTCTAACCGCAGAAGCGGTGTGGGAGTTTAAGAGGAATACCTCAGAAGTGATCAGGCGGTCGTAGAAACGAAACCTCCAAAGCAGCTTATGAGTCGTAAAAGTGAAAGCGACAATAGGTTTAAGGCTTCAGCTAATTCGAAATTCAGTAGTGTTAAAATTAATTGGGGCTTCGAACTAAGAGAAGAATTGGGCTACTTTGAAGAGGAAATTGTGGAGTATCATCAGGTGAGGACTCTTGGACCAAAATTATGTTATTATATTGATAAAATATGGAATTAATCTCTGAAAATGGAGGAATTAAGGTGTAAAAATGGAGGATTTTGCTCTAAGCCTAAGAAATAGAAAATTGATGATTTGAATGAGCAAATGGACTTCGATTTTGATAAATTTTATATGTATGGACTCATGGAGAGACAAGGATTCTGAAAATGTGGATTTCATCATTTTTCGAGAAGCGGGCTCGGGGCTTGGGTTTTGGCAACTTTTTGTTTTTGGGTGTAATTTGAGCTATTTCAATTGGGTTATGTTCCTTTAGCCTATTTTGATGTATTACTATTGGTTTTGATCAGATTCTCCATCCGTGGAGGTTGATTCTCGTGGCAAGGGCATTGCGGACTAGTTTTTGAGCCGGTTCGAGGTGAGTAATGGGTGTGGATGATGGCCTGAGGGTTTGAAACCCCGTTATATCACTATGTGATGCTTGTATTGAGGCGAGACACGTACTCTACTGTGAGTGCGGGGTCGATTGTGATTGGGGACTATGGCTTAGTCTGACTGTGTAGTATTACACTGTGTTGATGGCTGTAAATGAGTTGGTAAACCTCATACTTGGATTGTTGTGGTTATATTTGGGCTGTGAGCCAGTTATTTGGATCCCGTGAGGATCGTTATCATTACTTCTACGATTATAGCATGTTATCATAATATCAGTCCTGAGCTAAACACTGTCTAAAATAATTTTCCAAACTCTGGTATTTCTGAACACTAATTTCTATTATCACTGTTAAAAAGGAATTCAAAATGATAAATTATTGTGCCTGTGAGGCTTGCATTGCATGTAGCTGGACTGGTAGTGGATCGGGTTGCGCGCCACAGCATATCATTGATATTTTTCTTGGGCTGTAGGTGCCCCTCCAGAGTCTGAATCCCCACAGTGAGCGCGGGTACCCAAGTGGATCGGGCTATGCGCCGTAGCGGTCATGTTCATGCATCTGCATTGCATTTAGACATATCTGTTGTACTGTTTTAGCTGTGATTGCTTATTCTGACACTTACACTGCTGAAAATGATAAAAGAGGTATTATATAGCTTTACTAAGTGGTTTATTGGATAATTTTACCTTCGATGTCTTTAACCGTGCTTATTACCACTGAGTTGGAAGTACTCACACTACTCCATGCACCTTGTGTGCGGATCCAGGTTCATCACAGCAGGGCTGACTTCCCAGGTGCTCCAAAGCTCATTTACGGACTGTCGAGGTAGCTGCTTGGCGTCCGCAGGACCCGACTTTCCTTGTTAACCCTTTTCTTTGATTTTCTGCATTTTGTCATACACTTATGTATTCAGTATTATTGTGACACTCTTGGTAGAGGCTCCTGACTCATAAACCCAGATTTTTAGGTAGTATTATGCTATTTTGGGATATTTTCACAGTTTATTCTAGATCTTGTATTTTTCTTATCACTGTTAATGCTTTTAAAAAAAGTGAGAGCTGGTAGCTCGGTATTTTGAAAGGTTGGTCAGGCTGGCCTAGCAATGTGCTGGGTGCCATCACTACCGGGTTTTGTGGTCATGACAAGTTGATATAAGAGCCTAGGTTACTAGGCCTCATGAGTCTTGAGCCGGTTAGTTGTGTCTCGCGGATCAGTACAGAGATGTCTGTATTTATCTTCGGGAGGCTGCAAACCTTTTAGGAAACACTTCATATTCTTGAACTCTTTTGTGCGGTTTTGTTGATCCGAAAATTGAACTTATGTATTCTATTCTCTCGCATATGGCGAGGACGCATGCTACGGAACGAGGTGGACAACCACCAATGCCACCAGCTAGAGACCGTGGTCGTGGTCGTGGTAGAGCGGCACGGGCAGTGCCAGTATACCCACTTGTTGTCCCTATTCAGGATCACCCCCTAGTGGTTGAGGCTCTAGCAGCACCCACTCAGGCACCAACAGTGCCTATTGTAATTCCTGGCCTTCAGGAGACATTGGCCCAGATATTATCAGTTTGTATTGGGTTGGCTAAGGTAGTTTCGGCTACTACTGCAGCAGCGACATCTCAGACCGGGGGTGGTTATCAGATCCCCACAGCTCGCACACCAGAGGCAGGATGTGCATGGACTTCATATGCCAGAGGCAGTCCCAGCTCAAATAGTTGAACCGGTTGTTCCAGGTGCGCCAGCCACATGGTATGTTGTTCTGGTGATGCTTGACGACGAGTAGCGTCGATTAGATAGCTTTGGCAGACTTCAGCCGCCTACATTCAATGGTACTGAGGGCGAGGATGCCCAGGGATTCTTGGACAAGTGTTAGAGGATGTTGCGTACAGCCGGGATTCTTGAGTCTAGTGGGGTTTCTTTTACTGCATTCTAATTTTTAGGACCAGCATTCATTTGGTGGGAGGATTTCGAGAGGTGTAGGCCTGCAGGGGAAACACCCTTTACTTATTGCAGGGTGATTTGACAGTGACTCAGTACGAGTTGAGTTATACTCAATTGGCCAAACATGCTATATGGATGATCCCGATAGATCGGGAGAGGATCAGGAGGTTCATAGATGGCCTCAACTATTCTATTCGTATCTTGATGACCGGGGAGAGAGTAGTGGCAATGTCTTTTGAGGAGGTTGTCGATATGGCATGCAAGATTGACCGTGAGCGAGAGGAGAGAGAGGCTAAGACGCCTCGAGGTTTGGGTAGTTATAGTGGTGCTCCATCTGTGGGTCTGTTTCATTAGGGGCAGAGGTCGTTTATCAAGACCTCCTCATTCAGGTCGCCCAAAGCATAGTGGAGCTTCTTTCGGCCATGGTCGTCAGGGTTTTTAGTAAGGCCAGTCTTCACTCAGCGCCCTCCCAACTCATAGTTCAGCACCTTCTTCTTCAGCCCAGGGTTCATCTACGGCAAGGGGTTCCCTTCAGTCCCCTTCTCCAGCGACGGGCAGTTATTTTGAGTGTGGCATGTTTGGCCACATTAGGAGGTAGAGTCCTCGAATTTGCAGGGGTAGGTCTCAGCAGAGGGATCAGCCCTCCTCTTCAGCTCCATCTACTTCAACACCATCCCAGGCAAGTAGGAGTGGAGGTCAGTCTTCTAGAGGTCGCCCCAGGAGTGAGGAGAGATTGAGTGGTGGTCAAGCACGTTTTTATGCACTTCCTAATAGGAGAGATGATGTTGTTTAAGATGCAGTGATTATAGGTATCATTTCAGTTTCTCACAGAGATGCTTCTATTTTTTTTTATCCCGGGTCTACATATTCGTACGTGTCTTCTTATTTTGCACATCATTTGGGTACGACCCGTGGTATTCTTGCCTTGCTTGTTCATATATCCACCCCTGTAGGTGATACGGTTGTTATGGATCACGTCTATCAATCCTGTATTATTTCTATTGGGGGTCTGGAGACCCGAGTTGATTTACTATTGCTGGGTATGGTAGATTTCGATGTGATTTTGGGCATGGATTGGCTATCCCGTGCCATGCTATTTTGGACTGTCATGTCAAGATAGTTACATTGGCAATTCCTGGTATTCCTTAGATTGAGTGGCAAGGTTTGATTGATTATGTCCCTAGCCGCATGACTTCATTCTTAAAGGCTTAAAGAATGGTTGAAAATGGGTGTTTATCGTATTTGGCATTTGTGAGGGATGTTGGAGCTGAGACTTATAGTATCGATTCTATGCCCATTGTGAGGGACTTCCCAGATGTGTTTCCATTAGACCTGTCGGGCATGCCACCGGACAGGGATATCGATTTTGGTATTGATTTTGTGTCGGGCACTTAGCCCATTTCTATTCCTCCTTATCGTATGGCACCAGCTGAGTTGAAGGAATTGAAAGAACAACTTCAGGAGCTTTTGGATAAGGGATTCATTTTCTCTAGTGTGTTACTGTTGGGTGCACCGGTGTTGTTTGTTAAGAAGAAAGATGGCTCTATGAATATGTGTATTGACTATAGACAATTGAACAAGGTAACAGTGAGAACAAGTATCCTCTACCGCGCATTGATGATTTATTTGATCAGCTCCAGGGAGCGAGGGTGTTCTCAAAGATTGATCTTCGTTCAGGCTATCACCAGCTGAAGATTAGAGATTCTGATATTATGAAGACAACCTTTAGGATGAGGTAAGAGCACTATGAGTTTCTTGTGATGTCTTTTGGGCCGACCAATGCCCCATCCGCATTCATGCACTTGATGAACAGCGTGTTCCGACCATATCTGGATTCCTTCGTGATTGAGTTTATTGATGACATCCTGGTGTACCCTCGTAGCCAGGAGGAGCATGCTCAGTATTTGAGAATTGTATTGCAGAGGTTGAGGGAGGAGAAATTGTACGTGAAGTTCTCCAACTACGAGTTTTGGTTCGAGTCTGTAGATTTTCTAGGTCATGTGGTATCTTGTGATGGTATTCAGGTTGACCCGAATAAGATAGAGGCGGTGCAGAGTTGGCCTAGACCGTCCTCAGCTACGGAGATCCGGAGTTTCCTTGGTTTGGCGGGGTATTATTGTCACACCTCCCTTTTTTACTACTTTTAAATATAAGTATACCCCGCTATTTACTAATACAACCCAAGAAGGGATATAATAATAATAACAGGGAAGGAGTTTTTCCACTTTAAGGACAATCGAAACGGGATTTATTTAAATTTCAGAGTCGCCACTTGGGAAGATAATGGTGTCCCAAGTCACCGGTTTAATCCTAAATCCGAGAATATTATGACTCTGTTTTAACATTCCGTGAAACTAGAAATCCAAATAAGGAATTCTGTTAACCCGGGAGAAGGTGTTAGGCACTCCCGGATTCCGTGGTTCTAGAACGATCGCTCAACTGCTGTATTTGTCTTATCTGGTTTCTTTATATGCTTCAATTTTACAAACGTTTTAAATGTCGCGCTTTGTTATTTTTAAAGACTTGTGACGTCACGAAAACACATTTTGATTCACACCGCAACCAGTACGCCTGTGACTTTAGTGCATGTCAGCTTCGCCGGGATTTGATATTTGAGCCACATAAATGTGCACTCGTATTAGGAATGTATATTTATTATAAATCGTGCCCTACGATGTCTACGTCTTGTTAATTTTGGGAGAGACCGTGGAATTTGCTAAACGGTGTTTGCAATTTCTAACGTTTTCATAAGAAATTATGGAGGGCCCCGCAACTATGTTTTTGTGATTTAGCGAGGCTCGTCTCTGTTTTTTTTTTTGTTAAGGTTTTTCCTAAGTATTCTATATTTTCTATTTTATTAAGGTTCTTCCAATATGTACTACTGTCTCTACTTGAGAACTCAGATGTTACGTTAATGAAACCTGGGCCTATATTCATGACTAGGCCCAGAGTAAATGAACGAAATAGAGAACAGGCTAGCAACTTCAAAATAGTGTTTGAGCAAATGTTTTTCGAATGATAGAGAAAGTCAGTAAAAATCATATTATTTCAAAAAAGTACCAAGTTACATCTCAATCACTACTAATTTCATATCCTAATAACTAATTGAACATTCTAAGATAGAATTTTGTATTAGTATTATTATTCTATATATCAGATTTAGATACTTGGGTAATTATCACAATTTTAGTCGCATGACTTATTTTGTCACTTATTTTGACTGAAGGAAAACAGTGTTGAAACATTAACTGAACATGCTTGAGTTATTAACAGTCACAGAAGTCTAAAACAAATCTAAAGATAAGTCATTTTAAGTGAAGCTAGACGATAATACAGTTTAAACTTAAACCACTCATTTCCTTTTAGATTAAATTGATCCAAATTCAGAGTTTAACTAACAAGAACAGCTAGATACCAGTTTATATGTCCAATTTCAGAATCATATTTATTTACCTAGGTGTATTAACTTTATTATCTTGTTTTAGTTTTGAATTAGGTGATAAGCCATACCTAATTGTTGATTTACATCTAACTACAGCATTAACTACTTCTACTCTAATCTAGGTCAGATTCGTAGAGTTGTTAATTATTACAACAATTCCTAATGAATTACAA
Organism: Nicotiana noctiflora; assembly: GCA_032618575.1. Lineage (NCBI taxonomy): Eukaryota > Viridiplantae > Streptophyta > Magnoliopsida > Solanales > Solanaceae > Nicotiana > Nicotiana noctiflora. Next base: position 69,115 of record JASVEL010013125.1, read on the forward strand.
AAGAAATCTACGAATCAATTATAGATATGATAGAAGAAACAGAAATGACATCATCAAAAATTAATTAAGCTTCATTTCTTCATCATAATCTCGATTACATCTCCAGAAAAATAGATGTGTACCTGGTTCAAACAAATCAATGAGTCTAGGGATTTGGAGAAGAATAGTTAGCAACTAATAGCATCAATGCAGCAACAACAGTGAAACAATTCGATCACAGCAAAACAGCTACCAAAGAACCCCAAATATGGAACCCAGCAAATCAACCCAAGTAGAATCAAGGAATTCAGCAAAGTCAAGATGAATTGATGAAGAGTCAACCGCACAGAAATCCCCAAAACAGCACTCAAGTTAATCAGCTTCTATAACCTTTAGTTATATATTTCATAACTGAACCTAGAATTATAATGTGTGGAACCCTAGAATTTCTGAACTCTCAAAATGTAACCCTTTTTTCAGGCTCACTAACAGTCTATTTATAGAATTATTTTGGGGAAATTGGGGAGAAATATCAAATAAGTTAATTTCATTTTCCTCTCCTTATTCTTTTCATTTATTTACAGTGTAGTCTATTAAGATTGTGTCGAAATGCCTTAGAACCCCTGCTAGAAGGTTCTAGGCAATTCTATAGGGTTCTTTTAGGTGTGTTTTACCTAATTACCCTCACTTGCTAAGGTTTGTTACACAAATACCTTTTTATTCTGCCCAGTCTGCCCTTTATTTTCTAAGTAATTGCAGAAATACTAGGCACTAAAATCATTTTTAGCCTTATAGGCTCTGTTTAATCCCCAGAAATGCCATTTACTATTCCTTTTTTACCCTTTATATTTATTCCATATTACCCGACATGCCTAAGGTCTGGCAGAATTAGGGTAAATGTTTATTTAATAAGTAGCCACTATTTAAGATCTAGCCAGTTTTAGACGCCAACCCTTTTCATTATTAGCCAATATTTATCAGAAAATAACATTTATCAGAATATGTCCATTGTTTAAAATATAGTCCCTTATTAAAAACATAACCCCTTAATAGAAGTGCAACCACTTAATTAACATAGCCACTTAATAGAAGTATAGCCACTCAACAAACAGACTTAACTTTCAGAAGTAGCCACAAGACCTTTACACTCATGACCCAAATCATAAAAAGCATTAAAGAATCATAATGAACTCACATAGGAATCAAGTTACAAATATTGCCAGTTTTATGTTAGTTTGCACATATAGCCTTAATCACGAATTAATTTTCAATTAATCAGAACTCAGAGGAGAAGTTTGATAATGGTTGAATTCCAACTAACCAAAACTCAATCTAGACAGATCATAATGAACAAACACATTAACAGACTTATTAACACATGATTCATGCATGGTTAACACCAAAACCCTAAGAACACTTAGAAAACTTAGGCATGTGTAAGATTCAAGAATCACATGAACAAGCAAAGAAAGATTTCTTATTCTTTAAGCATGCAGAAGAAACAAGTTCATACAAACATAAAAGACATGCCAAGAAACATTTTCAGAACAGCAAAACAAGAAATAGAAACAGAGATGGGAACTTAGCTTTTTTTCAGGCTTTTTTTTTTCTTTTCTTTTCTTTCTTTTCTTCTTTCTTTCTACTTTCTTTCTTCTTTCTTTCTTTTCTTCCTTCTTTCTTTTCATTTTTATATAAATCTTCAGAACCCTGAAGACGTTTGGTCTTCTGGGTATTGGATCTTTAAGATGGGACTTTTGAATTGATTTTGGTGTATATGGGGGTGGTCTAGAGGCTTGGTATAGTATTTTGGGGGTGGGGGTTAATTTTGGTACTCGCCTGGAGTAGGGTTCCGGCGAGTATTTTTTTGATATTCAAGACGTTCAAGGGAGATTCGAGGCTAACCACCCAGATGGGGTGGTAGATCACCTCAAAATGGTTCTAGGGTGTTAATTTTGGACCTTGGTTCATACTTGGTGAGTTCGCCGGCTAGGGTTCCGGCGATCGGGGTTTCAAGAACAGGGGAGTCTTTTGGTTTTGGTAGGGTTTTAAGGTGGCTTGAAAGGTTTGTGGATGAGGGAGAGTGTGTTTGAGGCTTGCCTGATCCGGAGAAGACGGCTGAGGCATGGTATGCCAGCCGTCTCCATGAGAGACTGGAAGAGCAAGACAATGGTCTCAGAGGCAGCTATGGTTTTTACAGGTCGTATATGTGTGTGATGATATGAAATTGAATGGGAGACTGGTAATATATACCAATCGTGTCTCGTTGATTCCTGGCTATTGGATTAATCAAGATCAACGGCCAGGATCATTTGCCCTAGAAACGTTGTCATATGGTTAAATGAGGGATCTCCTTATGTCCGTTGGATTATAACATTGGACGGCTGGGATTGTTTCATCTATGCTACGTCGTATGGCCTGAATGAGACATTGCCTTGTCCGTTTGATCAATCATATTGAACGGCCAAGATTAATCTTATACACGACGTCGTTTGATTTATAATATAACCGCCTCATCTGGTCCGTTTGATTCAATTCATCAACGATTGTGATTTATTTGATTGTACGGCATCGTTTGGTTATGAGCCTAGGCAGACCAGGCTTATTTTTGGGCCTAGTGTGTTTGGGCTTGGTATATATATGTATTATCTTATGTATTTAGCCCAAACTATATTGTATTTTATATTTTGACTTGTATTTTAATTATTTCTTGTATTTTCTTTTTCTATTTTATATTTTTCTTTTTGTATTTATTTTCAACTGTTATATTTCTTTTACTTTCTATTTTCCTGATTTTTTCCTTAATTTTCTGGTATTTTTTGCCATTTTTCTTTTATTTTCCAGTATTTTTTGCATTCTACTTGATTTTTCTGAATTTTCACATTTTTATGATATTTTCTAATTGATTTATTTTGTAATTTCATTTCTATTTTATTTTCATACAACACAGGTATTTCAACTAGATCACACAATTACAAACCAAAAATCATTTTTGTATTATTATTATTATTGTCTATCGGTTAAACCATCGAGATTCCATTCGTAAATATGAGTACCACTATAAGACGTATTAGTCTGATTCGAGTCACGTTCTTCAATTAAGACATCTTGAGGAGTAGGTCGAGAATAATAAAAATTTCTTCTATATTTTCGACTCTTGAGTCCTTATTGATTGTGCGGATTACCGCCAGTCCTTAAGCTAAAGGATACAATTTACTGTATCTGTGTATAGGCTACGCGGACTACCGCATGCCTATCCAGAGATCCTGTTAATGGTATCAGAGCCTAGGCGCTTTCATAGTAAATAAAGTACTAGATGTGAAGAATCTAGCATAGACATGAAATATTTGAACATGGATCCAGGAGAAACTAGTAATAAAAGTACTAGATTAGAAGAGGTAGATATACCTCTTAATCTTGATTTATTGAATAAATGGACTATTCCTAAAGTCCCTATGAAAACCATTTATGATTATGGTTTATTTACTGTATCTGTGTATAGGCTACGCGGACTACCGCATGCCTATCCAGAGATCCTGTTAATGGACGATTCGTTTACTCAGTAAGAGAGATATTTCTTCTTATAAAAACATGTATAATTATTTGCATATTGGTATGGTTCAAATTGCTTTTAAACCTTTAACCCTTAAAGGGTTACCAGAGACTTTCCTAACAGCTCTTAGAGATGCTAGAAATCTAAATTTTAGAAGTCTCTAATGGGTTCGATTGAATCTATTGTCGCCTATGGCCCAGTATATTTCAATACTCAACCTAATTTACAATTATCTCTTTCTGATGTTAATATTCTTGATGCCTTGACATTAAATGTCAAAACTCATGGTTATAACTATGCTCCGGGTTCGGAACTTATATGTTTGTCTTATAGAATTTATTTTAAATTATTATCTACTTTAAATCCGAGATGTAAGTTATATGATACATCCGATCAAACGATTTTGGTAGAAACTAATTTTGCCAAATCAAAGGTCACCACTAGGAGACCTATTAAGTGGGAAGAAATTAATTTTCCAACCACTTGGACCTTAAATTCGGTCATATCTCCCGAACAGATTACTAATGCTGTTTCTCGGGACGAGTATTCTCATATTACTCAAAATCCCGATGGAAGGATTTGTATCCAGTTTGATAACGAGACCCCTGTTTATAGCAGAAGGTCAATTTCTAGCCATTTCCTGGCTATTCAACATATCTCTCCTATAGAAAAGGTGGTCTATGGACCAGCTCGAAAGAGTGCCGCATCACCGCATACGATTTCCAGTAGAGATAATAATAGCTACGTTGAAGAGGTACGAATCAACCCTCAAACAAATATTGTCCAGGATAGTAAAAATGTCCCGGATAAGGACATTCCTTCCCCATCCGAAATGGATTTTGACCTAGATAGTACTTAATGATTCCACACCAAATTGATTTTAGTCCGGGTTCTCCGGAAAGAAAGTTTATTCAAAAAGAATTTTTTGATAAAAAATGGAACCGCTTTAAAACTTGGTTTTTTGACACTTATAGTGAAAATGATTTAAATTGTATTTCGCAAGAATTCTATGAAACTTGTGCTTTGCATAATCAAATCATATATTTTGTTCCCTGGTTTATAACCACTTATTTGCCTTATTACATTAAGGTACTAACACGTTCTTATCATGAAAGCGATGGTAAGATTGTTACCATTGTATATCCTCCTCAAGCCCCGTTTGTTTTACCAAATAGTACTGGTATAACATTTTCTGCTTTTCAAAAATTTATTGAAAAAAATGTCGGGCAAGTTAGTATTAACGAGATTAATAATCTCTTTTCTCAAAATAATTATTTGAGCCTTTATGTTAAAGTTTTAGGAGAACATATTAGTTCTCTTGATCAAAAGCTTGATAAGCTTACTGTTTTGATAAAGAATATGAGTAAAAAGACTACTATTGAGGTAACACATACTTCCAGTGTTGCTTCGACTTCAAATAGTCAAACTGTTCCAACTCATATTCAGCGTCCTCCTGAGATTACGGATTTTAAGTCTTCTACATTTAAAACTCTTGAAGACCTTCTCAATGAGAAATTTGCTAATCTCGATCTTAAACCGTTAAATCTTTCAAATGACTTTGTTGATAGAATAGAGTCCACTTCTGACTATAAAGAAGAAATTTGGTCAGAGTTTAATAAACTCAAAGGATCTAGAGGTTTGATTAAGCCAAATAGTAGGTATGGTGATAATCCGAGAATGACAAATTTTTATTATTCTCGACCTACTCCTCAAGATGTCTTAATTGAAGAACGTGACTCGAATCAGACTAATACGTCTTATAGTGGTACTCATATTTATGTAACGACCCGACCGGTCGTTTTAGAAAATTACGCCCCAATCCCTAATTTAACTGTTCCCCTAAGTTCATTTCTGCTATTGTGGGTTGCCGGGAGAGTTGGTTCCAAAAATTTGAGCATTTTGGGACACTTAGTCCCTAAATAAGAGCTTTGAAACTAGAAAACGGTTCGTAGCCGGAACAGTTGTTAAGACGATCTCGGAACGGAAATCCGATGGTTCCATTAGCTCCGTTAGGTGATTTCGGGGTTGGGAGCGCGTTCGGAATATATTTTGGAGGTCCGTAGCTCAATTAGGCTTGAAATGCCGAAGGTTGAAATTTTGGCGAATCCGATCGATAGGTGAGATTTTGATCCGGGGGTCGGAATGGAATTCCGACAATTTCTGTAGCTTCGTTATGTGATTTTGGGTATGTCCGCAAATTTTCAGGTCATTCGGGCGTCGTTTGGATGGGTTTTTGATCGAATATGCAATTCGGAAAGTTTTAAGAAATTTAGGCTTGAATTCGATGAGAATTATGGGTTTTGATGTTGTTAGACGTGTTTTGAGGATTTGAGCAAGTTCGAATTAGGTATTAAGATGTGTTGGTATGTTTGGATGAGGTCCCGGGAGTCTCGGGTGAGTTTCAGATAGGTTTAGACTATGTTGCGCTTGTTTTGGATACTTTGTCATCTTTTCTTCAAAAAACAAAATGATATCATATTAAGCAAATGATATCCAAATTTAGTTTTGTTTGAACCATTAGATCCGTATCGAAATTTTGGAGCCATAGGAAAAAGAATCATCGAATTTGGACATCGTATGAGGAAGTTATGCTCATTTTCGTGTCAGGAAAAAATTGCTGGTTCTCCTATGTTCGCAAATGCGAACTTTTTATCGCATTTGCGATGCCCAGTTCGCAAATGCGAACTTTTTGTCGCAAATGCGACCTCTGCCAGCCTTTTTTTGTTCGCAATATCTAAGGGTTCGCAATTGCGAACCCTGGGTCGCAAATGCGACATCTGAGGCCTGTTAAGTGAGGTTTTTGACGGGATTTTCACCCATTTTTCAATTTTCTCAAAACCTAAACCTCCATAGCCGATTTTCCAAAGACCCAAACTTCTGCAAATCATTGGGTAAGTGTCTCTAATCCTTTTCCAACTATATTTTGTGATTATATCTTAGATTTAACATCAAATTCATGAGAATCTAAAGGAAAATTTGGGGAAAATTGTGAAATCTTTCAAAAATGCAAAATGATGATTTGAATGACCAAATGGTATCGTAATTAGATAATTTTTGTATGGGTGAACTCGTAGCGAAATGGGTGTTCAGTTTTTGGTAATTTTTTTTGGGTTCCGAGGTGTGGGCCCGAGGAGTTGACTTTTGTTGACTTTTTGCAAATTGTGTAAGAATCATAGTTTTGTTAATTGAAATTGTTTTCTCTTGCATTGTTTGATGTATTCAAGTTATTTTTGGCTAGATTGAGCCAAGCATTGATGAATTGGTAAAGGAAAAGCTAAATTGAGTATTGAATTGGTCGTATTGAGGTAAGCATCTTGCCTAACCTTTTGTGGGGGACCTCCCCTTAGGATTTGAGTCTTCTCTATATGCCTTGTACGCGAGGTGACGGGCGTGTACATGCGCTCGTTGTTGTAACACACACTTTACTTGAATTGTCTGATTAGTGATATTCCTGCTCTTAGCTGATAAAAGCGTTACCATTACCCGATATTACTTAGAAAAGCATGATTAGCTAGGATTCAACATGTTTAATTGCCTAGTTGATTTACTTAAACTCTTGATAAATTGTTGGCACTAATTTTGATGAAGTTGTAATTTAACATATTATATTCTCTTTGTGTGTTTTCTTTATTTGATGTGTTTGTGGACTGCGGGTTCAATTCCCGGAGATCCCAGGGCTGTGGGTTCGATTCCCAGAGACCCGGAGTGATATTGTTTGTGGACTGCGGGTTCGATTCCCGGAGACCCAGGGCTGTGGGTTCGATTCCCGGAGACCCGGCGTGATATTGGTAGGGACTACGGGTTCGATTCCCGAGATCCTGAGTTATTGGTAGGGACTACGGGTTCGATTCCCGAGATCCCGAGTTATTGGTAGGGACTACGGGTTCGATTCCCGGAGATCCTGAGTTATTGATTATTTATTGAGATATGGGCTGCGGGTTCGATTCCCGGAGACCCGGAGGTACTGTCAATGGGACTGTGGGTTCGATTCCCACAGGTCCTGGACTTGCCGATTGAGTTTTTATTTAGTTATTTACTTGCTGCTAGCTTACATTGTAGACGGTTGCAGAAATCACTTTACTGTCGTCATTCAGATTCATAATTATTTAAACTGCTTATTATTGTTATCATCATTATATTATTGTTCTCTCAGTAGGGCCCTGACCTTCCTCGTCACTACTCCATCGAGGTTAGGCTTGGCACTTACTGAGTACCGCCGTGGTGTACTCATGCTACTCTTCTGCACACTTTTGTTGTGCAGATCCAGGTACATCAGGACATGCCCATACTAGGTGATATCAGCAGCACACTTGGAGACCTCGAGGTATGATCTGCTACGTCCGCGGATCCGGAGGCCCTCCTTCTATTCTGATAGTTCTAGTAGATGTTTTCCTTCATTTCGTTGTTTTAGATACTCTTTACACATAGAGCCACAGTTGTATTTCTTTTAGTCTGTGTTACCCGTGGGATTCCGGGTCTTGGTGGTATTTTTATGCAGTGTGTTGACGAGTGTATGTGCCAAGCGGCACGGATTACATTCCTATTTATATCATTTTCCACTATTTCTTGTTTAAAGTTCATAAACTTGTACATTCCGCAAAGTGTTAGGCTTACCTAGTCGTGGGGACTGGGTGCCGTCACGACATGTTCACGATTGGTGAACTAGGGTCGTGACAAGTTGGTATCAGAGCTCTAGGTTCGTAGGAGTCACGGGACACAGACCGGTTACTTAGATTCTCATTGATCTATATGGAGACGTCTGTATTTATCTACGAGGGGCTATGTAACCGTTTAGGAAACTCTTCAATTCTTTGAATTCCTTATCGTGCGCCATTTATTCAGTTGGAGCCTATGTCATATGTTCTTTTGCATCCACTCGTGTATTGAAATTTCGCACTCGGTATCAAGTATGCGCCAACGGTTCGTGACGCTGCAGAGAGATCTCAAGGAAGTCAAGAATTTACTCAACCATTGTTACCGCGTGTCATCCATATCGATAATGCAATAGAATTGAGAGATCTTCAACCGTGCACATGGGGGTGCACTAGGTTCTGACATTCAGTTGATAAGTATGGTCTTGAGAAGGTTTACTTAACTGCCTAATCGTCACAATAAAGGTAGAATCACAAGGTGGATGTAGATCTAAAGATAGTTAGTGGTAATAAAGACTATATGGTTCATATGAGATATCTATTTAGCGAAGAATTCAGCCAGCAGAGATACTGGGGGAAATGAGTTTAACTGTCTTAAGAAGGACATGTACCAAACCAATGTCTTGGGTTGTCTTATGATGAAGACGTACATATGATAAAGGCTATTATCGTGGATTAGCAAGATGTATCTTTAAGGCTTCGTGCTAACTAAAAGGATTTCACTATCAACGACCAAATTATGGGTCATGTATCATATCAGATTTGGCTCGCACTGTATTTAGGTGCTATTCAAAAAGTTCTTTGAAACTTGTGGAAGAGTAAGAGTTGAGACTCGTATGGTATGACGTTGGGACTTTTGATGTTCCTGTGTCCATAATAATTCTACATTTCATTATCAGCAAGGAAGACTTCGGCGAAGGCTACATGGTGCTTCGTAGGTGTGAGAATCACAGTATGTCTTAAGCTGTCGTGGTAAAGAATGCTCGATACATAGAGCGGGAATATGCTTGGTTGTATTGGGACGAGTTCAATACCCTATGGTGTTAGAGTGCTAATATAGCACAAGTGGTTATATTCGTTGGATCAAGTGAGTTGCAGTTGAATAATAGTAAATGACTTGAGAGAATGGTTATAATGTGTTCGAGAGTCGTGTAATAGTGGCTTTGGGCTAAGTGGGAGAGTCCCACCGCTTAAGATTGGGTCGCATGGTTAATTACCTGTGTGAATTCTGGATACTAGCGTATTATTGTGTTATTGCAGCCACGGAAAAGGGCCATGAGTGGTAATTTGAGTATATGTATTGTTGAATGCGTGTTATGTTTAGCCTTACTGGCTCATGTTCAAACTTGAGGGGAAATTCATGATTTATGCCTCGTATAGGTGCAGACTTCGCGGGAAGTGATTCCGCCGGATGCTTTATCGAGAGGGTATTCATATGTTATAAAGAAATTCAGTAGAGTTGGTTGCGTACTGGGGCAAGTTAGAACCGGATGGTTCTCAGTAGCGGTCCTAGTGAATTCAAGAGGTAAAGTGTGGTGCCTGATAATTCTAAGTCTATAAGTACAGTTAAGGCTCAAGCTTTTGAAGCAACTTATGAAGAAAGGCACAAAACGATCTATGATGTTTTGACTTATGGTGTAGTATTTGAGAGACATGAAATGGTCGTCGTTTTTGAGATAGCATGGCCTTATGATTTAAGGTCACTCGGGGTAAGTGCGGTTGAAATAAGTTAGGTATTGAAGGAAGATATTAACATTTCTAAGGTAATCAAGGATAACCTGGAAGGAAGTAGATTGATCAGCCATAGTTGAGTTGGCGTACTGGTGTCAATGATCGGTTCATGCAACGAGTTATGCATGTGATTTGTGGCGGTGCATTTGAGACTTGTCGGCCGCAGTGATTGATGTCATTCTGAAGTATTCGTCTGTTAGGGGCCTGTTATGAGTAGGCAGACCTCGGAAAGGGTTATGGTGGCTTGGACCACTACTTAGATATTGGCATATTCGATGGCTATGAGAATTCGCCGTGTGTTGTTATAGCTCTCCTGTAGTGAGCTAAATGGAAAGTATTATGTGATGAAGTATTAGTCTATCGTCAGTTCTAGAGCTATGATGGAAATTGTGTCTATTGTATATCGGCACGTGAGGTGCAGTGAGTAGTATGAAAATTGAAGTAAGGACCAAGGTCACAGTTTGGTCAATGAATGTGATATAAAGAGCTCGGATGAGCAGGAAAGGAGTTTCGGTGTTTTGAGTAAGATGGGTATTAACATCAGTATCATTTGAGATCGGTGTTCTGTGAGAAAGGCTTTGCATCCCGGTTAGGGACTCCTGATCGCTTTCAGTGTCAGTGCAGCCGGTGGGTTGAATGTGCAAGCCCGTTTAATTATTCGGAGGATGGTGGGAGCTTGACCCACAAGAAGATTGTATAGGTGTGACTTGTAGTCACTTGATTGGTTAGAAATTTAAACCAAGTATGAGGATTTTGGTGATATCATTCATTTGAGAATTTATGCCCGGAGGGCACTCTGCTTATTGGGTTATAGACCTGTGAAATATTATTGACTTAGCTTGGCACGACCAGGATAGACCTAAGGTCGGTGGATAGATTTAAATGTGGAAGTGAGCCTTGCATCAGGCCGGTTATGTTTCTTCCAGCAATGCGCCCTTTGTGGAGGGATAGTCGCGGTCTTATTTTCGCGGTTAGTTAACTCATGTAAAGATATATTGCACCGTATGAGTGTGAGACGGCTTGGTAAGTTCCTTATGTGTTGGGGTTCCGCTCAGCGGTGATGTTATATGAGCATGATGGCTCTTGAGACTCGGATCTTATATCGCACCTCAGTTGTGCTTGAGTTTGTAGCCTATAGCGCTATATGTTTCATTGTGTCTGATATCATGCACCTTAGTGTGCTTATGATCGATATTCAGAATTTTTATGTGACGAGCTATTCAGCTCGACATATGACTTCTTGTGTGAGTTTTATATTGTTGGGGTCGGATGGCACACCGCCATAGTTATATTGTTAGGACCGGGTGGCACGCCGCCATGGTTATATTATTGGGACCGGGTGGCACGCCGCCATGGTTATATTGTTGGGATCGGGTGGCACGCCGCCATGGTTATATTGTTGGGATCGGGTTGCACGCCGCAATAGTGTGATGTTTATTTCAGTGTCTATAATTGCTTTTATGTGTTTTGCTTCCTATTTTTATGAGGAAGTCCATGTTTATGTGAGAGTTGAATAGTTCTCTCTAGTGTTCGCCTTCCTTTTGTATCACGTACGAATCAGTAGCCTACTGGCACATTGTGTCATCTTGTGGGACTTTTGATTATGTCTGATGTGGCTTATCGCCTGAGCAGTTCGTACTGGGTGAGATGAGATTATGTGATTTGGGGTCAGTGCCAACTGATTATATGAAATATATTATAGAGGAAAGGATCATCCTCTGGTTTAGGACAAGGTAATGGATCTTGTCAAGAGTATAGACCCAATGAATTGTTGACTCAGTAGTTGGTTATGGATATCGGCACATCTCTTCCATCGTGTCAGTATTGTAAAAGTTGGAACGAGACCTATGTAGATCGTGAGGTGCAATGGGAGCATCTGATTCGTCGAATTTTTTTTGGCTAATTTGATCATAAAATATTATCGTGGTCCTGTGGATTTTGTATTGCAAGGTAAGGATCTAGCAAGATTATGCAGTCATGTTTGAGGACGGCGTTTGAGGAATATTGAGTGATCTCTTGATGAAAACAAGCCTGACATAGAATTCCGGATGTTGGAATTAGGCTCTAAGACTTAATTGTTTGAACAAGAGGGAATATCTTCAAACTATATCAAGCTAATGTGCTCAGCTGAGTCCTAGATTTATTGGCCCTTTTGAGATTTTGAGGCATGTTGGGGAGGTTGCTTATGAGTTGGTCTTACCTCCCACTCTAGCCGGAGTCCATCCCGTATTTCATGTCTCTATGGCCCGGAGGTACCATGGTGACCCGTCGCATGTGTTGGATTTCACTTCTGTTCAGCTAGACGAGGATCCGTCTTATGTAGATGAGCCAGTAGCCATTCTAGACAGGCAAGTCAGGAAGCTAAGGTCAAAGAACATCGCTTCAGTAAAGGTTCAGTGGCGGGGTCAGCCGGTCGAGGAGGCGACTTGGGAGACCGAGCAGGATATGCGCAGCCAGTACCCTCATCTTTTCACTACTCCAGGTATGTTTTCTATGCTCGTTCGAGGACGAACGAATCTTTAAGTGTGGGAAGATGTAACGACCCGACCGGTCGTTTTAGAAAATTACGCCCCAATCCCTAATTTAACTGTTCCCCTAAGTTCATTTCTGCTATTGTGGGTTGCCGGGAGAGTCGGTTCCAAAAATTTGAGCATTTTGGGACACTTAGTCCCTAAATAAGAGCTTTGAAACTAGAAAACGGTTCGTAGCCGGAACAGTGTTAAGACGATCTCGGAACGGAAATCCGATGGTTCCATTAGCTCCGTTAGGTGATTTCGGGGTTAGGAGCGCGTTCGGAATGTATTTTGGAGGTCTGTAGCTCAATTAGGCTTGAAATGCCGAAGGTTGAAATTTTGGCGAATCCGATCGATAGGTGAGATTTTGATCCGGGGGTCGGAATGGAATTCCGACAATTTCTGTAGCTTCGTTATGTGATTTTGGATATGTCCGCAAATTTTCAGGTCATTCGGGCGTCGTTTGGATGGGTTTTTGATCGAATATGCAATTCGGAAAGTTTTAAGAAATTTAGGCTTGAATTCGATGAGAATTATGGGTTTTGATGTTGTTAGACGTGTTTTGAGGATTTGAGCAAGTTCGAATTAGGTATTAAGATGTGTTGGTATGTTTGGATGAGGTCCCGGGGGTCTCGGGGTGAGTTTCAGATAGGTTTAGACTATGTTGCGCTTGTTTTGGATACTTTGTCATCGTTTCTTCAAAAAAAAAATGATATCATATTAAGCAAATGATATCCAAATTTAGTTTTGTTTGAACCATTAGATCCGTATCGAAATTTTGGAGCCATAGGAAAAAGAATCATCGAATTTGGACATCGTATGAGGAAGTTATGCTCATTTTCGTGTCAGGAAAAATTGCTGGTTTCTGCTATGTTCGCAAATGCGAACTTTTTATCGCATTTGCGATGCCCAGTTCGCAAATGCGAACTTTTTGTCGCAAATGCGACCTCTGCCAGCCTTTTTTTGTTCGCAATATCTAAGGGTTCGCAATTGCGAACCCTGGGTCGCAAATGCGACATCTGAGGCCTGTTAAGTGAGGTTTTTGACGGGATTTTCACCCATTTTTCAATTTTCTCAAAACCTAAACCTCCATAAGCGATTTTCCAAAGACCCAAACTTCTGCAAATCATTGGGTAAGTGTCTCTAATCCTTTTCCAACTATATTTTGTGATTATATCTTAGATTTAACATCAAATTCATGAGAATCTAAAGGAAAATTTGGGGAAAATTGTGAAATCTTTCAAAAATGCAAAATGATGATTTGAATGACCAAATGGTATCGTAATTAGATAATTTTTGTATGGGTGAACTCGTAGCGAAATGGGTGTTCAGTTTTTGGTAATTTTTTTGGGTTCCGAGGTGTGGGCCCGAGGAGTTGACTTTTGTTGACTTTTTGCAAATTGTGTAAGAATCATAGTTTTGTTAATTGAAATTGTTTTCTCTTGCATTGTTTGATGTATTCAAGTTATTTTTGGCTAGATTGAGCCAAGCATTGATGAATTGGTAAAGGAAAAGCTAAATTGAGTATTGAATTGGCCGGATTGAGGTAAGTGGCTTGTCTAACCTCGTGTGGGGGAACTTTCACCCCTAGGATATTATGTGATAGTTTAAATGCCTTGTACGCGAGGTGACGGCGTGTACATGCGCTCGTTGTTGTAACACACACTTTACTTGAATTGTCTGATTAGTGATATTCCTGCTCTTAGCTGATAAAAGCGTTACCATTACCCGATATTACTTAGAAAAGCATGATTAGCTAGGATTCAACATGTTTAATTGCCTAGTTGATTTACTTAAACTCTTGATAAATTGTTGGCACTAATTTTGATGAAGTTGTAATTTAACATATTATATTCTCTTTGTGTGTTTTCTTTATTTGATGTGTTTGTGGACTGCGGGTTCAATTCCCGGAGATCCCAGGGCTGTGGGTTCGATTCCCAGAGACCCGGAGTGATATTGTTTGTGGACTGCGGGTTCGATTCCCGGAGACCCAGGGCTGTGGGTTCGATTCCCAGAGACCCCCTGAGTTATTGGTAGGGACTACGGGTTCGATTCCCGAGATCCCGAGTTATTAGTAGGGACTACGGGTTCGATTCCCGAGATCCTGAGTTATTGGTAGGGACTGCGGGTTCGATTCCCGAGATCCTGAGTTATTGATTATTTATTGAGATATGGGCTGCGGGTTCGATTCCCGGAGACCCAGAGGTACTGTCAATGGGACTGTGGGTTCGATTCCCACAGGTCCTGGACTTGCCGATTGAGTTTTTATTTAGTTATTTACTTGCTGCTAGCTTACACTGTAGACGGTTGCAGAAATCACTTTACTGTCGTCATTCAGATTCATAATTATTTAAACTGCTTGTCATTGTTATCATCATTATATTATTGTTCTCTCAGTAGGGCCCTGACCTTCCTCGTCACTACTCCATCGAGGTTAGGCTTGGCACTTACCGAGTACCGCCGTGGTGTACTCATGCTACTCTTCTGCACACTTTTGTTGTGCAGATCCAGGTACATCAGGACAGGCCCATACTAGGTGATATCAGCAGCACACTTGGAGACCTCGAGGTATGATCTGCTACGTCCGCGGATCCGGAGGCCCTCCTTCTATTCTGATAGTTCTAGTAGATGTTTTCCTTCATTTCGTTGTTTTAGATACTCTTTACACATAGAGCCACAGTTGTATTTCTTTTAGTCTGTGTTACCCGTGGGATTCCGGGTCTTGGTGGTATTTTTATGCAGTGTGTTGACGAGTGTATGTGCCAAGCGGCACGGATTACATTCCTATTTATATCATTTTCCGCTATTTCTTGTTTAAAGTTCATAAACTTGTACATTCCGCAAAGTGTTAGGCTTACCTAGTCGTGGGGACTGGGTGCCGTCACGACATGTTCACGATTGGTGAACTAGGGTCGTGACAATTTACGAATGGAATCTCGATGGTTTAACCGATAGACAGTTAACCATCCTTGTTCACAGAATACTAATGTATTCCACGATCTGTAAAGCTACTGGCAATACAGATAAAACTATTGCTAAAATGATAATCGCTACTGGCCAACTTCGTGGCTGGTGGGATAATAATCTTACTTCCCTCAAAAGGCTTCAATCATGGAAGCCAAAGCCAAAGAAGCGGGTTTTGATAACCTAGGTCTTCCCCTTGCTGCAGATAGAGAAGATGCAGTCTATACTCTTATCTTGAATATTTTAGAGAATTTTAGTGGTAGATTTACCAACCAAAATGAAAATGTTCGTATTCTTTTAAATAGTCTGAGATGTAAGAATCTCAGCGAATTTCGTTGGTATAAAGATACATTTCTTAGTCGGGTTATGGAATTACCCGAGAATGCTACCGATTTTTGGAAAGCAAAGTTTATAGATGGTCTTCCCCCTTGTTCGCCGAAAGGGTAAGAAATACCCTAAGGGGAAATAATACTCATATTCCCTATGACACCTTTACCTATGGTAATTTGGTAGGAATTTGTACCCAAGAAGGGTTAAAACTTTGTAATGAGCTACATCTAGCTCAACAAATTAAGAATACTAGGCGCCAAGAAAAATCTCAATTAGGAGACTTCTGTACCCAGTTTGGAATGCCTAATAACTCAAGAAAAAAGAGTTATAAGCGTCATAACGCTGATTATTTCGATAAGCCTTATCGAAAGAGAAGATCTAGATATAGATCGAAAGAAGAGCGTGATACTAGAAAGTCACATCGTAAATCTACTAGATTTGCAAAAAATAGATCCAAACGGGATCTTGCCAACATTAAGTGTTACAAATGTGGAAAATTTGGCCACATAGCTCCAAATTGTAAGCTTCAGAAACTTAAAGCTTTAGAGCTAGACAATGAATCTTACAACAAGGTTTATGGTCTTTTGTACACTTCCGGATCTGAATCGGATTATATCTCAGATTCTTCCGAATACGAATCCGAAGTTGACTTGATTAAATTAGATACTAATGAAGATCGTGATATATCTTCCTGTGTAACCTGTAATAGCACTGCTTGTACTTGTGAAAATGATGAATTTTATAAATTACAAGCTATTTTTCAAGATTTGAATGTGCAAACTATTTCTTCTGAAAATGTCATAGATCTTTTAAAAGAAGTTACGGACGATAAACTTCGTCAAAAAATTATTAATTTTGCTTCAAGCTCTAGTAATACTACCGAGTCTTCAAATGATTTCTTTTCCAAGAAAAGGATTGAGTATACTCCCCTTATACGATTGATGAAATCAATAGACGACGAGAAAATAGAGTCAATGTGACTCGCGATGCCTCTTTTAATGATCTAAAGGAGGAAATTGAAAATCTGAAAAGGGATATTAAATCTCTTAAACAGAATCAAATGATTCATGATCACCGAATTATTCAACTAGAAAATTATAATTCTCTAGTTCAGTCACCTACCGATAAAGGTAAAAATACTGCTACCGAGGAAAAGGAACCTCACTCTCTAGATATCAGTCCTGCTAAGGATATGTTTCTAGGAATGATGCAAATAGTGACTGCTCATAAATGGTACATTAATTGTACTATTCTCGTTAGTAACGATTTTACAATTTCTGGTGTTGCTATGATTGATAGTGGTGCAGATGTTAGTTGCATCCAAGAGGGATTAGTTCCCACTAAATATTTTCAAAAACTACTCATATGGTTAAATCTGCTTCTGGCCATGCTTTAGATATAAAGTATAAACTGCCTAACACACATATTTGTCAAAATAAAGTTTGCATTCCTCACTTCTTTTTTCTGGTTAAAAATCAGTTATATCCTCCTATTATTTTAGGAACTCCTTTTATAAACGCTGTTTATCCTTTTACCAATATTGATGCAAAAGGTTTTAATGCTACCTATAATAATAAAAATATTTATTATTCTTTTGTTACAAATCCCGTAACTCGTGATATCAATGCTTTAATTGACATGAAACAAAAGCATGTAGATTCTTTGCAATTAGAACTATTTAGCATGAACATATTTGATACAATAAATTCTGCTAAAACAAAAGAAAAAATCAATTTGATTTCTAAAAAATTGGCTATTGATATTTGTGCCGATCATCCTAGTGCTTTTTGGAACCGGAAAAAGCATATTGTTACTCTTCCTTACGAAGATACTTTTTCGGAGGATAATATTCCTACAAAATCTCGACCATGCCAGATGAATTCAGAATTGGTCGCCTTTTGTAAAACTGAGATTGATAGTCTCTTACAAAGAGGTCCGATAAAGCCCTCAAAATCCCCTTGGTCTTGTTCGGCATTTTACGTTAATAATGCTGCAGAAAAAGAACGAGGAATTCCCCGATTAGTTATCAATTACAAACCTCTTAATAAGAGTTTAAAATGGATTAGGTATCCGATCCCCAATAAAAGGGATCTTCTTTCTCGTTTATATGATGCTAATATATTTTCAAAATTCGATTTAAAGTCTGGTTATTGGCAGATTCAAATTTTCAAAGAGCATACTTATAGAACCGCTTTTAATGTTCCCTTTGGACAATATGAATGGAATGTTATGCCATTTGGTCTAAAAAATGCTCCTTCTGAATTTCAAAAAATCATGAATGACATTTTTAATCCATATTTGGATTTCATCATTGTTTATATTGACGATATTTTGGTTTATTCCAAAACCTTTGAAACACATATCAAACATCTTGATATCTTCAAAAAGATTGTTATACAAAATGGTTTGGTAATTTCTAAACCAAAAATGAGTTTATTTCAAACTGATGTTAGATTTTTAGGACATAATATTTGTCAGGGAAAGATAACCCCTATACAACGTGCAATTGAATTTGCTTCTAAATTTCCTGATATTATTACTCGATAGAACTCAATTACAAAGGTTCTTAGGAAGCCTTAATTATGTCTCCCCTTTTATTAAAGACTTGTCGCGTGATTTAGCCCCATTATACGACCGGCTAAAAAAGACCTACAAACAACCTTGGACTAATTTACATACAAAAATAGTCCAAAATATTAAGCAAAGGGTAAAAGCTTTACCCTGCTTAACTTTGGCCAATCCTACTTGGCAAAAGATTGTTGAGACTGATGCATCCAACATCGGTTATGGTGGGATTTTGAAACAAATAAATCCCATTGATAAAAGAGAATATCTGATAAGATATCACTCTGGAAAGTGGAACGATGCCCAGAAGAAATATGCTACTGTGGCCCATGAAATGTTGACAATTGTCAAATGTGTTTTAAAATTTCAAGACGATTTATACAATCATAAGTTTTTAATAAAAACTGATGCCCAATCTGTCAAATATATGTTTGACAAAGATTTTAAGCATGATGTTTCTAAGCTCATGTTTGCTAGATGGCAGGCTCAACTAGCACCTTTTGATTTTGAAATTGTTTATAAAAAGGGAATTGATAACTCTCTTCCTGACTTTTTATCTCGTGAATATCTTGAATAATGAGTTATTACACCAACTTCTTCAACGATGAGACTCTTATTTCCATTATAAGAGCGATTCCTTTAAATAAAGACTTACAAAGTCTTATTATTGATAAAGTAATCACTTCGATTATGGACGATGATTTTGAATTTTCAATTCATGATTATTCTGATGTTTCTAATCAAGATCTTAATTGGTTATACCGTGATGAAGATTTCTACTTTTCTGAATGATTTACTATCTGTGCATAATGGACCCTCCTTGGGCCACCAGAGGAAGAGGTAAGGGAAAAACACCCTCTCGATCATCCTCAAATTATCAAAATCGATCATATCAAGGATCGTCATATGGATCCTCATCTTCCCCAGTAATACAATCGGGAAGAAAACAATTGATAAATTCAAAAATTGTCCAGCAAGAAGAATCTTCTTCTTCTTCTTCAATACACCCTGGAAGATATCCCAGAAGACAATCCGTTATACGGGCACTTACAAGCATATTTAGCCAGCAAAAAGCAAAGTGATACATTTGCTTCAATCGCTAAAGAGGATGAAGATACTAAATCCTATGAGAAATTGCTCAAGAAAGAAATGATATTTCTTTTGGAAAACTCTGAAATTCAGAGAAAAGACGAGCCGTGGAAGATATTCCAGAGATACCTTATTAATGGATTATATTATCCGGGTGAATCATATAAAACCCGATCTTATTATGAAACTATCCTTACAACTACGGGTAGTGCAGAGATTCAACACTTCTCTGGTTACAATACTTCCGAGAATGTTTATAGCTTCTCAAAGATTATTATCAAACAGATAATATCTGTTGACGAATGGGGAATATCTACCATGAAAGAAAGGCAGATAAGTCTAAACAAATCCCTTATGAGTTTCAC
The DNA here is from genome assembly GCA_032618575.1 of Nicotiana noctiflora. NCBI lineage: Eukaryota > Viridiplantae > Streptophyta > Magnoliopsida > Solanales > Solanaceae > Nicotiana > Nicotiana noctiflora. The sequence continues at coordinate 88,853 of JASVEL010013125.1, forward strand.
TTACTGGGATTATATCACAGCATTTGATAAAGTGCTATACTACAATAATGATCGACATAAGCATACTTGGTTTATCAAGATATGTGCGAAGATATTCTCTGCACCTATTCCAAACTGGTTTATAAACTGGTGGTCATATCATGGCCCTACGGTAAATATTTTACCTGAACCATTTCTGAAGTTATACAAAGAATGGACGAAGATTTCGCCTTTTCTTACCCAGTTATACCATGCAGATCATATATGTTTTTTGGAACGTATAGATCAATTATATTTCTTTATTGAATTCTCAATCCCTTGGATTCATAAATGGAACCCAGAATTCGGTTATACCGAAGAAAAAATCCCTTGCTTATACAGGGTATTTTACAATAATTTTTGGGATAAATTAATGAAAATTGATCCCAAAACAAAGCAACTTTATGGACAAGAGTTATTAGACACCATTAAGTCACAAATCCAGTTATACTCGGAGGTGTCTCAGAAAACCATCTTATATGATGACTGTTCAGTGAGGCATATTGCCCGAAGAATCTCTATTCAGGAAGGAGATAAGACCGAACTAATCCAGCAATACCTGGACGAAGTTAAAAGAAACTTGATAGAGACTATTAATAAAACTGAAAAGTCTGACTCATCAATGCAAAGTGAAACAAGCAACGAAGATTTACAAGACTCTCAGCCGATGGAAACTGAGAAAATATTATCTGATAACGAGATCCGCAAGGTGGAAAATTTCCTCCAAACAGTAGAAAAAGACGGAAAAAAGAAACAGTAAAGCCGCCGGACCCACTGACAAGACAGGTGAACAGTAGATATACTGTGCAAAGGCCCGCATGAGGGACCTACTTACTATTCATGAATAGTAGAAACACTGTATAAACAGTAAAAACATTGTGTATGGGCCCACATAAGGGACCCACTTTTTACTATTGATAGATTCTTTTTTCTTTTATAAATAGAAGCCTTCATTCATTAGGAAGGCAAGGAAGAAAATACCTTTCTTCTTGAAAGCTCTCTCTCTCTCTCTCTCTCTCTTCTCTATTGTAAACATCTCTTTCTCTTTGTAAAGTTTTATTTTCAAGAAAGAATACAGTGATACGTATTCTCCAAAGGGCTAAGGTACTTTTGTTCTTCATCTCTTCTGTCTTCTCCTTCTCCTCTCCGTAAGCCGTGACTATGTCCGGCTAAGAATATTCATGTCTATGTTAGTTTTCTAACGTCTTATACTTTTTTACTATGAAAGATCTAGACTTATCAAAATATAAAGGAATTTTATAAAGAATTTTTGACTTGGTTCTGAGATGGTGGTACAGTCGGGTACATTACTATCTTTATTAGCTCCGTTTAACAAGCCGTGTTTTAAGCCCGCTAAGCTGAGTGCGTTAGGTCATCTTCATCACGGTCAGAATGGTTAGACAAGAGCTAGTATAGATAACTAGTGTGTTCCAGACAGGCCCCTTGCTCGGGTAAAAGGTTACCATACAGTCATTAAGCTTTGTAAAATATATATATATATATATATATATATATTGGAATTTAATTGCTCAGGGCAAAAATCACGTGCTCACAATTACTGCCTGTTTGTTTAGGGATTTTCATCCATTGCTTCTTCTTTGACCAGATTGACGCAAAAGGGTGCACCATTCGTGTGGTCGGATGAGTGCGATGAGAGTTTTCAGAAGCTCAAGACAGTCTGACCACAGCTCTAGTGTTAGTCTTGCCACCTGCTTCAGGTTCATATACTATATATTGTGATGCCTCAAGAGTGAGGATAGTTTGCGTGTTGATGCAGGAGGGTAGAGTGGTTGCTTATGCTTCTCGTCAGTTGAAGCCTCATGAGAAGAACTACCCTATTCATGATTTGGAGATAGTTGCCATAATTCATGCCTTGAAGATTTGGAGGCACTATTTGTACGACGTGTCCTGTGAGGTGTATATGATCATCGTAGTCTCCAGCACTTGTTCAAACAAAAGGATCTTAATTTGAGGCAGCGGAGGTGGCTTGAGTTGCTCAAGGATTATGACATTACTATTCTATATCATCCAGGAAAGGCTAATGTAGTAGACGATGCATTAAGCCGGAAGGCGGTTAATATGGGCAGCTTGGCGTATATTCCAGTTGGGGAGAAACCATTTGCATATGATGTTCAGGAATTGGCCTATCGGCTAGTGAGGTTGGATATTTCAGAGATGTGTGTTGGTTTGCGTTATTTCTCGATCTTCCTTATATGATCGCATTCGTGAGCGCCTGTATGATGATCCACACTTGCATGTCCTTAAGGACAGAGTTCAGCATAATGATGCCAGGAATTTTACTATTGATAGTGATGGTGTGTTGAGGATGCATGGTCGGATTTGCGTGCCCAATATTGATGGCCTTCGTGAATTCATATTGGAGGAGGCCCATAGCTCGTGGTATTCTATCCATCCGGGTGCCGCGAAGATGTATCAGGATTTGAGATAGCATTACTGGTGGAGAAGGATGAAGAAGGATATTGTGAGTCATGTAGCTCGGTGCCTCAACTGTCAGCAGGTCAAATATGAGCATCAGAGGCCCGGTGGCGTGTTTTAGTGTATTGATATTCCCGAGTGGAAGTGGGAGAGGAATACTATGGAATTTGTTAGTGGACTCCCTCGTACAACGAGGAAGTTTGATTCAGTTTGGTTGATTGTAGATAGGCTGACCAAGTCAGCTCATTTCATTCCTATGTGTACTACATACTCCTCGGAGCGGTTAACAGAGATATTCATTCGTGAGATTGTGAGATTGCATGGAGTTCCAGTTTCTATTATATCAGACAGAGGTACTCAAATTACTTTGCAGTTCTGGAGGACATTTCAGCGTGAGTTGGGCTCACAGGTTGAGTTGAGTACTGCATTCCATCCTCAGATGGACGGACAGTCCAAGCATACCATTCAGATCTTGGGGGATATGTTGCACGCCTGTGTTATTGATTTGGGTGGTTCATGGGCTGATTATTTGCCTCTCGCAGAGTTTGCTTACAACAATAGCTACCAATCCAGTATTCAGATAGCGCCGTATGAGGCCTTATATGGGAGACGGTGTAGATCTCTAGTTGGTTGGTTTGAGCCTGGTAAGGCTAGGTTGTTGGGGACAGAGTTGGTCCAGGATGCATTAGACAAGGTGAAGGTGATTCAGGAGAGACTTCGCACAGCCCAGTCGCGTCAAAAGAGTTATGCAGACCGGAAGGTCCAAGATGTGTCTTATTCGGTAGGCGAGAAGGTCTTGTTGAAGGTTTCACCTATGAAAGGCGTCATGAGATTTGGGAAGAAAGGAAATCTCAGTCTGAGATTCATTGGCCCTTTTGAGATTCTCGGGAGGATTGGAGAGGTAGCCTATATGCTTGCTTTGCCACCTAGTTTATCGGAAGCATCCGGTATTTCACGTGTCTGTGCTCTGGAAGTATGTTGGCGACCTATCGCATGTGTTGGATTTCAGTACAGTTCAGCTTGATGATGACTTGACATATGACGTGGAGCCTATAACTATATTGGGTCGTCAGGTGCGGAGGTTGAGGTCCAAGGATATTGCATCAGGGAAGGTTCAGTGGAAAGGTGAGCATGAGATGCAGAGCAGATATCCTCACTTATTTGAGTCTCCAGGTATGTTTCTTGACCTGCTCGAGGACGAGCGTTTGCTTAATTTGGGGAAAATGTGACGACCCAGCCCATCATCACGAGAGTTACCACCCCGTTTTCCTCTATTATGTTGTTTCATGTTTCTATATCTGTATTAGAGTCTATCGGGTGAATTTGGATTGAATCGGGTTGAAAATAAGGCATATAGCCTTTTAGAATGAAGCTTGTTTCAGGAAAGTCAACCTGAAGTTAGCTATGCGGTTAGAGGGCTCGGATGTGTATTCCTGTGAATTAGTTAGCTTCGGGAGGTGATTTATGACTTAGGGGATCGATTGTAATTGAATTTGGAGGTCTGGTGTAGAAATAGGCTTGAATTAGCGAAGTTGGAATTTTGGTGAAATCCGGTTGAAAGGTGAGATTTTGATCCGAGAGTCGGAATGGAATTCCGACAGTTTCAGTAGCTTAATTAGGTGATTTTGGATATGTGTGCAAATTTTCAGGTCATTCGGACATCATTTGGCCGGGTTTTTGATTGGATGTAGGTTTCGGATGTTCTAAGGAAAAATTAGGCTTGAATCCGAGGTAATTTGGTGATTTTTGTATTTAAGGGCATGATTTTATGATTGGAACAAGTTTGTATGATGTTTTATAATGAGTTTGTATTTCTGGTTGAGGTCTCGGGGGCCTCGGGATGGTTTCAGAAATTTAAACGGGAAAATTCATGTGTTGCATCAGGTTTGTGGGTTTCTGCCTTCTGGTATTTCCGCTTCTGCGGAAATGGACCGCAAAAGCGAGTCCGCAGAAGCGAGTCCACAGAAGCGACATTTGGAGTGGAGATGCGAGAATTGGGTAGCCCAGCAAGGTCCCCAGAAGCGGACATTTGTTTGCATAGGCGAGCCCGCTGAAGCGAAAATGGTCAGCTTGGGAGGTTCCGCAGAAGCGAAACATTGTCCGCGTATGCAAGGTCGCGAAAGCGTATTTATAACCGCTCAAGCGGTGTGGGAGTTCAAGTGGAATACTGCAGAAGCGGTCAGGCGGTCGTAGAAGCGAAACTACCGAAGCGGCTTATGAGTCGCAGATGCGAAAGCGACAGTAGGTTCAAGGCTTCAGCTTATTCGAAATTCAGTAGTGTTAAAATTAATAGGGACTTCGAACTAATAGAGGAATTGGGCGATTTTAAAGTGGAAATTGGGGAGTATCATTAGGTAAGGACTCTTGGACCTAAATTATGTTATTGTATTGATAACATATGGAATTAATCTCTGAAATGGAGGAATTAAGGTCTAAAATGGAGGATTTTGCTCTAAGCCTAAGAAATAGAAAATTGATGATTTGAATGAGCAAATAGACTCCGATTTTGATAAATTTTATATGTATGGACTCATGGTAAGACGAGGATTCTGAAAATATAGATTTCATAATTTTTGGAGAAGTGGGCCCGGGGCTCGGGTTTTGGCAACTTCGTATTTTTTGGTGTAATTCTAGTTATTTCGATTGGGTTATGTTCCTTTAGCCTATTTTGATGTATTCCTATTGGTTTTGATCAGATTCGTCACCCATGGAGGTTGATGCTCATGGAAAAGGTATTGCGGACTAGTGTTTGAGCCGGTTCGAGGTGAGTAATGGGTGTGGATGATGACCTGAGGGTTTGAAACCCCGGTATATCACTGTGTGACGCTGTATTGAGGCGAGACACGTACTCTACTGTGAGTGCGGGGTCGATTGTGTTTGGGGACTATGGCTTAGTCCGACTGTGTAGTATTATACTGTGTTGATGGCTATAAATGAGACGGTAAACCTCCTACTTGGATGGTTGTGGTTATATTTTGGCTTTGAGCCAGTTATTTGGATCCCGTGCGGATCGTTATCATTGCTTCTACGATTATAGCATGTTATCATGAAATCAGTCCTGAGCTAAATACTGTCTAAAATGATTTTCAAAACACAGGTATTTCTGAACACTAATTTCTATTATCATTATTAAAAAAGATTTCAAAATGATAAACTACTGTGCTTGTGAGGCTTGCATTACATGTAGCTGGACTGGTAGTGGATCGCGTTGCGCGCCGCAGCATATCACTGATATTGCGCTTGGGCTGTAAGAGTCCCTCCGGAGTCTGAACCCCCACAGTGAGCACGGGTACCCAAATGGACGGGCTACGCGTCGTAGCGGTCATGTTCATGCATCTGCATTGCATTTAGACATATCTGTTGTACTGTTTTAGCTGTCATTGTTTATTCTGACACTTATACTGTTGAAAATGATAAAAGAGGTATTATATAGCTTTGTTGAGTGCTTTATTGGGTATTTTTACCTTCAATGTCTTTATTCGTGCTTATTACCACTGAGTTGGAAGTACTCACACTGTTCCATGCACCTTGTGTGTAGATCAAGGTTCATCATAGCCGGACTGACTTCCCAGCTGCTCCAGAGCTCATTTACGGACTGTCGAGGTAGCTGCTTGGCGTCCGCATGACCCGGCTTTCCTTGTTAACCTTTTTCTTTGATTTTCTGCATTTTATCAGATACTTGTCTATTCAGTATTATTGTGACACTCTGGTAGATGCTCTTAACTCATGACCCCAGATTCTCGCATTCTGCGGGAGTATTGTGCTATTTTGGGATACTTTCACAGTTTATGCTAGATCTTGTATTTTTCTTATCGGTGTTAATGCTTTTAAAGAAAAGTGAGAGCTGGTAGCTCGGTATTTTGAAAGGTTGGTCAGGATGGCCTAGCAATATGCTGGGCTCCATCACGACCGGGTTTTGGGGTCGTGACAAGCAACGACTACAAAAATAAGATAGTTGGTTACCTTATAGTGGCTATCTTTTTCTGCAAGTTTGTTGGTTGTACTAAACGTAACAGAAACTTCAACAATTCTACAAAAATAAAAAAACAATTTCAATCATGGTAAATACAGAACATATTGGGCATCAAAAATACTCATAGAAATAATTTTGTAAAGAGAATTTGTTACAGACTTTGGCAACAGTGTATTACCGAAGCAAACAGTAAAAAATTATTGTGGTTCAATTCATCTCCGTATGGTGGAAGCAATTTGTTTCACGACAGATAGAGTTGATCTTTACAAGTCAAATTATAACTTATGAAGGAGCAATTCTTAATGGCAAATCCAACAGTTTCAATATTTATAGTATTCAAAACTACTATTAAATATACTTGGCAGTTCGCACCACTATATCCAAATACTTATATATACATTAAAAAAAATAACCTGGGTAATTTTCAATGAAAGGAATTGACTCTTCCAAGATACAATGAAAAAACCAAATGTAGTTACATACCCCCACCCAATATCCTCGTAATATAGATCACAAAGGCTAAATTTTCGTTCTTTATTTTGTAGATCGAATTTAACAGGTCGACATTGGACTTTCTCCAGGAACATGCTTGGAATCCTATAGCCATTCAGTTGCAAATAAGTTATTTTTCATTTCGTTGTAACACATCATATAGTACAACATCCAGATAAAAGATCATGGTAAAATAAGTATGATTTTTCCAGCAGGATTTTGGTCTCGTACCTTGGTTACTAATAAGAGAAAATAACTGAATTAATGATAGTTTCAAGCAAAAATCAATCACCAAATATTCTGTAGAAAAATTTACAAAATTTTAACAACTCATTTATCTGCGTCCATGTGTAAATTTTATGCAATATTCGATGCCAACCACTTATCTCTACGTTTGTAAAACTTATTCAAGTAAATTTAACATGAAAAGAAAGAAACAAGTTACAAAGTCCTGTTACATGTTTCCATATCACTTCATATATTATAGCCTAATTATGCTAACACAACAACAGTAGCACGAAATCCTGGAGGTAATGATGTTCCTCCCATCTATATCTATATATCTATATCTATATATATATTAAAGGAATAAAGTTACCATATATATAAGCATTATAATTAAGCCAATTGGCAAGCTATTAAAAAGCCATTTGGCAATATTACAGAGAGTTTATAGGGATATTGTCAAATAAGGAAAAATTATATGCAATCCCATTTACCAAAATTAATTCTTTTATTATTCAATTCTTTTTTGAATCTTATATGGCAATTTAAAATTCAATTTTATTATGAACCTTTAATTATTTTAATTTCGTTTAGACTCCTTCATTACCGTGAATATTATCAGTTAAAAGAGGGGTTGAGATAAATTTTAACTCTTAGGGTGTGTTTGGTATGAAGGAAAACATTTTCTGGAAAATGTTTTTCAATTTTCCCATGTTTGATTGGCTTAAATGTTTTGGAAAATATTTTCCTTATCAATTCATTTTCCTCCAATTGGAGGAAAATGTTTTCCTTATCAAAAGAAGGGAAAACATTTTCCAAAGCTCATTCTCAACCATTCTCACCCTCACCAACCCACCCCACCCCCTCTCCAAAAACAGTTTTTTTTAGAAAAATTTCAGTTTTTCCGTTACCATCCACCCTACTACCCCTCCACCCCACCCCGCAAAAAAAAATTTTCTTTTACCTTAATTTTTTTTCTATAATTTTAAATTTCTGTTTTCTTATTTTTCCGCACCACCCACCCCCCACCCTCCCCCCACACCCCCCCACAAAAAAATTACTTTTTTTTTGTAATTTAAATTTTTATTTTTTTCGATTTACTGCCCCCCCCCCCCCCCCCCCCCCCCCCCCCCCCCCCCCCCCCCCCCGAAAAAATTTTAAAATATATTTTTTAGTTTTTAATTTTATTATTTATCATTTAAAGGCTCAATATTTTACAAGTTCCAAAATTATGAGTTCGGAAGTTTACGGGTTTAGAAATTATAAATTTACCGATTCGAAAATACGCGATTTTTGCGTTAAAAAGTAAAGCATCACATTAGTTCCTTTAGATTGTGTCAATTTTTAGAGACTTCGGGAAGGGGAGGGGTGGGGGAGGTGGGAGAGGGAGGGGTAGGAGAGTTGCAAAAAAAATATTTTTCTGAAAAAAACTATTTTTTACTCTCTAACCAAACATAGAAAATATTTTCCGGAAAATGTTTTCCACTTACCAACCAAACAAGAGAAAATAAATGATAAATCCACTCATTTTCCATGAAAACATTTTCTAGGAAAACATTTTCCATGGAAAACATTTTCCTTCATACCAAACACACCCTTATATGACTCAACTTTGATTTATCTTGAATAAAATATCTTGCAGGTATGTATCTTTTTTAATTAAATGAGGCAGTCAATTTATATTTACTACAATATCATATAAAGTATTGCATATTATTTTCTCTTAAAGTAGATTTTTGATGTGGAGAAAATTAGTTCAAGTATGAAAAGTAAATATAATTGTGAAAGATGAAAGTCAACCAATTATTGTAGTAAAAATAACATGTCGTGATGGCACCCAGTCCCCACGACTAGGTAAGCCTAACACGTTGCGGAATATACAAGTTATAAAATACTTAAATAAGAAACGGCGAAAAATAACACAAAAAGGTATGTAATCCGTGCCGCTTGGCACATACATCCGTCATACAATAAATAGAACACTACCAAGATCCGGAACCCCACGGTAACACAGACTAAAAGAGAAATACAACTGGGGCTCTATGTATAAAGAGTTTCTAACAACGATATGAGGAAAAATGTCAACTAGAAATACTAGAACAGAAGGGAAGCCTCCGGATCCGCGGACGTAGCAGATCATACCTCGAAGTCTCCCAGAAAAGCTGCAGAATCACCTAGTACGAGCCTGCTCTGATGTACCTGGATCTGCACAACAAAAGTGTGCAGAAGAGTAGCATGAGTACACCACGGCGGTACTCGGTAAGTGCCAAGCCTAACCTCGATGGAGTAGTGACGAGGAAGGTCAGGGCCCTACTGAGAAACAATAATAATATGATGATAACAAAATAAACAGTTTAACAGATAACAACAAAATTTCCAAAATAACAACATTTACTGAAACTGTCTACAATCAAGCTAATAACAAATAACCAACTCAATAAACAAGTCCAGGATCTGTGGGAATTGAACCCACAGTCCCATTCTCAGTACCTCTGGGTCTCCGGGAATCGAACCCGCAGCCCATGTCTCAATAGTATCTCAATAGCTCAGGATCTCCGGGAATCGAACCCGCAGTCCTTACCAATAATCAATAAATCTCAGGATCTCGGGAATCGAACCCGTAGTCCACATTTCAATAAATCTCGGGATCTCGGGAATCGAACCCGTAGTCCACATTTCAATAAATCTCAGGATCTCGGGAATCGAACCCGTAGTCCACATTTCAATAAATCTCAGGATCTCGGGAATCGAACCCGTAGTCCACATTTCAATAAATCTCGGGATCTCGGGAATCGAACCCGTAGTCCCTACCAATATCACTCCGGGTCTCTGGGAATCGAACCCACAGCCCTGGGTCTCCGGGAATCGAACCCGCAGTCCACAAGCACAGCAATTAAAGGAATACACAGAGAGAATAAATTATGCTTAACTATAACTTCACCGAAAAAAATAGTGCCAATAATTATCAAGGAGTTCAAATAAGGCAATTAGGCAACTAAATAGTTAAGAGCTACCTAATCATGTTTTTCTATCCACTACCGGTAAAATATCAAACTAACAGCCAAAGACAGGAATACCGCTCATCGAATATTTTTAATAAATACGTGTTCAACAACCAGCGCATGTACACGCCCGTCACCTCGCGTACAAGGCATTAAAACTATCACATAATATCCTAGGGGTAAAAATTCCCCCACACGAGGTTAGACAAGCCACTTACCTCAATTCCGGTACAAAACCGCTAAGAAATAACCCTCTTGCCGCGAATGTCGGCCTCCACAAGTGTAGTATCCGATAAAAATCAATAGAATCACATCAAAATAGGCCAATTGGGCATTACCCAATCAAAATAACTCAAAATGCACCAAAACCCACAAGTTGCCAAAACCCGACTTTCGGTACGCTTATCGAAAAATCACAAAAATTATATATTCGGGTTCCTTATCTCAATACGAGTCCGTGCATATAAAATTTATCGAAATCGGACTCCATTTGCCCATTCAAATCAAAGATTTTCTAACATTTAGGCCTAGGGCTCAAACCCACCTTTAATCTTCCAATTTCAGTGAGATAATCACGGATTTCATGATAAACCAACGAATTAAGGTCAAGAAACTTACCCCCGATGATTTCCCGATGATATCCCAACGTTTTCCCCTTCAAAAACCTCTCTTGGAGCTCGAAAATGGCGTTTTTGTGTATGGGGGCCGCGGGTGTTATGTTCTGAACTTAAGCTCACTGCCAGACATTTTCCTTCATCGCGTTCGCGTGGCCTGTCACGCGTTCGCGATGCTCTAGCCCATTTACCCTTCGCGTTCGCGTGACGCCACTCGCGTCCGCGATGCACAGCCGGCTAAACCTTCGCGAACGCGGCGCCAGTCCACGCGTTCGCGATGACCTTATTTCCCATCCAACCCGCCTTGCTCTTCGCGAACGCGACACAGGGATCGCGAACGCGGTGCCTCCCCTTCTTCCACTACGCGAACGCGACGCCTTGGACGCGAACGCGATGCTCTGCAGCACCCGGCCTACGCGAACGCGAACAAGGCCCTCGCGAACGCGATGGCTTAAATCTTGCCCAGTGATCTGCAGTTTTTCTGCAGACTTTACATGTTCCAAAGTGCCGGATGATGGTCCGAATTCATCCCGAGGCCTCCGGGACCCCAACGAAAACCACCAACATACTCCAAAACACGATACGAACTTATTCCAATCATAAAAACACGTCTAACAACATCAAAACCCATAAATCACATCGATTCAAGCCTAAGTTTCTTCAAAACTTTCAAAACTAACATTCAATCCAAAACCCGGCCAAATGACGTCCAAATGACCTGAAAATTTGCGGACATATCCAAAATCACATAATGAAGCTACAGAAATTGTCGGAATTCCATTCCGACCCCCGGATCAAAATCTCACCTATCGTTCGGATTCACCAAAATTTCAACCTTCGGCATTTCAAGCCTAATTGAGCTACGGACCTCCAAAATATATTCCGAACGCGCTCCCAACCCCGAAATCACCTAACGGAGCTAATGGAACCATCGGATTTCCGTTCCGAGATCGTCTTAACACTGTTCCGGCTATGGACCGTTTTCTAGTTTCAAAGCTCTTAATTGGGGACTAAGTGTCCCAAAATGCTCAAATTTTCGGAACCGACTCTCCCGGCAACCCACAATAGCAGAAATGAACTTAGGGGAACAGTTAAATTAGGGATAGGGGCATAATTTTCTAAAACGACCGGTCGGGTCGTTACATCTTCCCACACTTAAAGATTCGTTCGTCCTCGAACGAGCATAGAAAACATACCTGGAGTAGTGAAAAGATGAGGGTACTGGCCGCGCATATCCTGCTCGGTCTCCCAAGTCGCCTCCTCGACCGGCTGGCCCCGCCACTGAACCTTTACCGAAGCGATGTTCTTTGACCTTAGCTTTCTGACTTGCCTGTCTAGAATGGCTACTGGCTCCTCAACATAAGAAAGATCCTTGTCTAGCTGAACAGATGTGAAATCCAACACGTGCGACGGGTCACCATGGTATCTTCGGAGCATGGAGACATGAAATACGGAGTGAACTCCGGCTAGGCTGGGAGGTAAGGCCAACTCATAAGCAACCTCCCCAACACGCCTCAAAATCTCAAAAGGGCCAATAAATCTAGGACTCGGCTTCCCTTTCTTCCCAAACCTCATAACGCCCTTCATGGGCGAGACTCGAAGCAGAACCCGCTCACCCGCCATAAAAGCCACATCGCGAACCTTCTTGTCCGCATAACTCTTCTGTCTAGACTGGGCCGCACGAAGTCTGTCCTGAATCACCTTGACCTTGTCCATAGCATCCTGAACCATATCAGTACCTAGCAACCCGGCCTCGCCCGGCTCAAACCAACCCACGGGAGACCTGCACCTCCTACCATATAGGGCCTCGTACGGTGCCATCTCAATACTAGACTGGTAGCTGTTGTTATAAGCAAACTCCGCCGGTGGCAAGAAGTGATCCCATGAACCTCCAAGCTCAATCACGCACGCACGGAGCATATCCTCCAAAATGTGAATAGTGCGTTCGGACCGCCCATCGGTCCGGGGGTGAAATGCCGTGCTCAGCTCCACCCGAGTACCTAACTCCTGCTGTACAGCTCTCCAGAACCGTGAAGTGAACTGAGTGCCTCTATCTGAAATGATAGAAACTGGAATACCATGCAGCCGAACTATCTCCTTGATATAGATCTCCGCCAGTCGCTCCGATGAATAAGTAGTGCTCACCGGTATAAAATGGGCGGACTTGGTCAGCCGATCCACAATAACCCAAATAGAATCAAACTTCCTAACAGTCCGTGGAAGCCCAGATACAAAGTCCATGGTGATGCGCTCCCATTTCCACTCTGGAATCTCAATCCGCTGCATCAATCCACCCGGGCGCTGATGCTCATACTTCACCTGCTGGCGGTTGAGGCATCTAGAAACATAATCAACTATATCCCTCTTCATCCGCCTCCACCAGTAATGCTGTTTCAAGTCCTGATACATCTTCGCGGCACCCGGATGGATGGAATACCGCGAACTATGGGCCTCTCCTAGAATCAGCTCTCGAAGATCATCTACATTGGGCACACAGATACGCCCCTGCATCCTCATAACTCCATCATCCCCGATGGTAACATCTCGAGCATCACCACGCCGAACTCTATCCCGAAGGACAAGCAAATGAGGGTCGTCGAACCTGACGCTCCCTGATGCGGTCAAATAGAGAAGACCGAGAAACCACACAAGCCAGAACCCGGCTGGGCTCCGAAAGATCCAGCCTAACAAATTGCATGGCTAAAGCCTGTACATTCATCGCCATAGGCCTCTCCGAAGCTGGTAGATATGCCAAACTCCCCAAACTCTCTGCTCGATGACTCAAGGTATCGGCAACTACATTAGCCTTGCCCGGATGATAGAGAATAGTAATATCATAGTCCTTCGATAGCTCCAACCATCTCCTCTAATGCATATTCAGGTCCTTCTGCTTAAGCAAATGCTGCAAGCTCCGGTGATCAGTGTAGATTTCACAAGGAACCCCATATAAATAATGACGCCAAATTTTCAAGGCGTGAACAATGGCAACTAGCTCCAAATCATGAACAGGATAATTCTTCTCATGCACCTTCAGCTGTCTCGACGCGTAGGCAATCACCCTACCGTCCCGCATCAATACCGCACCGAGTCCAACTCGTGAGGCATCACAATATACAGTATAGGACCCCGAACCTGTAGGCAACATCAATATAGGGGCCGAAGTCAAAGCTGTCTTGAGCTTCTGAAAGCTCGCCTCACACTCGTCTGTCCACCGAAAAGGGGCACCCTTTTGGGTCAATCTAGTCATAGGTGCTGCAATCGAAGAGAACCCCTCTACGAAACGACGGTAGTAGCCCGCCAAACCAAGGAAACTGCGTATCTCAGTAGCGGAGGAGGGTCTGGGCCAACTCTGCACGGCCTCCACCTTTCTCGGATCTACTCGAATACCATCACTCGACACCACGTGGCCCAAAAATGCCACCGAACTCAACCAAAATTCACATTTAGAGAACTTGGCATAAAGCTGCTTCTCCCTCAGGATCTGAAGCACTATCCTCAAATGCTGCTCATGCTCTTCCCGGCTCCGAGAATATACTAGAATATCATCAATGAAGACAATCACGAACGAGTCCAGATAAGGCCTGAACACACTGTGCATCAAATGCATAAATGCTGCTGGGGCATTAGTCAACCCAAAAGACATCACGAGGAACTCATAGTGACCATACCGGGTCCTGAAGGCAGTCTTCGGGATATCTGGCTCCCGAATCTTCAGCTGGTGATACCCAGAGCGCAAATCAATCTTAGAAAACACATGTGCGCCCTGCAACTGGTCAAATAAATCATCAATACGGGGCAAAGGATACCGGTTCTTCATTGTAACCTTATTCAGCTGACGATAGTCAATACACATACGCATAGAACCGTCCTTTTTCTTCACAAACAATACAGGAGCACCCCAAGGCGAAACACTGGGTCGAATAAAACCCTTGCCCAATAACTCCTGTAACTGATCCTTCAACTCCTTTAATTCGGGAGGAGCCATACGGTACGGTGGAATAGAAATGGGCTGAGTGCCCGGCAACAAGTCAATAGCAAAGTCAATGTCTCTGTCAGGCGGCATGCCCGGAAGATCAGCTGGAAATACATCAGCAAAGTCACGTACCACATGAACAGAATCAATAGAGGGAGTGTCAATGCTGACGTCCCGCACATAGGCTAGATAAGCAGCACACCCCTTCTCAACCATACGCTGAGCTCTGAGAAAAGAAATAACACGGCTAGGGGTGTGATCTAGAGTACCACTCCACTCAATACGTGGAATGCCTGGCATAGCCAGCGTCACGGTCTTGGCGTGACAATCAAGAATAGCATAATGGGGCGACAACCAGTCCATGCCCAGAATAATATCAAAATCGACCATCCCAAGCAGCAATAGATCCGCTCTGGTCTCAAAATCACAGATGGTAATCAAACACGACCGATATACGCGGTCCACAGCCAAAGAATCACCCACCGGAGTGGAAACATAAATGGGGGCACTCAAAGAATCCCGAGGCACACCCGGATGAGAAGCAAAGTAAGAAGACACATATGAAAAAGTGGAACCAGGGTCGAATAGAACCGATGCCTCCCTGTGACTAACCAGAATAATACTTGTGATAACAGAGTCAGATGCAACAGCCGCAGCGCGATCAGGAAATAGCATAGAATCTGGCCTGTCCCCCCTCTCGAGGGCGGCCTCTGGAACCCTGACCCCCGCCCCTGGCTGGCTGGGCAGGTGGAATAGCAGCTGGAGCCGGAATGATAGCCTGCTGACCCTGAGAGCCACGCTGATGCTGCGAAGACTGGTGAGGTGCTCCCCTCCTACGCCTGGGGCACTCCCTGACCAGATGGCGAGTATCCCCGCACCCAAAGCAAGCTCTGGGAGGACACGGTGACTGTGACTGACCGGCCTCACCCCTACTAGTCTGACCCCTGGACGGACCCCGCGCAGGAGGTGCACTGGAAACTGGGGAGCATAATAAGGCTCCTGAGGTGCTGGAAGAGCTGGGGTACTACCGGCTGCGGGCAATGCTGAGTGAACTGGACGACCGGAATAACCCCTGCCAAAACGACCGGCTGCTGAAGTGCGGGCACCAGAGAAATGGCCCGACTCACGAGACCTCTTGGCCTCTCTATCTCCACGCTCTCTAGGGAGCATACTCTCGATCCTCCTGGCAATGCTAACTGCCTGCTGATAAGATATATCTGTCTCCAACTCTCTGGCCATGCTGGATCGGATAGGCGGAATCAGGCCCTCAATAAATCTCCGCACTCTCTCCCGAACCGTGGCTACCAAGGCCGGTGCGTGCCTGGCCAGACGGGTGAAACTGATGGCATACTCCGATACTGACATGGAGCCCCTGTCGCAACCGCTCAAACTCCGAGCGCCAAGAATCCCTAAGGCTCTGTGGAACAAACTCCCTCAAAAATAGATCCGAAAACTGCGTCCAAGTCAATGAAGCAGACTCCTCTGGACTATCCAACTCATACGTGCGCCACCAATCATAAGCGGCCCCACGAAACTGAAAGGCAGTGAAGGAAACCCCGCTGGTCTCCACAATCCCCATAGTACGAAGAATACGATGACACTCCTCCGGAAAACCCAATGCATCATCTGAAGCCAACCTACTGAACACTGGAGGGTCATATTTCTTGAACCTCTCCAATCTACGCTGCTCGTCCTCAGAGGCAGCTGGCCCATCTCCGGGCTGTGCTGGGGGGGCGGCAGGAGGCATAACCAAAACATCTGGAACATGTCCCACTGGCACACGCTGCTCCGGTGTAACGGCTACGGGAGTCTGGGCCCCTCCCCCGGCCTGAGATGT
The DNA here is from genome assembly GCA_032618575.1 of Nicotiana noctiflora. Taxonomy (NCBI): domain Eukaryota; kingdom Viridiplantae; phylum Streptophyta; class Magnoliopsida; order Solanales; family Solanaceae; genus Nicotiana; species Nicotiana noctiflora. The sequence continues at coordinate 105,423 of JASVEL010013125.1, forward strand.
AGCTGCAACAAGAGGAAGCAATCCCGCCCGGGCCAAAGTGGTATACATGCTCATGAACTGAGCCAGGGTCTCCTGTAGTGCTGGAGTAGTAGCAGCTGTAGTCGGTGTACCAGGTGCCTGCGCTCCAACCTGGTCTACCGGTGGCACCTCAGCGGCAGCGCGCGATGGTGCTGTGGCTGCACCTCGGGCGCGTCCTCGTCCTCTACCTCGGCCCCGGCCTCTGACGGCAGCAACAGGGGGCGCGGGTACCTGATCATCGCGGTTAGCTCGTGTCCTCACCATCTGTGAGAGAATAGAAAGCAATAGTTTAGATTTTTGATGCCAAAAATGTCGCACGACAAGGAATCCAAAAGAAATGAAGAGTTTCCTAAACAGTTACATAGCCCCTCGTAGATAAATACAGACGTCTCCGTATCGATCAGCGAGACTCTAAATAACCGGTCTGTGTCCCGTGACTCCTATGAACCTAGAGCTCTGATACCAACTTGTCACGACCCTAGTTCACCAATTGTGAACATGTCGTGATGGCACCCAGTCCCCACGACTAGGTAAGCCTAACACGTTGCGGAATATACAAGTTATAAAATACTTAAATAAGAAACGGCGAAAAATAACACAAAAAGGTATGTAATCCGTGCCGCTTGGCACATACATCCGTCATACAATAAATAGAACACTACCAAGATCCGGAACCCCACGGTAACACAGACTAAAAGAGAAATACAACTGGGGCTCTATGTATAAAGAGTTTCTAACAACGATATGAGGAAAAATGTCAACTAGAAATACTAGAACAGAAGGGAAGCCTCCGGATCCGCGGACGTAGCAGATCATACCTCGAAGTCTCCCAGAAAGCTGCGGAATCACCTAGTACGAGCCTCCTCTGATGTACCCGGATCTGCACAACAAAAGTGTGCAGAAGAGTAGCATGAGTACACCACGGTGGTACTCAGTAAGTGCCAAGCCTAACCTCGATGGAGTAGTGACGAGGAAAGTCAGGGCCCTACCGAGAAATAATAAAAATAATAATAATAACACCGAACAGTACAAAATAGGAACAAAATTTCCAAAATAACAACATTTACTGAAACTGTCTACAATCAAGCTAATAACAAATAACCAACTCAATAAACAAGTCCAGGATCTGTGGGAATTGAACCCACAGTCCCACTCTCAGTACCTCTGGGTCTCCGGGAATCGAACCCGCAACCCATGTCTCAATAGTATCTCAATAGCTCAGGATCTCCGGGAATCGAACCCGCAGTCCTTACCAATAATCAATAAATCTCAGGATCTCGGGAATCGAACCCGTAGTCCACATTTCAATAAATCTCGGGATCTCGGGAATCGAACCCGTAGTCCACATTTCAATAAATCTCAGGATCTCGGGAATCGAACCCGTAGTCCACATTTCAATAAATCTCAGGATCTCGGGAATCGAACCCGTAGTCCACATTTCAATAAATCTCGGGATCTCGGGAATCGAACCCGTAGTCCCTACCAATATCACTCCGGGTCTCTGGGAATCGAACCCACAGCCCTGGGTCTCCGGGAATCGAACCCGCAGTCCACAAGCACAGCAATTAAAGGAATACACAGAGAGAATAAATTATGCTTAACTATAACTTCACCGAAAAAAATAGTGCCAATAATTATCAAGGAGTTCAAATAAGGCAATTAGGCAACTAAATAGTTAAGAGCTACCTAATCATGTTTTTCTATCCACTACCGGTAAAATATCAAACTAACAGCCAAAGACAGGAATACCGCTCATCAAACATTTTTAATAAATACGTGTTCAACAACCAGCGCATGTACACGCCCGTCACCTCGCGTACAAGGCATTAAAACTATCACATAATATCCTAGGGGTAAAAATTCCCCCACACGAGGTTGTTAGACAAGCCACTTACCTCAATTCCGGTACAAAACCGCTAAGAAATAACCCTCTTGCCGCGAATGTCGGCCTCCACAAGTGTAGTATCTGATAAAAATCAATAGAATCACATCAAAATAGGCCAATTGGGCATTACCCAATCAAAATAACTCAAAATGCACCAAAACCCACAAGTTGCCAAAACCCGACTTTCGGTACGCTTATCGAAAAATCACAAAAATTATATATTCGGGTTCCTTATCTCAATACGAGTCCGTGCATATAAAATTTATCGAAATCGGACTCCATTTGCCCATTCAAATCAAAGATTTTCTAACATTTAGGCCTAGGGCTCAAACCCACCTTTAATCTTCCAATTTCAGTGAGATAATCACGGATTTCATGATAAACCAACGAATTAAGGTCAAGAAACTTACCCCCGATGATTTCCCGATGATATCCCAACGTTTTCCCCTTCAAAAACCTCTCTTGGAGCTCAAAAATGGCGTTTTTGTGTATGGGGGTCGCGGGTGTTATGTTCCGAACTTAAGCTCACTGCCAGACATTTTCCTTCATCGCGTTCGCGTGGCCTGTCACGCGTTCGCGATGCTCTAGCCCATTTACCCTTCGCGTTCGCGTGACGCCACTCGCGTCCGCGATGCACAGCCGGCTAAACCTTCGCGAACGCGGCGCCAGTCCACGCGTTCGCGATGACCTTATTTCCCATCCAACCCGCCTTGCTCTTCGCGAACGCGACACAGGGATCGCGAACGCGGTGCCTCCCCTTCTTCCACTACGCGAACGCGACGCCTTGGACGCGAACGCGATGCTCTGCAGCACCCGGCCTACGCGAACGCGAACAAGGCCCTCGCGAACGCGATGGCTTAAATCTTGCCCAGTGATCTGCAGTTTTTCTGCAGACTTTACATGTTCCAAAGTGCCGGATGATGGTCCGAATTCATCCCGAGGCCTCCGGGACCCCAACGAAAACCACCAACATACTCCAAAACACGATACGAACTTATTCCAATCATAAAAACACGTCTAACAACATCAAAACCCATAAATCACATCGATTCAAGCCTAAGTTTCTTCAAAACTTTCAAAACTAACATTCAATCCAAAACCCGGCCAAATGACGTCCAAATGACCTGAAAATTTGCGGACATATCCAAAATCACATAATGAAGCTACAGAAATTGTCGGAATTCCATTCCGACCCCGGATCAAAATCTCACCTATCGTTCGGATTCACCAAAATTTCAACCTTCGGCATTTCAAGCCTAATTGAGCTACGGACCTCCAAAATATATTCCGAACGCGCTCCCAACCCCGAAATCACCTAACGGAGCTAATGGAACCATCGGATTTCCGTTCCGAGATCGTCTTAACACTGTTCCGGCTATGGACCGTTTTCTAGTTTCAAAGCTCTTAATTGGGGACTAAGTGTCCCAAAATGCTCAAATTTTCGGAACCGACTCTCCCGCCAACCCACAATAGCAGAAATGAACTTAGGGGAACAGTTAAATTAGGGATAGGGGCGTAATTTTCTAAAACGACCGGTCGGGTCGTTACATCAGCCAATTATTATAGTAAAAATAACGTTTAAATGAGATTTTTGCATAGGCTGAGATAATTATCAAAGTATTCAAGAAAATAGCAAAGGTAATTTGTACATAAGAGTCACTGTATAAGAATGTCTGGGACTTTTTTCAAAATATCTTTATGCTAGAGGTTAACTTTTTTGGTTTATAAAACTATACAAGTTCATTGCTTGCACTATACAAAATTTTTATAATTTATTCAGATGCTTTACTTGATAAAATATATTTAAGTTTTTATTTTCAATTTTTCTGCTTTATACTGGTAGAGTCAAGAAAGGACAGCATCAAACAATTGAAATTACAACAAAATCAATCCTATCAAAGAGAAGGAGAAGATCTATGCTTATTCCTTTCATTTTGCAAACATATGCTCAACGATAATACGTTATTTTTTCTAGAGTCAGAAATAAGATGATGAAAGTACCACTTAATTTTGTTGCTTATTGCATTATTGTATTTATTTTGAGCATGGAGATAGTGGCACGGCCATCGATTAATTAAAGTATATGTTACGCACTGTATGTATTTATATATCTTCTATATGTATGATTTGTTAAATCAAATCAACTTAAAACTTATCCAAACTTAAAAAAAAAAGATCAAATCCGATTCAAGTTTTTAAATTGAAAACGAAACTCCAAGATGAAAAAAAACACCTTGAGATTTCGGTGTAGTATAAAGTATCAACATATGTATATCTTTTTATACCGATTATTGAATTAAATATTAGATAAAATAATTATATAAAATTTATAATAGGGAAAATAACATAGAAGAGGGGGTAGATATACTGGGAGAATTTATATACATTGAATTGATTAAAAAATAATTTTGAGAAATAGTCATACAAGATAAAATTAAGTTAAATTTTATTGGTAATAGAAAACTATATTCATTATATTATATTAAATTGGTAAGTTACAAAAAAATTTATATTACAATTTAATAATACTAAGTAACGAATACTATAATTAGATAATCAAAGAAGAAGAAAAAAGAATAAAATATAAATTTCATGGTTAATATTAACTTATAAGAATAATTAACATTATGATAAGAAAAATCATATTACACTGTGATATAAATATAACCGAAATCTTAAAAAATAAAAAGTCATAAAGGAATAATCCTAAAAACAATTCCAAGTGATAGACGTAAATTAAATATATTGATTAAATTGCTCAAATATTTTGTTAACAAATATAAATCATAATTTCATGATATATATATATATATTACACACACAACATAATAATAATTAAAAATATTGGTAGATTTTTTATAAAGTTAAAGGCTTATCTCTTTATACTTTTGATAATTCAAAATTACAATTAAAATAAATATTATATTATTAACATACGAAAAGAGTGGGATAAACTTAATATTAGGATATTTATACTCAATAATACTCAAAAACAGTTTTTTTTTTAAAATTATTCGCGCATCGCGCGGGTTCTAAGACTAGTAATATAAACGTAGCAAAGTATTAAGTACTAACTACACACAAAATTTTCTAAAACTTCAACAGATAGAAGCAATGTAAAATTTAGCTAAGTGTCCCAAATGTACCTATTGAAAATTTAAAATATGCAAAAATAAACACTTTTGGCTACACAACACTTTGTCTCAAGAATTGTGATAATTTTCCATAAAATGCACCCTTGGGACAACACAATCATCTTCTAGGAAAAACTGTTCAAAACTGACTTTCTTGCACAAAACCCACCCCCACTAAAATTTCTTTCAGTCTGGAATTAAAAGGAAAGTCAAGTGGAAAGGTAGAAAATACCACCAAATGTCACTGTATACTTGTTGAAATTTGTCAAAGAAAGGATCCTTTCTAAAACTAAGAAGCCTAAACAGTTCAGAGGTAAACAATTTCTGTGAGTGAGTACCTAGTAATTTGTTAGAATAGTACAAGACAAACATATTGAATTTTTAAGGGAAAAAGAAGGAAAAAAGAATAATTTTTAAATGATAGGTGGTCCCAAACAAGGATCAAACTTTGCAAACAAAGCTTAACTTAAGCCAATCAGTAACTTTATTAGTCTTTTATAGGAAATGAAGAGGCCAAAAGTCCAAAAATATGAAAACCGAAAGGTTTGTAGCTTGTTTAGTGTATAGGCTACAGCAAATTCCACAGAAATGATCCTGGTTTCTGATTTTGTATTGATATTCGAGGATTTGTTTGTCACTTTCTTGTTACTATACTTATACTACTTCATTAATTATTCGTAAGTCGCATATTGTTTTTAACATAAGCCAATGTGAAATTGAATATCAGCAATACGTGCATTAACTAACTCTACTGGCAGAAGAGCCTTTAAACAAAAAGCTCATACGTTGGCAATAGGATTTTTCTTGGGCAAATCTATCGGCAAATCTTCCTTTAAATTGAAATCCTACTGATATAGCCTATAGGAAGGATGAAACCTATTAGAGAAGGTTTAATTTTTTGCTAGTGGTCAGGAATGATTTCCTCCCTGTGTTATCACAATTACTGTCATTCGGTTGTTGTGTGATATTCATCTACTTCATATGCCTTTTACTGTTGAGTAAAATACTGCACTACACAGAAATCTAAAACAGAATAAAAATCTAAAGCAGAAAACAGAGAAGGAAGCAAAAAATGCTCACTTGTTTCACCTAGCAAGCAGAGAGAGAGGAGAAGGAATAGAGTAGTAAACCATCAACCCAAAAACCGAAAAGAAAACCCAAATAGAATAGAAAGTGTTGCAGATTTTATTGAAAGTCACCCCTAATCGGATATCCATCCAAAACCAAAAACCAGGTGTTACCAATCTGAAAGAACAACTGACAGCAGCAGAAGCAAGAAACCATTCCCCTTCCACTTCGATAGAACAAGAGAAAGCCCGCATTGAAAAGAGCGCGAAGGAAAAAGGCGCTGCAGAAAATACAAAGTGACAGAAATACCCCTACTTTTGATCCAAAATAGGGACCTAATTGTAATCAGGAAGGAGGACGACGAAACGCCTCACCTTTCGCTTCTAAATAGTAGTAATAGTAAAGTGAAAAAAGTAAGTTTACCATTCCATTTATATCAATAATTAGAAAGAATTGAAGTGCCACATAGGTAGGTTTCTTCATCACTAGTTCTATTGGCACTCATATTATTATTAGAGATGGATCCAAAATTTAAGCTTTTTAAGTTTATATTCGTAATTTTACCGGATCTCATCTAATTTAATAAGTTCAAAATTTATTATTTGTACATATTTAGTAGTAATTGTTGGACAATAACACAAGGTATGAGCAAAAGTTCAAAATTTATTATTTGTACATATTTAAGAATTGTTGGACAATAATACAAGGTACGAGGGAAAGCTATGGATTCATCCACACATGATATCTAGCAATGAACAAAGTGCTCTTTATGCCAATGTGTGCCAACGGTTTTGCTTTTCAAATTAGTACAGATTTGACTCATCTTTTAAAGCTTACATCAGTGTACCCAAATATACTCACAAAACAAGAGATTAACTGCTCCTGAATTACCTCTTCAGCAGGAAGCTCTAGATCTGCCTCTTTTTTCAACGACGTAACATCTTTATCTGCAATTCCACAAGGAACAATATGCTTAAAGTAACTTAAATCTGGATCCACGTTGAATGCTAATCCGTGAGATGTAATCCCAGATGAAATTCGTACTCCAATCGCGCCAATCTTTCTATTATCAACCCAAACTCCTGTTTCGCATCTTTGTCCAGTCTGTGCTTCCACGCCGTACATTGATGCTAATTCAATCATCGTTAGCTCGAGTTGTTCTACGTACTTTCTAGCCCCCAAACCGATATCTCTCAACGAGATAATCGGATACAATATTGCTTGATGAGGACCATGATAAGTAATGTCACCTCCTCTTTGTGTATAGTGAAGTTCTGCCCCTATAGCTTTGAGCTCAAAATCAGGAATGAGTAGATTGTGAACTGTTTGTCTTTTGCCAACGGTATATGTTGGCGGATGTTGCAGCGATAATAAGGTATCAGAAATTTTAAGAGCTTTTCTATCAGATGCCAGCTTCTCTTGCAGCTTCAGCGCCTCCAAGTAGTTCACGGTGCCCATTCTCTGAACCTCAAGGCTACGCCTCATTCTTAACGTAAATCACAGATCAATCGTTCATTCATACGAAGCCAGAAAGCATCAAAACCTTTGGAACAATTAGCAAAGCACCTGTTTGTTGCAGCATGAAAAGAATAAAAAATAAAAAGGAGCTTACGAAGTGGTTAAGAAAGAAAAGAATTTTGTCAAAATGATATCTCGCAGCCTCATAAGAAGAGAGTCTTGTATCGATGAAAGAGGTTTTATAAGTTTACTTCAAAAATTCCAAAGTACTTTTTTTATGAGGTACTTCAAAATCCAGATAGATTGTACCTATCGAGAAGGGGAAACGCAAAAGCAACCATAGAACGATTTTATTGAGGCATCAAATAATACAACAATAAATTGTATAGGGAGGTATGGATACTTTCTCTTTTACTAAAGATTTCCTAATCAGATATATCACAGCATACGCCCTCGGTTTCACACTCTTTCTTTTTAACTCGTTCTGAAAAGCCAACTGATTTGTTGTCGTTTATGACACCTGAACTTCACACTCATGTTTTTTAATCAACTGACCTAACCCAACATTTATACCCAGATAAGGAGGAAAATCAAGTTTTGGGGACAATTATACTTCAAAAATTACACTACACTAGACTGCCAAATTTAAAAAGCTTTCTCCTACAATTGAGATTGTAAAGCAAAGATGGAAACAAGAAGAGTTTTAAATAGAGGCTCCTCATCCCAGAGAGATGCAAATTACACGTTCCCATATTATCTGACCTTACACACGTTCCCATATTATCTGACCTTATACTACAAGTTCACAGGTTCGAGCCGTGAGAATAGCCTCTTCTAAAAATGCATGGTAAGGTTCAATAGATTCTTGTAGTTCGGCCTTTTCTGGACCCTTGCATAGCAAGAGCTTAGTGCACCGGACTGTAAAGACAGAAGATACTACAAAATACAGCAAAAAAGAATATGAGTTTAAGAAAAACTGAACCAGCCTAATTCAACAACTAAGACCATCTCCAACCCTGACACCAAATTTCACACTAAAATGGTGTAACACCAAATTTACTCCAACCATTACACCATTTGTTATAATATTTCTTCTCTCTCTTCTACATTATATTATTATCTTCTATTTAAATTTCATTTTTTATTTCCTTTAAGCAAATACTATCTTTTTTCTTTTTTCCATATTCATTATATATAATTCACATTCACCACTTATATAATCATTTAAACAAAATTATTTTAAAGGAAAAATCAACTAAAAGTGAAATCATTGATAAAAGATAATTAAATAAATATTACATCATAGTCGAATTTAATTTTAGTACCACATAAACATTCAACTTTCGCCTCTATTGTCCCATAAATGCTCGATTAATGCATTACGAAGTGCAAAATGGGCATCTTTATCCTTAGATATCTTACATTTGCATTTTTTATTTTTCAATAATGGTTATATTTCTTTTTATACAATTATAATAATAATAAAATTAACTTATAACTTTATATAAATATAATATATACAAAATTAATATATCAAAAAAAAGGATGTAAAATTAAAATTATAAAGATCATAATATAAAAAATAATTATATACACAATATATGATAAATTAAAAGTTCAAAAAATAAAAAGATGAATAAAATAATAATTAAATAAAATTTGGTGTGATGAATAGCATGCACTATAATGGTGCAAGATTTTGTGTTCCATTGGAGCAAAAAAACACTAAATTTGTATTTGGTGCAGCCTTGGAGATGGCCTAAGGAGAGAAAAATGAAGTCTTGGGAACATCCATACTCTAGAGATTACAACTTGAGTACCAAATTTTGATATGCTTTGCTCCAACAAGAAGAGCATCAAAAAGGGTCTCTAACTTAAGATGCCTATGTTCCATTTGTAATTTAATCAATTCCCAAATTATCTGATTCTCAATCCAAGATTCATACTTGAAATATAACATTAAGACTTGACCGTCAATCTTTTCTCATACAATTAGAGGTGTAAAGCAAAAATGAAATCAAGAAGAATATAGAAAAGGGTCTCTAGTTTAAGGTGGCTGATATACTTCTGCAATGTGCTCATTCACATATTATCTGATTTTCGTTCCAAATTTTCATTATAGATCAGAGATTAGCAGCAAGGCTATATGTGAGTACCAGTTACACAAATGTATTTTTGGATATTAAGCATTATGCATTAATATTATGTAGATTAAAAAGAGAGAAATAAACTTACTTGAATGGAGGTACAGTTGAAGATTGAGAACTCTCCTCTTTGCTGAACAGGGACATTACTTTTGGATAATATTGTACAAGTTAAAAATGTACCCGACCCGAAATGAAACAAAATCATCATGACCCGACCCAGCTCCACTTTCGAGATCCTTTTTTTTGTGACTTATATATCAATTGTTATAAATATATTATATTATGGATATTCATTCTCTATTGTAAATAAGCTTCCCGAAGAAACTTATCCATTGGGACTCCGCCATAAATATGTTTATCTATTTAGTACTCTATTGGTAATAAGAAGCTTATCACTTCGGTACCTGGTTATGGATAATCATTACCTCCGGTAGAAGATTATCCATACCGGGTATAATAAGCTTATCCTTTTGATACTCTGTTATGGATAAACACTATCCCGGTAGAAGATTATCCATACCGGGTATAATGAGTTTATCCTTTCAGTACTCCGTTATGGATATACATTACTCTTAATATAGGATTATCCATATCGGATATAGTAGCAGCTTACACACCAGTTTGTAGTAGCTTACACCACAGCTTGTAGTAGCGGCTTACACAACAACTTCCATTCTTCTATAAATCGAAGAGTTTTCAATTTATTATGTACATAAGTTTGAATTCGAATAATATACCAGTTTCTCTCTATACATGTCTTTACTATACAGTCTTTATTTTATAACACGTTATCAGCACGAGATTCTGCCAACTCGAGCAAATACTTTGGAAGTATCTGAGGTACGAACTTTCTTTTTCTATATAATGTCAAATTTTTCTAAACTTGAATTTGTAGACCTGGATATATCAGGCAAAAACTACATATCTTAGGTGCTTGATACTGAAATTCATTTTGATGCGATGGGTCTGTGTCACGACCCCAAAAGCCGGTCATGATGGCGTCCAGCACATTACTAGGCTAGCCTGACCAATCTCACATAATACCGAGCTACCAGCTCTCGCTTTACTTCAAAGCATTAACAACAATAGAAGAAATCGATATTTTAGCATAAGTTGCAAAACAATATCCCAAGCAGTAAAACGCCTCCCACAGATCTGGAGTCATAAGTCAAGAGCCTCTACCAAGAGTAATACAGTGATACTTAATACATAGTGTATCTGACAAATGCGAAAAAGTCTAAAAGACAAAGGATAATAGGGAAAGTCAGGTCATGTGGACGCTAAGCACGTACCTCGAGTGTCCGGATAAGCTCTCTGAAGCAGCTGGGGAATCAGCCCTGCTGTGATGTACCTGGATCTGCACACAAGGTGTAGGGAGTAGTGTGAGTACTTCCAACTCAGTGGTAATAAGCACGGATAAAGACATTGAAGGTAAAAATACCCAATAATTCACTAAGCAAAGCTATATATATTAACCTTCTTTTTACCATTTTCAACAGTATAAGTCTCAAATAAAGCAATAACACCTAAAGCAATACAACAGATATGTCTAAATGCAATGCAGATGCATGAACATGACCGCTACGGTGCGTAGCCCGATCCATTTGGGTACTCGCGCTCACTGTGGGGGTTCAGACTCTGGAGGGGCTCCTACAGCCCAAGCGCAATATCGGTGATATGCTGCGTCGCGCAGCCCGATTCACTACCAGTCCAGCTATATGTATTGCAAGACTCACGGGCACAGAAAATATCATTTGAAATCCCTTTTTATCAATAACAGTAGAAAACACTGTTCAGAAATACCAGAGTTTGGAAATAATTTTAGATAGTGTTTAGCTTAGGACTGATATCAAGATAACATGCTATAATCATAGAAGCAATGATAACGATCCTCACGGGATCCAAATAACTGGCTTACATCCCAAAGATATCCACAACCATCCAAGTAGGAGGTTTACCAACTCATTTATAGCCAACAACACAGTATAATACTAGATAATCAGACTAAGCCTTAGTCCCCAATCACATTCGACCCCCCACTCACAGTAGAGCACGTGTCTCACCTCAATAAAGTATCACATAGTGATATACCGGGGTTTCAAACCCTCAGGTCATCATCCAAACCCATTACACACCTCGAATCGGCTTGAAAACTAGCCCGCAATATCCTTGCCACGAGAATCGGGCTCCACGGGTGCAGAATCTGATCAAAACCAATAAGAATACGTCAAAATAGGCTAAAGGGACATAACCCAATCAAAATAACTCGAATTATACCCAAAAATATGAAGTTTCCAAAACCCGACCCCCCGGGACCGATTCTCGAAAATTTACGAAACCCACATTTTCAGAATCATCGTCTCGCCACGAGTCCATACATATAAAACTTATCAAAATCGGAGTTTATTTTCCCTTTCAAATCATCGATTTTCTATTTTTCTTAGGTTTCAAGCAAAACCCCAATTTACACCTTAAATCCTCCAATTTTCAGTGATATAGATGAAGACTCTAGGATAAAATTACGTAATTAGACCATAAAACTTACCTCCAATCGAAGTATAGGTAAAAATCTCCTAATCCCACGTTCCCTAGCTTCAAAACTTGCCCAACAATGGTGAAATAATAAAGACCCTCGCGGATGAAATATTACTTAATTGTTCTGTCCGCCCACTTAATAACACTATGCGATCGCATAGAACAAACTTTCAGCCTTCACAAAATTACGTTATTCGATCGCACAAATCACAATACGATCGCATTGCTTTACCAAACAACCCTATGTGATCGCATTCATACACCCGCGATCGCATTGAACAAAAATAGGGACCTGAGACCCCTGGCCAATACACTATACGATCGCATAGCACCCTCTGCGATCGCAGAGAACAAACCTCCACTACTATACGATTGCATCACCCGTTTCACGATCGCATTGAACAAATCTAAGCCTCCTCCCAAACCTTCTATGCGATCGCATTACACCCATTATGATCGCATAGAGCAATCGTCTGCAACACTGATGACAGCAAATCTGTTCATCAACTCAAAATGGTCCGTTTGAACCCCGAAAACTCCCCCGGGACCTCAACCAAAACTACCAACCTACTCCAAATCACAATGCGAACTTGTTCTGATCATAATAACATACCCTTAAACACATGAATCATCAAATTAAGGTGGATTCAAGCATAAGTTTCAACTAAAACTTCTGAAACCAACATCCAATCAATAACCCGACCGAACGATGTCCGAATGACCTGAAAATTTGCAAACATATCCAAAATCACCTAAAGAAGCTACTGCAACTTTCGGAATTCCATTCCGACTCTCGAATCAAAATCTCACCTATCGATCGGATTTCGCCAAAATTCCAACTTAGCCAATTCAAGCATATTTCTACACCGGACCTCCAAATTAAATTTTGATCGCTCCCCTAGGTCACAAATTGTCTTCTGAAGCTAACCGAATCACTGGAATCCACATTCGAGCCCTCTAACTACATAGTTAACTTTAAGTTGACTTTTCAGAAATAAGCTTCACTCAAAAAGGCTATATGCCTTATTTTCAACCAGAATTAGATCCAAACTCACCCGATAGACTCTAATACAGATATAGAAACATGAAACACATAATGAGGGGATAACGGGGCGATAACTCTCATGACGACGGGTCGGGTCGTCACATTCTCCCCAACTTAAGCAAACGCTCGTCCTCGAGTCGGTCAAGAAACATACCTGGAGACTCAAATAAGTGAGAATACCTGCTCTGCATCTCCTGCTCGATATCCCAAGTGACCTCCTCCACGGGCCGACCTCTCCACTGAACCTTCACTAATGCAATATCCTTGGACCTCAATCTCACCTGACGACCCAATATAGCTATAGGCTCTACATCATAGGTTAAGTCATCATCAAGCTGCACTGTACTAAAATCCAACACATGCGATGGGTCGCCAATATATTTTCAGAGCATAGATACGTGAAACACCGGATGAACTCCCGATAGACTGGGTGGCAAAGTAAGCATATAGGCCACATCTCCAATCTTCCTAAGAATCTCAAAAGAGCCAATGAATCTCGGACTGAGCTTTCCTTTCTTTCCAAACCTCATGACGCCTTTCATAGGCGAAACCTTCAGTAAGACCTTCTCACCTACGGAATAAGATACATCCCGAACCTTCCGGTCCGCATAACTCTTCTGGCGCAACTGGTCTGTGTGAAGTTTCTCCTGAATCACCTTCACCTTATCCAAGGCATCCTGGACCAACTCTGTCCCCAACAACCTAGCCTCGCCGGACTCAAACCAAACAACTAGAGATCTACACCGTCTCCAATATAAAGCCTCATACGGCGCCATCTGAATACTAGATTTGTAGCTATTGTTATGAGCAAACTCTGCGAGAGGCAAATAGTTAGCCCATGAACCACCGAAATCAATAACACAAGCGCGCAACATATCCTCTAATATCTGAATGGTACGCTCGGACTGTCCGTCCGTCTAAGGATGAAATGCAGTACTCTACTCAACCTGTGAGTCCAACTCACACTGAAATATCCTCCAGAACTGCAAAGTAAACTGAGTACCTCTGTCTGATATGATAGAAACTAGAACTCCATGCAACCGGACAATCTCTCGAATAAAGATCGCTGCCAACCGCTCCGATGAGTAGGTAGTACTAACTGGAATGAAGTGAGCGAACTTGGTCAGCCTATCCACAATTACCCAAACCGAATCAAACTTCCTCGCCTGTCCGAGGGAGTCCACTAACAAAGTTCATAGTGATCCTCTCCCACTTCCACTCGGGAATTTCAATACGCTGAAACACGCTTCGTACTTGACCTGCTGGCAGTTGAGGCACCGTGCTACATAACTCACAATATCCTTCTTCATCCTACCAGTAATGATGTCTCAAATCCTGATACATATTTGCGGCACTTGGATAGATAGAATACCGCGAGCTATGGGCCTCCTCCAATATCAACTCACGAAGGCAATCAACATTAGGCACGCAAATCTGGCCATGTATCCTCAACAAACCATCACTATCAATGGTGACATCTCTGGCATCATCATGTTGAACTCTGTCATTAAGGACAAGCAAGTGTGGATCATCATACTGGCGCTGCCAAGTAAGGGGTGCTGCCCTTGCAGGCTTACACCTCTCAAACTCCTCCCACCAAATGAATGTTGGGCCAGAAAACTGGAATGTAGTAAAAGAAACACCACTGGACTCAAGAATACCCGATGTACGCAACATCCTCTAAAACATGTCTAAGAATCCCTAGGCATCCTCGCCCTCAGTACCACTGAATGAAGGCGGTTGAAGTCCGCCAAATCTCTCTAATCGACGCTGCTCGTCGTCAGGCATCACCGGAACAACATACCCTGGGGCTGGCGCAACTGGAACAGCCGGTGCAACTACCTGAGCTGGGACTACCTCTGGCGTCTGAAGTCCTTGCACAACCTGCTCTGGAGTGCGAGCTGCAGGGGTCTGATGACCATCCCCGGTCTGAGATGTCGCTGCTGCAGTAGTAACTGAAACTACCTGAGCCAACCTAGTACAAACAGATAATATTTGGGCAAATACCTCATGAAGGCCAGGAATAACAATAGGCATTGTCGGTGCCTGAGCGGGCTGATCCTGGATAGGGGCGACATATGGGTTTACTGGCACTGCCCCTGCCACTCTACCACGACCACAACCACGACCGGGACCACGACCTCTAGATGGTGGCAATGGTGGTCGTCTACCTCGTCCCGTAGCACGAGTCCTTGCCATCTGCGGGAGAATAGAATATAGAAGTTAAGTTCTCGGAACAACAAAATTGCATGACAGCGTTCATGAAATGTGAAGTGTTTCTTAAAAGTTCTGCCACCTCCCGAGGATAAATACAGACGTCTCCGTACTGATCCGTGAGACATTACTAACCGGCTCAAGACTCATGAGTCCTAGTAACCTAGGCTCTAATACCAACTTATTACGACCCCAAAACCTGGTCGTGATAGCGCCCAGTATATTGCTAGACCAGCCTAACCAATCTCATACAATACCGAGGTACTAGCTCTCGCTTTACTTCAAAGCATTAACAATAATAGAAGAAATACGATATTTTTGCATAAGTTGCAAAACAATATCCCAAATAGTATAACACCTCCCACAGATCTGGAGTCATAAGTCAAGAGCCTATACCAAGAGTAATACAGTGATACTGAATACATAGTGTATATGACAAATGCGAAAAAGTCTAAAAGATAAAGGATAACAGGGAAAGTCAAGTCCTGCGGACGCTAAGCAGTTACCTCGACTGTTTGGATAAGCTCTCTGAAGTAGCTAGGGAATCATCCCTGCTATGATATACCTGGATCTGCACACAAGGTGCATGAGTAGTGTGAGTACTTCCAACTCAGTGGTAATAAGCACGGATAAAGACATTGAAGTTAAAAATACCCAATAATTCACTAAGCAAAGCTATACATATATATTAACCTTCTTTTTACCATTTTTAACAGTATAAGTCTCAGATAAAGCAATAACAGCTAAAGCAGTATACTAGATATGTCTAAATGTAATGCAGATGCATGAATATGACCGCTACAGCGCGTAGCCCGGTCAATTTGGGTACCTGCGCTCACTGTGGGGATTCAGACTCTGGAGGGCCTCCTACAGCCCAAGCGCAATATCAGTGATATGCTGCGGCACGCAACACGATCCACTACTAGTCCAACTACAAGCAATTCAAGCCTTACGGACATTGAAAATATCCTTTTGAAATCTCTTTTTATCAATAACAGTAGAAAACAGTGTTCAGAAATACCAAGGTTTGGAAAACCATTTTAGACAGTGTTTAGGTCAGGACTGATATTAAGATAACATGCTATAATCATGAAGCAATGATAACGATCCTCGCGGGATCCAAATAATTGGCTCACAGCCCAAAGATATCCACAACCATCCAAGTATGAGGCTTACCGGCTCAATTATAGCCAACAACACAGTATAATACTACACAATCGGACTAAGCCATAGTCCCCAATCACATTCGACCCCGCACTCATAGTAGAGCACGTGTCTCGCCTCAATACAGCGTCACATAATAATATACCAGGGTTTCAAACCCTCAGGTCATCATCCATACCCATTACTCACCTCGAAAACTAGCTTGTAATGCCCTTGCCACAAGAATCGGCCTCCACGGGTGCAGAAACTTATCAAAACCAATAGGAATACGTCAAAATAGGCTAATGGAACATAACCCAATCGAAATAACTCGAATTACACCCAAAAATACAAAGTTGCCAAAACCCGATCCCCAGGCCCGCTTCTCGAAAAATTACGAAACCATATTTTCATAATCCTCGTCTCGCCACGAGTCCATACATATAAAATTTATCAAAATCGGAGTTCATTTGCTCCTTCAAATTATCGATTTTCTATTTTTTTGGCTTCACACAAAACCCCAATTTACACCTTAAATCATCCAATTTTCAGTGATATAGATGAAGATTCTAGGATAAAATCACGTAATTAGACCATAAAACTTAGCTCCAATCGAAGTCTTGGTGAAAATCTCCTAATCCCACGTTCCCTAGCTTCAAAACTTGCCCAACAATGGTGAAATAATGAAAACCCCGCGGATGAAATATTACTTAACTGTTCTGTCCGTCCACTTAATAACACTATGCGATCGCATCACCCTCAGTGCAATCGCATAGAACAAACTTTCAACCATCACAAAATTACCTTATGTGATCGCACAAATCACCCTACGATCGCATTGATTTACCAAACAACCCTATGCGATCACATTCATACACCCGCGATCGCATTGAACAAAAACAGGGACCTGGGACCGTTGGCTAATACACTATGTGATCGCATAGCACCCTCTACGATCGCAGAGAACAAACCTCCACTACTATGCAAACGCATCACCCGTTCCGCAATCGCATTGAACAAATCTGAGCCTCCTCTCAAACCTTTTATGCGATCGCATCACACCCATTGCTATCGCATAGAGCAATCGTCTGCAACATTCATGACAGCAAATCTGACCTATGCATCAACTCAAAATGGTCCGTTTGACCCCCGGAATCACCCCCGAGGCCCCCGAGACCTCAACCAGAACCACCAACCTACTCCAAATCACGATACGAACTTGTTCCAATCGTAATAACATACCCTTAAACACACAAATCATCAAATTAAGGAGGATTCAAACCTAAGTTTCAACTAAAACTTCCGAAACCAACATCCAATCAAAACCCCAACCAAACGATGTCCGAATGACCTGAAAAATTGCATACATATCCAAAATCACCTAACGAAGCTACTGTAAATATCAGAATTCTATTCCGACTCCCAGATCAAAATCTCACCTATCGACCGGATTTTGCCAAAATTCCAACTTAGCCAATTCAAGCCTATTTCTACACTTGACCTCCAAATTAAATTCTGATTGCTCCTCTAGGTCACAAATAGTCTTCCAAAGCTAACCGGATCACCGGAATCCACATCCGAGCCGTCTAACTACATAGTCAACTTCATGTTGACTTTTTAGAAATAAGCTTCACTCAAAAAGGCTATATATGCCTTATTTTCAACTAGAATTAATCCAAATTCACCTGATAGACTCTAAAACAGATATAGAGACATGAAACAACATAATGAGGGGGATAATGGGGCGGTAACTCTCGTGATGACGGGCCGGGTCATCACAGTCTAACAGACACCATCAAGGATAAAAATAAGGCATCAAACCAAGACCGTGCCAAAGCAATGATATTCCTATACCATCACCTTGATGAGGGCCTGAAAATGGAATATCTTACTGTTAAAGATCCATTCATACTGTGGAATAATTTGAAAGATAGATATGACCACCTAAAGATGGTCGTTCTTCCGCAGGCACGTTATGATTGGACTCATCTAAGGCTATAAGATTTTAAATCTATTAGTGAGTATAATTAAGTTATGTTCAGAATTATTAAAATTATGTCGTGATAATGACTAATCATGATATGTTGGAGAAAACATTCACCATTTTTCATGCCTCGAATATGCTCCTACAGCAGCAATATCGAGAGATGGGATTTAAAATGTATTCTGAACTTATCTCGCATCTTCTTATAGATGAGCAACATAATGAGCTATTAATGAAAAACCATGAAAGTCGACCTACTGGTTCTTGTACATTCCCTGAAGTGAATGAGACGAACTTCCACCAAGCTAAACATGGAAGAGGTCGTGGCCCCAGTCGTGGTCATGGCCGTGATCGGGGAAGAAACTCTAATCATGGTAATAATAATGCACCGAAGAACCCTCCTCACCACCAGCAGTGGAGGAAAAGGGCACTGGTTACGTACCTGTCGTACGCCAAAGCACCTGGTTGAGCTTTATCAAGCCTCCCTAAAGATGATAGAGAAAAATGTTGAAGCAAATTTTATTTCTTAAAATAATTTAGACTTCATGCATTTGGTTGTAGCTGATTACTTTGCACTCCCAGAAGGAGAAACAAGTCATGTAATCGGTAGTGAATCTGTAGAAATGTAAATATTTTAATTTTTGTTGTTTATAGTATAGTTATGTAATTGTTGTACATAAAGAAAAATTATGATTTGATAATGATGTTTACTATATAATATATCTTATTTATTTTGAAGAGTATGGATAACATTATTAGATCAACTTAAATTCTAGCAGATTTGCAAGAAATATACAACCACCAGAAGTGGTTATATTTCGTATATCTCGTTGTAATTATATTTTGTTAACCACCAGAAGTGGTATATGCCTATGATATGCCTATGATCACCAGAAGTGATAATTTAGGCTTTCTATGGTTACAATTGAAGATAATCCACATAAATATTCTCTATATTAAATGCACGCCTCGATTTGCTCCTGAAGTAGTAAATATTTTAAAAGAGGTTGTGGCATCACAATTTATTGTGATTAATGCGCGTTCAGATAATCATGTTCGATTTTCCTGAAGGATGAGAACTTTTGATAATAATAATCCATTCCCTGAAGTGAATGTGACAATATTAAAAAATCTGGTAAATATGAACGCGCTTTTAATATAAATATATTTACCTCCAGATGAGGTAATATAATTGAGAGATTATATACTCAATATTTCGTATTTTAAATTAGCTCCTGAAGAAGTAATACAATTGAAATTGCCTCCGGAAGTAGGAAAATATTATGAAGAGGAGTTTTCTTGTGCTTAAATAATTATTTATTTGATTGTGATTTTCTCTTATGATATCATAAGTGTCTGGGCAATATTTATTAACAACTCCTGAAGAGATAATTGTTTTCCTAGAAGACACATGACACCAGTAGTGTCTGATAAATATTAGATTGTGGATAATAATTGAAGGCTCTCGAAGAGCTTATTTACAAATATGGCATCCATATTATATGATTATGGTCAAAACATATGTTATAGTAAACCCGAAGTTTACTAAAATAAATGGCTATCATATTGAAACTATAAATAATTGGAAGATTGAAAATCTTCACGTTTCCACAATCATAGGGGGTAAAATAATATGTATATGAGAAGTTACCCGCCTTATTCTTCGATTTGTACTACATCATGTATCACGGTAAATCAGAAGTTTACTAATACAAAAGTAGTCATAGTAAATCAGAAGTTTAGTAATGCAAAATTTTATATCATAGTAAACTAGAAGTTTACTAAGAGATAGCACATGTCATGATAAACTTGATAGTGGTTCGTGAGTATGTGACACCAAATCTTGGGTAGAGGATATTGCTGAGTATTCCGTATTTATTTCAGACTTATAAATTAGAATTTCGCGGTTATTGTTATTATTATTATTTATACTATAAATTATCAACATAATGAGTTTTACTAATGAAAAAGGTAGGTAAGTTGGCTTGCCTAGCTACACGAGTAGGCGCCATCACAATCCCGATGGTGGGAAATTCGGGTCGTGACATGCAATTAATATCAATGTATAAAAGAGTTAGGAAAAATGAATTTTGTTTAATTTTCCCGTTTTCCATAAATATTGTGGACATACTTGATTTTGACTGAAATTCAGATTAGAAGAATTGGAAGTGGAAGAAGAAATTGTAGACTATTTTTTGCAAAAATTATAGATAAATTGTAGACTATTTTTTGCAGAAGATTTTGTTGAAGTTTTAGTCGTTTTGGATTTGTAAAAACAGAAAACAATACATCTACAATCAGAATACAAATAATCTACAAATACATTGAATTTAAATATGCCAATTCCCATTTCAATTGTAAATAATTTGTATATATAGTAAAAAAATTGTAGTCTTCATTTTAGGATGTCGGATATTTTGAAATCGACAATGTCTAATCATAGATCGTAGTTTATTTTGTTATATAAATGTAAAACTTTGTAGATAATTTTGAAAACAACATTGATTTATTCTTTCATTAAACCGATTTGTAGTTTAATTGTAGGCAAATGTAGTAATTTTATAGATAATACCGTAAAATCATAATTCTATGCAATTTCGAACTATACAAACGTGTACTTGTGTTACTGTTGGTGATTGTCAATTCCATATTGAAATCTCGTACACTTATACATAACGGATATGAATCTAAGTTTTTATTCTTCTTTTTGGTCTCCATATACACACGAACCTCCATATCATTCTAAATTTTTTCGCTTTTTTGGATTTCTAGATTGAGAGAAAAAAGATGAAGAACAGATCGCCAATTTGATTTCTGAAAATGACGAAGAACATAATATAGCAATTTTGAGTTGTTAAATCTCGAAGATTTGAATTTTATAATTTGAATTTAGTTTGTTGAAGTTGTTCGTAATTTGTTAAAGTTGTTCGTATTTTTTTTTTGTTAAAGTTTTTGAATTGTAGTTTAAGAGTAAATTACGCATATACAAAATCTCCTTTCCATTCAAACTTAAATTTAATGTAGAATAAATCAATCCCAAAATTCTTTCCTGATTTTTCGCACGTCATTAAAGGAAAATTCTGTCCTATTAATTCTTAATAAACGAATGGTACATAAATTGTAGGAAAAATATAAACTGGGAGAGTAATTTAGATACTATGCATATATTTGATAATAAAATTTCATATATGATATAAGAAGGAAAAAATCCCTTAAAAAATTCTTTTTTTCTTGCCGTCAAACTACCCAACTAAATTTCGATCAACTGAACTTACACGTAAGAAAGAGACTAAACAAAGAAGAGTACTTGTATAAAAAACTCAAATTTTTTCTGTGTTTTAGCAGAAAGATCTGGATATCCTTGTGTCGTGTCTACAGGGCTACTGCTCCACTGTTGCGTATTAATGACCAAAAAACAAGAACGTGGAAAAGACGCAAGCTATACCTTTTACACATTACTACAAGATTGAAGAACTAATTTCTGTTATATACAAGTTAAAACTCTTGTATTACATAGTGGAATCTTACGAGGAACAAGAAAGCATGCATACACCCGGACGATAGGCCCATGCTGGAGGTAACCGTGCGTATTTCTCCATACCTGGTTGTTCATCAAATGGACATTGCATTACCTTCAATAGCTGCCGAACCTCCCCAAAATCGCCTTGTTCTGCTGCATCGATAGCAGTCTGGCATATATAATTTCTAAGTATGTACTTTGGATTTACAGAATTCATCGAAAACTTCCTCTCCTCGTCCGAAAGACCAGTTGTGGAGAGCTGCACGAAGTAGAAAAAGTGACACCTTAATCATCTCACACATACAAGAACTTCATTATATGTATTATGTTGCATTATATGCTTCATTGTTATTTGAAGAAAAAATGTCATTGTCACATACCTCTTGTATGTAAGACTTTACCCAGCTTGTCCAGGCTTCCTTGCGTTCCTCGCCAATATCCAAGAGAACATCTTTAAGAGGAATCAATAACTGCTCCTCTGGAATTGTAGGATCAGCTTTGACGTTTGATAGCAATCGAAAGAAATTTGTGTAATCAACTTTATCAATGGCCATATTCTTGAGTAGTTCACTAATAAACCTTTTATTGTACTTTGCCAGACCAAGTTTTCTGGTCATGATAACTTGGTAATCATCCATAAATTTGTTGCCGTATCTGAAAAAGTCAGTAGATAAACATCTTCAACAGTAAAAGAGAAAAAATCGAGCAAATAACAAAGCGAAAACACTAGAGGAAATGGCCAACTTGTAGTAATTTAAGTACCAACCTTTCCATGGCATAATCTGCCTCCTTATCATTTAGCAAGTCCGCAGTCGATAGAGCAGAGGTAAACTGTGCAATATTCCATAAACCTACATCTGGCTGATTCGCGAAACAGTATCTTCTGCCAGGAAGATCAGTGGTATTTGGTGTGAAATTGGGATCAAAAGCATCTAAAAATCCAAAAGGGCCATAATCAATGGTGAGTCCTAACACGCTCATATTGTCAGTGTTCATCACTCCATGTGTGAAACCAACACCCTGCCACCTGGCAATCACTGAAGCAGTCCGCTCAGCAACTTCCACTGCCCATGCTGAAATAATGCACCCATTCATCAACACATGCGAGAAAGCAAATTGTCAAAGTATGCACAGACCTTGGCACCTACTTTTCTTTCTACAAGTCTTTGCTACTCATATTGTTTAGCAAGATAGCAGAGAAAAGTAGCAGGACAACCCCCCCCCCCCAAAACCCCCCCACACACACCCAAGTTTTTTTTTTTTTTGGTTAAAACAAAACAATGGCGAAAACACACCCAACAAACAGTAAAAAAGAAGATGAATATCCAATAAATCAAGAAAAAAAACAAGATACCGGATATAGAGGACCAAGCATAGGAGGAGAGTGCCGCAGAGAGCAATTTAGCACTATATCATTAAGTTACAAAGAGAAGGAATTTGATGAGAATTTTGGTTAGTCATGAGACAGAAATTTATCCTATGGGTTGGTGCTTTATTAAGATTATACATAAAGATCCTGTGCCACTTAGATTCAAACTTACTTGGACAACCAAGCAAACTGAAATTTAATGAAGTTCACAAAATCTGAAGCATAATATCCGAATATGATTAACACTGTCACCAACAATGGAGAAGTTTGTGACAATGATTAATCGTCGATGAACAACTCCCATTACTCTCCTTCCCTACACAATATTCAGTCTTGAAAAGGAGAGCAGCACGGGAATCCATCCGTAAAAGGTGATCTATAATTTTACCTGCATACTTGTTTGAACTTAAATCCACAGCTGAATTGTCTTCCTCGCCTGTGTTGAATGATATACTTTCACTCCTAGCCATGTTCTCCAAATGGGGGAAGTGATATCTAATGGCGTAATCTGCCAAAGCACGGACAATCTCAAGATCCTTTTTACCTCTGGAGGCATGTAGCTGATAAGAACCAAAACGCAGGAAGGATTGGGCAACTCTGCAGACAATTGCACCAGGCTCATCTTTGGGATTTCCGCTGCATGAGAAGGAAGACAATAATCAGTAGATGAAACCATAACGCACTGGAATGGACTAAGTAACATTTATCTGGAGTATAATTCTCCGACACAAATTCCTATGCAGACTTCTAACCTACCACCGAGACAAATCTACAGGTGCTTTTCATCAATTTATCGATAAAACTCCTCACAGTATCCTTCTTCCAAAAGGAAAAAGATTTGTCTTTTGAAGCAAAAATGACAGACATGCTCTATGATATTAGCTGATAAAGAGAACAAAACATGCAAGTCAAGGCTAGGTAGATGATTCCTTGCTGATCTATGCAGCTTATCAATCAAAAGAGAAATATTGTGGCTGAGGAACATACTCATAAAACATATCCCTCATGACACCTTTTCCTGTTGTCACTAGACAAAGTGCTCGCGTCGATGGGATTCCAAGACTATGCATTGCTTCACTGCAAAGGAATTCCCGAATGCTGCTACGAAGCACTGCAAGACCATCCGCAAAACGACTATATGGAGTCTTTCCAGCACCCTTCAGCTGCAACTCCCACCTTTGAGACTTTGAATTCAAAATCTCTCCAAGAGTTATTGCCCTACCATCCCCTAACTGACCGGCCCACATGCCGAACTGATGTCCTCCATAATTTTGGGCATAAGGCATCCTGCAGAATCAAACCCAACCTTTTGATGCTGTTTATTACTAAAAATTCAAAGACAAAGTCGACAAGCTTTGAGAAACCTACGCTCCCACCAATGGTGATGCCCCCGAGAATATAAGGGGAAAATCAGGCCTCTCAAATCTGAAAGATTAAAATAAGTCTATATTAATTTCATCAACCCACAATTAGCATGACCATAATAAACAATCAGCAAGCTTTTAAAAACTCACTCTTTGGGATCCAATTCAAGTAACTCCGCCATTGATTCTGACCATGCTACAAGCTGAGGGTTATCGACCTTTACGGAAGGTAACACTTTTGTGTAGCAAGCATGCAACACCTACAAGCGCAATGTTTGACAGAGATAAAAGACTTGCAAAAGGATTCTATCTTCCAGTTACTAATATTTCAAATTAAATGCAAGCTACATTGCATATCACATAGGTAATATCCACTTTCCACATTTTCCTATCTACGAATCCTATGATAAACCAGCACGAGTATCTAATATAAACCTAACTTGTTATCTACTTATGACTAAATAGTACTCCCTCCATCCCGATTTATATGACATTCTTTCCACGTTGAGGCATCTAGAATATTCAACATAATTCCATTTCTACACACCCACAACTTAAGTAATTCAAATTCACTATACATTTACACATATCACGTTTTAAAATTCAACCTGAAGCATTCCTTCTCTATCAAACTAACAGTTCAACCTATTATTTTGGACGCAAGATTTTTATCTGACACACCCTATTATTTTGGACGCAATATTTTTATGCAATTCTGACAAAGGTTTCACAACATTCAAGAATTCAACTTATCGAATTTCAAGTTTTGATACGATTTACCAAACTAGCTTTCAACCATTACCTTAATATTTTCTTCCACTACCACTAATACAATATAAAAGTCAAATTTAACAACTTAACCACCGTGTTCTGCAAGCACGGACACACAAATTGGAACGAAGAGAGTAATTCAGGAAATTCCAACTAATTTCTCATGCATTCAAACAAAAAATCATTTTTGAAAATGCATAATCATGCAAATGAGCATTCCTACCACATCTTCTCTATCAAACTAAATTTTCAACCATTATTCCAATATCTTCTTCCACTATAACTAATATACTCTCTTTGTTTCAATTTACATGATATTCTTTCCTTTTTAGTCTATCCCGTAAACAATACTATCATCTTTCTATATTTAGAAATAATTTAACTTAAACATTCTCTTCTTTTTTTTCCGATAAAGAACTTAAAAATTCTCATATTACACAAATGTCTATAGCTTGTTTTAGCTCACCACCACATAAATTGGGGCGGAGGGAGTATAAAAGAGTAATATTCCTAATAAAAAGAAGCCCTTTTAGGTTCAAATGATAAAAAATCAATTGACATAAAATAAATACTTGAGAAATTAAAACAAACCTCTCTTGGAATACTATCACGTCTTGGATCCCCAGGCAATTCACGAACGAAAGAATTATCCCAATTAAGCTCTTCAAGATT
This sequence comes from Nicotiana noctiflora, assembly GCA_032618575.1. Classification (NCBI taxonomy): domain Eukaryota; kingdom Viridiplantae; phylum Streptophyta; class Magnoliopsida; order Solanales; family Solanaceae; genus Nicotiana; species Nicotiana noctiflora. The sequence goes on from JASVEL010013125.1 coordinate 131,750, forward strand.
CAATTTACTACTAATATCAACATTTTCAGTTCCTTTTAAGCTTTGTTTCTTTAAATCATTAGCAACAGAATCAACGGTGGCAGCTGAGTCCATTGAAGAAAACACAAAACGGTTTCGTTTTTGTAATTTGGAGGGGTTGTAAGGGAAAAAGGGGAATTTGGGTCGAAGCGATGGGCGGCGGAGGAGGAAGGAAGCGGTGGTGGTGGAAGATGTGTGAGAGAGTGAAGCTGAAATGTGGGAAAGCATTTTTGTAATTTTGTGGGGACTAAAATGAATGAATAGTTTACTTGAGGAAGTAGAAGTCTTTCTTTTTATGTTTTGTTTTGGGGTCCAATTTTTGTTTGTATTATCCATTTTGCTTCCCCAATAAAAATGTGAGGCGGTTTTGACCTAATTCTTTTTATTTATATTTCATTTGGAATTTACACCTTGTTTGGATAGTTGTTCTCGGTTAGTTATATTGTAATGTATTGTATTGTTATCTAAAAATAATATTTATTTTGATTATTTTATTAAAATTATTTATATTATATTATTAAATTTATTGTTCCGGAATAATAAAAATGCCTTTTTTTTAAACAACCGATTTGATGTGGTGAATTGTTTCTTATTTTTCTTTTCAATTAAGCCCTAACTTATTACTCCATAATTCTGTTTTATCCATTTTCTTTACTTTTTTCTTTTAATTTATATTTTAACTCTAAATCTCCAATCTATAATCTACTTTATTTTTTTCCTAAATTTCATCTGCTATCGTTAAAGGTATTTTGCCGCCTTATATTTTATTTTTTTCTCCTAATTTGCTTTTAACTCAATTCTAATTATTTGTGCTTCTTTATTTTGCCTTCTTCTATCTCGCTCCTCTATTATGCTTTTTAAACTTGAATCCACAAATAATTTGGATTTTATCATATATTAAATATGTATTAGTCCAAATGATACTATGGGCTAGTATAATCGGGCCGATTATTTTAATCTTAAATAAATTGATTTAAATAAAAGTCTAATGTGTTATTGGGCTAGCGTGTCAGTTGATCTTCTATCAAATGGACCAGCCCATAAGCTTCAAGCTCAATGATACTCTAGGGTTTTCTTGGAGAGTTGTCCACCCCACACGTCAAAGGAGAAGGCTAAGGGGAGAAGCAGGTAAGCAGAAGGAAAGGCTAAAGAAGCTCTGAAGAATAGCATCAAAGTCTCCATCCATATCTGTGATGTATATCTGCAATCATCGCCTGTGGTCAAATTTCAAAGGCGAACTCAAGTCTTAGGCGGGCAACTTCAAATCTTCCGTTCGTGATAACCCAACACCAAATTTTGGTTTGTGACAAGCTTCAAATTATTCGTGAAGTACTACAAACCTGAAATACGTCAAGTTCAAGATCAAGCTTTCAAGCTTTTGAACCATCATCCGTGAGGAGAAGAATCATAGGATTATATCTCTTTAGATTTAGAAATATTTTAGAGAATGTAACCCTATCACTTAAAATTAAATATAATATTTGTCGCTATATTTCTTGTCTTGATTATTATTTTTCAGGAGCGAAATTTAGTTGTTACAGTATTAAATTATTTTTATTGATATCTCCCGAATAAAATTTTCCAAAAGATTCGTACATAGGTGTTATTGTAAATTTTTGTCAACTTTCATAACTCAGTTAGTTTTGTCTTGTTATTATTTCTTGTTATAATTTTTATTTATTGTACTTGTATATTATTTCTTTTTGTCTTCTTTTGCAAGAGTATGTAAGTTAAGGGCCCGTTTGGCCTTACAAATTTTTTCATTTTTTTCCGAAAAAGTTTACTTTTTCGAAATTAATGTTTGGCCATAAAATTTATAAATTTTATTTGAAAATAAATTTTGGAATTTTTTGAAAATTTAAAAACTTTATTAGCCTATTTTTCAAAATTTTCATTTTAAATTAGTCACAAATTTCAAAAATAACATGAAATTATATTAATAGCCAAACACAACTCTAATTTTCAGATGTCATTTTCACTTGAAGAAAAAATTCACATTTTTCAAAATTTTACAATTTTTATAGCCAAACGTCCACTAAATATTTTATGTAATCCTATATATAATTAAACTTCTTTATAATAATCGTGTTTGTTGAGAATATTTTTTAATGTTGTATCGAGTTAATTAAACCTACTTAAATGTAAAAGCAGCTTACGCAAGAGATATGACAATATAATGTACTTGAGTACCTGAAAAGTCTCTTCAGATTCATATTCAAAAACACTATAGCTAACCTTCTTTCCTCACTCAAACTCCCACATATCCCAATGAAGTAAAGCTCTTTTTATTTCTTACTATTTCAACTTCCAAACCATTCCATAATCATAAATCCTATGGTATTTGTTGTCTTGAGGCAAACAAAGAAAAAGAAAGAAGAAGTAGAGAAAGTGTAAAGCCATGAGTCCCATAACTAGAGCTAAGAAAGTTAAACAGGAGAAAGAAAAAAAAGATCAAGAACTAAGTAGAATCGATGCTTTATCACAAAGGTTAAATAGTCTTGTTAGTTTCAATGAGTTCACTGACTTCACTCACCAATCTAATTCACTTCGTAGGAGTGTTCGGTTACAGTACTCTGTGATTAGAACCATTATTGATGGTATTTAATTTTAACTTTTTTGCTACATATTGATTCTACAATTTTAAGGTTGTTTTTTATTTGTTGATGAATTCTTATACTTTTTTGTTTCTTGGGGTTTTGTTGAAATACAGAGAAGAGAGATGAAATAGGAGCAGCAGAGTCAAATAAGTTCAACATTGTCTTGGCTGGCGTTGACGACTTGTATCGCAATGGTATATATATGCTTCACTTTATTAGCAGCCTTACCAGAGACTGTTTCCAATAGGCAATGGTATACATGCTTTTGTTTATTGACTCCCTTGTGTGTGTGTCACAATGGTATATGTGCTTCACTTTATTAGCTCACCCCTTATGTGTGCGCACGTGAAACAAATGGTATAACCAACCAAACTAACAGATTATATAAATTCGACTGTCACCTGGGTTCATAACAGCGCGCTCGTCGCATTGGTATATGTGCTTCTGTTTATTAGCTCCCTTGCATGACTGCCGCAATGGTATGTGTGCTTTATTTTCTTAGCTCCCATGTGTGTGTGTCGCAATGGTATATATGCATCATTTTATTAGCTCCCCTCTGTGTGTGCGTATCACAATGGTATATGTGCTTCGCTTTATTAGATCCCCTTTGTGTGTGTCGCAATGGTATATATGCTTCACTTTATTAGCTCCCCTCTATGTGTGTGTCAAAATGGTAGATATGCTTCACTTTAATAGCTTCCCTCTGTGTGTGCGTATCACAATGGTATATGTGCTTCGCTTTATTAGCTCCCCTTTGTGTGTGTCGGAACGGTATATATGCTTCACTTTATTAGCTCCCCTCTATGTGTGTGTCAAAATGGTAGATATGCTTCACTTTAATAGCTCCCTTTTGTGTGTGTGTATGTGTGTGTGTCGCATGGTATATATGCTTCCCTTTATTAGCTCCCTTGTGTGTGTGTGTCGGAACGGTATATATGCTTCACTTTATTAGCTCCCTTGTGTGTGTGTGTCAAAATGGTATATATGCTTCACTTTATTAGTTCCCTTGTGTGTGTGTGTTTGTATCGCAATGGTATATGTGTGCTTCACTTTATGAACTCCCTTGTGTGTGTCCGTAAATTGTTCATCTGCCTCAAATGAGTAAGAAATAGGTCAAATTATCCTGGGCAAAACAGTAGAAACACGCGCGCACACACACACATTCTATAAATACACATACTCATTAGGTTGACGCAGTTTAAAAATAATACTAAGCTCCAGTTTACCAACTAGTCAGGGGCGGAGCTGAGCTGGATGTTGACAAGGGGTTCAGTTGAAACCCTTTGCGGAGAAATTATACTGTTCAAATAGGTATAAATAAATTTCTTGTGTCACATATAAACCGTTGAATCCTCATGACACGAGGGAATGTTCTAATGTAGTGGCAAAGGGAGTTTTAAAAAATAAAAATAGCTTTAGGTCATATCTTCAAATTAATCCAAGTGTGGCATTCTAGAGTTTTTTTTTTTTTTAATCCCCTTCCGAAACCCTGCTAATTATGCCTTCCTAAACTATAAATGTGATTTTATATATAATGTGTGTACATGGTTTTTCAGTTAAAAGGCCAAGAGAGCAAGTGTCGGATGCAGAGGCCTTGCTCGGGCTTACCAATACCGTGGTGGAATCTCTCGCACTACGTTCTGATGATAGTATCTCACCTTCTATGTTCATATCCTGTTTGCTTAAATCCTATGGTTTACAAAAAGGACGTTCAAAGAAGGCAACACAACAACAACAACAACAACAACAAAGTTTGATATTTGAGAAATCACAAAAAGCTGTGAATTGGGAAAAGATTGGCGCTGATGTTTCACTAGTGTTTATGGAAGGCAAAGGTTGCAAGACGATGTAAGATTTTTCCTTCATTTAACATGGAAGAAGAGAGCAAAGAAAATGTAAATTAGGTTAATTTGTGATTGCTTTTGGCTCTTTCTCAGGCTTGGAGTTCTGAAAACTGAATTTAAGCCAAGGAAACTTGTAGTTTATAGTGGAGATCAGAAGCCTGAAGTTTATGATTCGTATCCAAACACGACTGCATTTTATAGAAAAATGCCTCCCAGGAAGGTCTACCTTACTCGACCAAAATTGGTATTGGTCGTTCCCCCACTTTTATCTTTTTTCAAAGAAGTTGAGTTATACAGTCAAACCTCTATATAACAACATTATTATATAACAGCGTTTCACTATAAAAGGCAAGCTTTTCTAGAACTAATTTTTATGTTATGTTGTAATATATGTTCTCTGTAACAACATTTCGCTATAACATCCAAAAATATTTGGAAAAAACAATGTTGTTATAGAAAGGTTTGACTGAATTAAGGAAAAGGAAGAATATCACAAGAACTTGAGTTTTACTTTGTTTGGTTGGTAAATAATTTATCATTTGCTGAGTATTTATAACAGGTTACTTCTGAAACTGCCGAAGAGAAACCTGATGTTAACAAGAATATGTCAACCATATCGGAGCTTTTAAAGGAGAAGAAATGTGTCATGCTTGACCAACTCCTTTTTAGGAGAACTTCCTTTGCTCATACTGTTGAGAATTTGTTTGCACTTTCCTTTTTAGTACACAATGGGGAGGCTGCTATTTCTGCTGATGAAACTGGTTCTCGTTTTCTTTGCGAGATAGGTAATCACTCTGCTATTCTTTGTGAGATACACTATTAAGATATTCATGCACATCATCTGTTCATTTGTAATTTTCTGTGATTCCTTTTGTATCTGTAATATGAGTATATGATGAATTGATTCTCCAGTTCCACGGAGCAGTGCACGTTTTGAAGTTGCACGCCACCAGTTTATCCTGAGATATGATTATAATGATTGGAAGGTACACTAACACAAATTCAAGAACATAAATTGTAAATATTTGTATTTCTATCAAAGGGGAGCCTTGGCGTAACTGGTAAAGTTGTTGTCATGTGACTAGGAGGTCAGGGGTGCGAGCTGTGTAAACAACCTCTTACAGAAATAGAAATGCAGGTTAAGGCTGCATAAAATAGACCCGCGTGGTCCGGCGCCCTCGTGCATAGCGGGAGCTTAGTGTAGTGGGCTGCCCTTTGCCCTTTTTTTTTAATCTATATTTCTGTCATCGATCTTCTTTCTTCACTTGTATGTTGACCATGTTAAACTGCTCTCAGTTGATGCAAGATTTAGTGCCAGAAGGTGAAGATGTGACATTAAACGGGGCCGTCTCCGGCTTTAAGCCATGAGGACTTGTGTTTAATCTAAGTTGAGTGGACTCTACAAAATATAGCCGTACCCGTGTCGGATCTTTAAAAATGCACTACTTTTTGAGGATCCGACACGTATCCGGCAACATTTTCGGAGAGTCCGAGCAACACAGGTTCTAATATCACCTCCAACTATGTCTGAAGAAAAATCTGCTGCGGAGTAGATGTCATATGCTGTCTTTTTGTGCAACATCAAGCTCTGTTAATAGGTAAATGGTATGTTTATTTGTGTATAATTAATCAATACTTATCCGTATCTCTTTTGGGGAAACAGTATGTTCCATATGTATATATTTGAAGCTGTGTAAGCTAATCCACATGATCTTTTGGAAAAATGGGCTAGTTAGTATCTCTTTTGGGTAAATGGTTTGTTTATATTCATATATTGTAAGTTGTGTAAAGTCATTTTTGCATTTTGTATGGTTTCTAAGCAAACAATGCCTAGTAATTTTGACAGTGTTTTAGGACTGATTTCTCCTTGGATAATACTCTTTAATCTCAGAGCAATTAATGGTGTGATGGGTGATTTGGATACCCTTAATCAGAGATCTCGACAACAATCATCTATTTGTGAATGACTCTTTTACGTTAGTCACTTTTTATGCACCATACCCGCCCTTCATTCTCACATTATGATTCCTCCGAGTGGGATTGGTTAAGAGACTATGGTGCGCTAAATAAGGTCGTCCACCACATTGTAGATACTCGTGTTGTGCGTCATCTATTTTCAGCCGTTCCACATTACTATGCGCGGAGGCCACCAAAGCTATTAAGCCATTATTAGGAGAATATTACCAATTTAATTCATAAGACAATATGGAGGGAATTTAAGGAGTACATCTATGTGGAGAAAGAGAATGTATCTCAAGACAATTACTTGTAATATTATTAGATGAGTGATAGTATGAAAAAAAATTGGCAGAAAATCTTATATCAACAGTTACATCGTTAACTTCCAAGGTCCAAGAGGGCGAAGAAGGCAAGACCAGACTTTAAAGATTCAACATGATGTTAATTCATTAAACCAAGTCGGGTCTTGTATGATCATATAAAATACGAACACATGAAAAACGATTGAAAATTATATACATTCCATAATTTGGGGTCGAGGAGCCTATCGTCACTTTGTGTATGCCTTACAATTGAATTATTTTACAAATATTAACTCATTGTTTTTCAAGTCACACACTACGATCCAGGTGCGGCTCAAACATGTGTAGCATAAAAGCCACAATTTAATGTGAGGCCTAAATATTTAGAAAAATCATGTTATAGTATATATTTTTTATTTGAAGTCTATTTTTCTAGCTTTTTGAGATGCAAAATTGTTAATAATTTTTTATATTTGCTTTTCCCTAATAATTTCGTTCAATTTTTTCTTGAAATATTGTTGATCTTAGATAAGATTTCATCAATTATAATTTTTAAAAAAAAATTATTTTGTTTGAGGCAACTATTACAAAAAAATCCTACTTTTGTACTAAAATATTAGATATTAATTTTTTAAGTATCTCCAAACCTATTATTTCTAAAAAAAAAAATGGGCCTCCAAATTTGGGTGCTTAAAGTTACTTGTAATTAGGGGATTCGATTTATCGATTCGATTTTGACTCTTATCGATAATTACTTATCGATTATCGATTTGTACATATGCTTATCGTTATCATTTCAATAAGGTTTCGATTTTTTCGATTTCGATTTATTAATTTCTGGGGCTTATCGATTCGGTTATCGATTACACCAATAAGAAAATTTGCTGGATTCCACGGAAAGTATATCGCTATAAACATGCCTAACTAATATGGACAAAAAGAAGCTAAAATAAGACAAACACTATTTATAACATAAAAATTGTGTCAATAGACATATGCAACAAAACTAAAGTAAGGGATCAAATATATGCCACCAACACTTCAACGGTATTAAAAAAATTAAAAATACATCATCACTGCTAATTCTATTTTTCATTAATTTGAACTTCATTCCCTTCAGCTTTAAATATGATCATTCTTTGAATGTGGTAGATGAAATAAGTAGGCGTGTGCTTCGACTTATCGATTCGATTTTGACCCTTATCGATAATTACTTATCGATTATCGATTTGTACAACTGCTTATCTGTTTCAATAAGGTTTCAGTTTTTTCGATTTTGATTTATTAATTTCTGGGGCTTATCGATTCGGTTATCGATTACACCGATAAGAAAATTTGCTGGATTCCACGGAAAGTATATCGATAAATAGGCCTAACTAATATGGACAAAAAGAAGCTAAAATAAGACGAACACTATTTATAACATAAAAATTGTGTCAATAGACATATGCAGCAAAACTAAAGTAAGGGATCAAATATATGCCACCAACACTTCAACGGTATTAAAAAAATTAAAAATACATCATCACTGCTAATTCTATTTTCCATTAATTTGAAATACATCAACGCTAATTCTATCGATTCGATTTTGACCCTTATCAATAATTACTTATCGATTATTGATTTGTACAGCTGCTTATCATTATCGTTTCAATAAGGTTTCGACTTTTTCAATTTCATTTATCGATGAACCGATAACAAATAATCGATTCGATTTATCGATAAACCAATTCAAATTCACACCCCTACTTGTGATAACCTTAGAGCCGGCCGTGCTGTATATCATAAAGTTCACGTGTAAGATATCAAAAGAGTTTAATTTTGACACTCGCTGGCTACATTTACATGTTGTTGCAAGTATTAATTTATATTATTTTTAAGATTACATATCTCACTTTTAATGGAAGATTACCTGTAATAATAGTGGGAAAATTATGTATACTCCTAATTACCTGTAATAATAGTGGGAAAATTATGTATACTCTTAGAGGTGGTTTGATAGGATGCATTACATAAAATAATAGATGCATTAACATTGTGTATTAATAATATATTGTTTGGTATACTTCTTAAATTTATGCATTAGTTATCCAAACATTAGTTATACATGCATGATTAATGCATGAGAAAGTGTGGTATTAACTATAATGAGTTTAATGCGTGCATTAGCTTAGTTAAAGATAAAATTATTCTTTAAAATTTATGCTTAATTAAAATATGCTACCATATTAATGCAACTTTGAGGGTATTTTTGTTGGCAAACAAATCAAATAAATTTTTTAAATATTTTTCGCATAAAAATATTTTTCAACATATATTTCTTTTAAAAAGATAAAGCGAAAGACTAGTTATAGGGGACTTTTGTAAAGAAATTAATTCTTTTAGAATTTATGCAATGTTTGTTATTATAGCTTATGTAAAGCTCCCTAGACAGATATCTGGGTGTTGTATTACAAAAAATTATCAGTGCGGGGGGGCTAAGCCTTACCTCAGAAACACAATACAACATGGTAATTTTTATCACCCAAAAAGACAGTAGAGGTATACACATGTCTCTCGACCGTCACTAACTATGTTTACATCCAAATCAGCTCATAAAAAAATTGCTCTGCTCATATTTTGTTGTAATAGTAGGCATTTGCCATTTATCCATGATGAATGGGCCTTTAGCTTCTTTGGGCAGTTGCCATTTACGTATATGTCCATTTTATTTGTGCAGCTAATAGTGTATATATATATTTCTCGATCAACAAAGGATCAGATTCAACGTCTTCATGTGTCTTCATCAGTTATTTCTAGAGTGATGAGAAAATGGGGACACCTGGTAAGGTACTTCCGCCATCGACAATGAAAACATTGCCCGATATGTATTCTGAAGAATCATGGATTAAGTACCTGACCACTGATGTTAAAGCTGGATCTGTTGTTCCAAAAGTTTTCAGAGGAACGGCTTTGAAAACAGCATTATGGAAACGTTTCTGTTGGACAAGGTTCTCTGTTATCTCAGATTTGAAAACTCCTGGTGCTATTGAGTTCA